>OW796104.1:3431661-4031661 GCA_941860345.1 Chrysodeixis includens | reverse complement strand
AGTATACATACAATTTACTAACAAACTAGGTTGAACTACAAAATTACTTTGAATTAGATATTATTGTGTTTTATTTATAAATTAAATTTACTCATAAAAGCATCAGCAAGCAATCATTCATGAAAGCTTAAAGGTTCACCAAAACAACGAAACCTTACGACTCTACCACTTAGATTATAATTATTAATTGACTAAACACTCAAATTCATCTCAACAATCAAGTTTATATACTTATTTGTCTTACACCAAAATCTAACTTGGTGTCAAATTATGGACTCTTTACAAATAAACATACGGCAAAGCCATATTCGCATAAGAAAGATTAATAATGACCTAACAACAACATTTACAGTGAAATAAAAACTAGAACTAGAGCATGAAAATATTCCCTTTAATACAAACAGTTTAAAGGCGAAAGTCAAACTGAATTTTAAACAAAGGCTAATTCTCCAGTTCCCGAGAATATAACGCTAATTACAGCAATTAGATGAACGACTTGCTCCACGTCTATGGCAGACAAAGACGGCTCGGTGTTGCCAGCTAATGTATTCCTCAATGTGTGCAATATCGATTAAATAATGGCCGCACTGCACTATCATTAGCTCGGACTTTGATAAATTCAGTAGAAAATACACGCGTTTTACCGCAGTTTATAAAGCCAATTTGTCATCCATTTTATGTGGCGTTTACGTATTTAGATTAGCTTTAATAATACATTTTGTTACGTATATACGTTATTACAATAACAACTTTTGAGACGGAATGCATTCGAAATAAGAATAACAACTCTTGGGTTAAAACTTTTTAGTTTTTTTTTTTTTTTATTGACACAACTTGTGATCATTTGTATTTAGAATGTTGTGTTTTGTTTTTAAGAAAACGAACTCATTTTGTTTTTCGTCTTTATTATCTGTTATTCTAACTACTAATGGCGGGAAAACTTTAATAACTATCGTACTTTTCATATTATGAAAAACTTTTCGAAAAACATTTTAAGCAAGTTGAACCTTATAATAAATATTAATGAAAACTGACTCATTCTTGAAAGATCCTGATCTCTATAACAATGTTTTTTATGATATATGAACTATATTCGTGATCAGAAATCTGTTGACCGATCGATACACGGTCAATTACCCGTCTGTTTATAAGTGCCGTGAAAGGAGGCTTATGTTTGGGAATAGAAGGCCCATTCATGGCATAAAAATAGGTCATATAACCTATATTTATACCAAAAATATATGTTTCGATATAGAGATGTGTACGTAATTATTTTTAATGAGAAATTCAACTATATACGGGTCTTGTGCATGACTGTTTTTTTTATTTAGATCTTATATTTATCTAACAAATATTGTATCGTAACATTTTTTATGAAAAAAACATAATCAACTAAAGAGTATCAAAGAGACAATTTCAGTACTAAAATACATTAAATTTTGTAACAACATGAAAATTAATACAATTTACGCGAACATGCGATTTGACATTTAAAAACACTTTTAAATCCCCGACGACGTATAACGAACATAAACTAGTGATTTAACTAATCCGTTAATCGTCACGTATATTAAAATGAACATGAGCCCTGCTATTTGTAATTACACAACATATTTCACGAAAATAAAGGTGGGAACACACTTGATACAAGTCGCGCGATTCATTGGCGCGCGTTTGTTGACTCAACTCGCTGAAGCTTCAGAGAACTGACTTACAAATTAAGATAGAAACTTAGCTTTAAAATGTTGATAAATTATTGTGTAATAATATTTAATTTTACAGATATAGTATTAGACTTAACGCCGTCTTAAAACGGTTCTCAATTTTGAGTAAAATAAACGTCTATACACTTGAGTGTAAGACTTTTAAAAAGAGGTCTACATTAACGATTTTTTTTACTAAAGTTTTCCTACTTTAGAATTACTTAGGAAAATTATTATGCTTGATTTGTTTACTTACATCTACAAAGAAAAATACGGCAATGAAATAAATAGTTCATACAGTCTATCTTTACAAAAACGCGCGTCTACAAATCGCTCCGCTCCACAGTAAATGTGTCACCAGCTTACCTCTAATAATATAATTTGTTTTAAACAAAAAATTACATCGCTGGTCATCACCCAAAGCTCTTTCTATATAATTCTATAATTATTTACGTCCGTCTGTCTGTCGAAAGTAGCATTCCGAACGACGTTAACGTTTGATCATTTTTTATAGTCGAAATTAATCACTGCAAGTATTATAATTAGAAATTACGTGAGTAACATGAATATTGAGTTTATTTTGTTGAATGTATATTTTATGTTTTATTATAGTTTTAATGATGAGCCGTCTAGTGTATCCGTCCGCTGAATGATGTATAGGTCGTTAAAATCGAGATTATTTGGAGAGCAGTAATATGTATGTTTATCTTACTAGGTTTAACTAAGAATTAGTGTTATTATGGTAATTGTATTCAGACTCTTTTACTTTTTAGCAATACAGTTATATCATAAAACGTGCGTAGTATAGTCGCTTCTCGCTGTCTGTCTGTCTCATATCTTGAAAACTACGCAATGGATTTTAATAAGGTTTTTAAAAAGAATTTATATAATTATTGAACGTGTGAAGCTTTAGCGGTTTGCTAGTTAGGGATAAACTGTTAGTAGAGACCACTAACACTAAGAATAATCATGAATTTTACACGCGATGAATTCCAGATAAATATTTCTTTTAATCTTAAACAACATTCAAGAGTATTTTAAAGCTAAAGGCTCATAAAAACAAATAAAACTCAAAGCTCACCTTAATGTAGAAATAATTGTACAACTGACAAATATACTTTGATGTTTACGCGAGCGAACGCGTAATCACACCAACGCAGAAAAATAAAGTCTAGTCGGCTAGATGTTTTTTTAGACTAGACATAAATCGGTCATCGTCAAATATAAGAAACCTCCTACCAATATCTTTTGAAGAAAGACTACTGCTGTTGCGAGAGAGACAACGCTATACGCTATAGTGTGCTTTCTCTTTTCCACAATTGCAGTAATCTGTGGTAAAGTCTAGAATGAGTTTATATCCACACAGTGGGCGGTCACTTAAACTATATCACCAGATTGACAGTAAAAATAATAAACACAACAATTTAACACCCTCTATAAAAGTTTAATTACGAATAGACATCACATATGTAACGCAAAGAAACTGAATTTACTGCCAATAAACTTGTGAGCAAAATAATATGTATTTATTCAATTTCTGTTTTATTTTATGGAACAGATGCGTTGTTTTTGAGGAGTGATTGGTCATCTTTTAGTTTATTTTGTTGATGTAGGTGTTTGTAAGTGTGAGATTGGTTACGACTTTCACACAACGCCATATTCTTATCTCAAACTAAACAGAGATTGTATTGTGATAAACATACTTATATTCTTCTAAATCATTGGTCGTGCTCAGCACAATTTTGTGATGAGCACGACCAATGTGATCCAACCGGTGAGAATCTACGATTCTCTGGTACAGCAGTCAGGACCACTAACCTCAAGACCGACAGGCCAGTCTATTGGTACATTAGTTGTTGCTTAAGTTACATATATAAATATTTTTCAATATTTTCTCGTTATGTGGCGAATGCAGACGCATTGAACGCCATGCTTGATCAATTGTCATTTAAAATATCTTACAATGTTTTCCTTTAATGGATGCCACAATTCTCATGTATGAGAGGTTTACAGAACACTTCTTGCACAAAGAGAGGCCTAAGGTTAGCAACTTTCTATTAATATTCTTGACATAAAACCTAATGTAAGTCAATGATTTACTCACTAGTGTATCCCACAACACATTCAATGAAATTTCAGTTAATTCTGTGCATGCCTATATCCTAGCTCACAATCATCATCATTCCCCTGCCCTTATCCCAATTTTTACTTGGGGTCGGCGCAACACGTCTTTTAGACATGTTGCTTAAAGTTTTGGCTATGGTTTTATAGTCGGCCGCCTGCCTGACACTAACCCTCTTTGGGAATGCGATTGTTGGTTGTTTACCCGCCACCATTCGGGTGACTCAAGGTGCTTGGTACAGTGCTTAAGGTCCATTAGTCGCCTTTTACGACACCCAGTGGAAGATATGGGGTGGTGCTATTCTTTATATCCGGACACCACACGGATTCTAGCTATAGACCTAGCTCACAATGCAAAAGAGAAATACATTTGAATATAGAAAAAAAAGGAACATGGGTTTTCCTCTTACAACCTACTCATCGATTTTACGTGTACAGTTGACCACACATCGATCTCCATAATCTGATGTATGAATGGTCTTTATTACAAAGACTCTAAGGTCGATTTTTGATGTCTCGTTGATTATATTTTCGTGTGGGAGTCTGTACTTCCATTTACCTTAAATTATTATGAGAGGAAAGATGAGGAATTGACATTAGAAGCGTTGGGTCGTTAGTTGATTGGAATTTGATTATGTAATTTATGTCAAGAAGGAATTGCGCTCAATAAGCCGAGGTATTTTTACGAAATTCTTTGTGAATTGTTAATTGAGTTTACACACAAGAATTTATAATACATTTTTTATCGATCTTTGATGGTAATAATCAAATTATATTAGATACGTTTTAAATATTACTTCTATGCATGCAAATGGACACCTTTACATTTACTAGAAAAAGTAGAGACTATTGCGGAAACTAGATTGTACAAATTAAAATCAAAATTCCATATTTTATGTTTTTTCTTAATAATGTTACTGCAGTAGTATTTAAAACAAGACCGGACGTTATAAACATGTCAGAAAACTTAACTAAAATAAAAATAAGGTGAATATTTTTATTTAAACTAATCTCAAGCTGAAAATTTTAGGTTTGTCAACATCAGCTGTATTGGTTCAGAGGGCATTGACCTCATCTCTTTACGAAGGACGACCGATATTTTAGGAGCTCTTAAATCCAGTGCCCCTTGTATTTATAGATTTTCTAATTAACTAAAAGGACTATTGGAGCTTTTCTCCACTTTGCAGACGTTCTATAATGTCATGGGTTTAAGAATTTAGTACCTTTTTCAGTAATTTGGTATTGAAACTATTGTGGGTGACTTTATCGAAGTATAAGAGAGTAAATTATGTTATGAGTACCTAGACAACTGATAAACATAGTTATTAACTTCTAAATACATACAAATCACACCCAGACACAGAACAAATGATCGTGCTCGTCACACAAATATTTATCTTGGGTGGGATTCGAACCCACTACCTTCGGTATAGCAGTCAAGGCCATTAACCTCAAACCAACAGGCCCGTCAAAAACACACACATTATCAAGACTGGAAATTTGAAAAACATTAAAAATCCCAGTTATTACTCAAACTCAAAACAATTTCATATCTTTATGTCATATACACGGTTGTTACTTATACCATTAACAATGGTGCTTTCACGACTCCTTACCACGACCTCTCAAAGTGTGTCTGTTGTTGTTGTGCAAGCGAGATGGCGCGTTACAATGTGTAGAGCGCTATCTCTTTTACTCATCTGCAATAGTCTTGATGTAAGGGATGATGGTAGGTATCCTGAATGTTATCACAGTTTCCATTCAGTCTGCAATGTTCCTGTTTATGATAATACGAGTAAGAGAGTACGAGTCTCGAGTAAGAGATTTCATGTTTAATGTGGATTGTTGTTGATTTGGATGAGATATTTTGGCTTTGTAGAGTTTTAAGAGTTTATTAGTATAAAATCTTAATAATATTAAAAACATCAAAATTATACTTGCAAATTTTTGCGTTTGGATGGATGTTTGTTACTCTTTCACGGCTAAACTAATTTGGATTAAATTTGGCATGGGTTAGCTTACACCCTGATTGCGAAGATGGTTAAATATTGTGTAGCTACGACCGAAATCCAAGCGATCGAAGCCGCGGACAAAAGTTAGTATAAGATAGTAGAACACACATTAAATTAAAATGCGTCAAAAACTCAAGAGAAAAATGTATTTAAAAGGGTATCAATCATGGATCACGTTAAATATTTTTCGTTATTTGTATTTAGACTAAAAAATGGTCTATTTGATTAGTCTAGATCTGTTGGCAGGCTAGAATCCGATCAGATTGACAGATTTGTTGTATATTCACGGCAGACGTCTAGACGTCGTCTGATTGAATATCAAGCAATCTTAGACATCTGTGTAGAATCTGAAGTAAACCAATTTTAGTAAACCTACTAGGTATGTTTCTCATTTTAAACTAATCTGAATTTCTACCTTCGAGCTGCATTAACTGGCCTGTTCTACATACTTTACCCATCTTTTCTGCGCGTTACTTCTTGTCATCTGTGATCGGTTATTTCACTGAAATAAATCTACGTAAGTATTAGTTTGCAGATAGATTTTCAAAAAAATATTGGATATGTATTTTTTCGTTGATCAAATCAATAACAAAATATAACGCATCAAAGATGGTAACGCTAATGAAAGAGGATTGGAGGAGAGTACCCTTTCACATCAGGTAACACAACTCTGCATGTTAAAATAGTTCCTTGTATTCAAAAATCAGTCTTCCTTTTTTTGGTTTTTTACTTTTTCCTGCAACAGTCAATTATCATTTCATTCCACTCATCACAACAAATAATACAATTATAACACAACAGTGTATGCCTTGTGACGTCACACAGCAAATAACCCACATTTCTCCTCACGTTGATCAGATAAATTGTTTCTTCATTATTTCGGCCGTCTTGAAATGTTCATCATTATTCAGCGGGACTCGAAGACGAACAGTTTGAGAATAAGATATGAGAACTATTGTGCAAGTTCAATGACCTTCACCTTGACACGATCCCTTGCCCTTATACCGTATGTTATATATATCTTGCATTTTAATGGCGTATTACTGTGATTACTAATACGTATTAAGTTTTTCTAGAAACTTTCTAGCATAGATTTGTCCAGTGTTGGGTTTCCATATCCTACTAATATTATAAATGCGATAGTTTGTGAGTATGGAAGTATAGATGTTTTGCTAGAAATTTGATAGAAAGTTGATAAAGTTTAAGAATACGAAAACTATTGTTAGTCATTACGTTAATAATAAATAAATAATAGTAATAATTAAATAAATATTTCACACAACGCCATCTAGTTTCAAACTAAGCAGAGCTTGTATGAGTACTAGACAACTGATAAACATACTTATATATTTCTTCTAAATATTAACACATTATAGTTAAATTACACCCAGACACAGAACAGAAATCGTGCTCATCACACAAACTTCTTAGTGGGGATCGAACCCACGAACGACCACTTGTATAGCAGTCAGGGCCACTAACCACTAGACCATACCAGGCCAGTAATACTACAGATAGATTAAACAAAATGTGTAGTAAATATCGTACACGTCTTCTTCACATCATATCGTCTTTATAGCTATCTAATTTATATTATTTGTAATAACTTTCATTAATAAACCAACGAAATGAGATAACCTTGCCGACAGTTCAGTAGAACTCGAGATTACCAGTAAAACAAATATTCGTTCAGACGATCACAAAACTTAAATCAACGGAATAAGATTCATATTTCTTTACCGCAACAGAATTTTGGAAATATTTTTGTTTGGAAAACACTATATTTAAGTACTAAACATGATAAAGCATTTCTTTATTTGTGAAACATATGATGTAAACTTCCTGTTGCCCACAACTTCACCCGTGAAAAAGGTGAAAAATAGATGTTGGCCGATTCTCAGACCTTCTGAATGAATATACAAAATTTCAAGACAATCGGTCCAGCCGTTTCGGAGGAGTACGGTAACTAAGGACACGAGAATTTTTATATGCATAAGATTTACCGCAATTCTTTCGTGCCTAGATAAATATTATTCTAAGAATCCTGAAGATAAAGTCCTAAGCATTTAGCAGTCATCACAAACATTTTACTATTATGTATGTGTTACCATAGATCAATTAATAACTCTCTTAGTTGAAAAAATATACTCTTATTACCCAAAGAGTTCGTATAGCAAGTAAGTAAGAAACCAAAAACTAGCTCCACAGCACAAATCACGTGTTTTCGAAATTCAATTCAGAAGTAACCTTACATAATTAGTTTGTAACGTAACAAGTGACGTTCGCCAAACAAATCGGGAGAACAATAGCTATACCACGGCACGTCAAACAGACGATATTAATTACGAGCTGTCAAGTAACATAATATTTTAATTTAAACAAGCATGCAAGTCTCTCTTACGAATATGTGTTATAACAAAACTATTGTATGATAATCTTGTCGGCGCCCGTATTGTTCTACTAAATTGTCTGTATTAGGGATGTGGAGTTATGTAGAGTTCTGTGACTGTTACCGAAATTATGTGATATCAGAATCACATGTCGAATATTCGATTTCAAAAAACCAAATATATCTCAACTGGCCTCAGAGTAAGTAATTTGCTGCCAACTAAAACGACTTACAGGACCTCGATATCGTATATATTTAAAGACATATTTACTTTTAAAGAATCGATTGGTGATTCCAGGCTCCTACATAGTATTTTTTTATTCATTTAATTCACGCAACTAGGGACCATAGATTTTTTTTAAAGGGAACGTTGTAAAAGGATGTAGAAAGAGATAACCAGTCAAGAGTCTAGACATATTCATAAACTGGCATTATTTCTTACTTACCCAATATATTTCCCAATAACAAAAAAATAATGGTATCAAAATCATCTTTCAAAACAAACAAAACATTTACAAACTATACATTTACTTTCATAACCTAAAAAAAATATCCGAATCTGCAACCCAGATATCCGCAGAGTCTGAAAAGCACATAGCACATCCCTAGCTCCATACAAGCATGGCCGTTAGACACGGGTTTTGTTACCGACACAAATGCTGTAATTTGACAAGTGTGACGTTGACGAACCTTGACATATTCGGTGCTGTTATCTCAATACACAATTAGTTAACGATAATGTGTTGCTAATGACTACTGTTTAGCGTTGTAGTAGTTTTTAGATTCGCCTGTTTTTAACCGCCTTCAAAAAGGAGGGGGTTTCTCACTTCGACCACATATATTATTATACTCTTTTATGGTATGTATTTTTAGGTGATTTATTTTCACACTTCTTTTTGGAAGAATTCTCAAGGGTTCCACGTTCTCTCTTACCTTGAATCAGATGCGAAATTAATCGCATGTTAAAGAAACTGCTTTTCTATGTAATGGCTAACATTTTTTCACCTGAAAACCACTCTTAAACCTTTTTCTACCCAGGGAAAGGAAAATCTAAGTTAACCAGACTTAGTTATTGCTCGTTTTTACTCGTTATGATAAACACATCCCGAACTACGTATCCCGGGTCAAATTAAATGCATTTCATTGCACCCTTTTCCTGAAAAATAATAACAATCTTCTTCTCCGCAAAGAGCTTCTATAATTAAAACTCATACAAAACGGAGCTAAGCTGTTTTTGTATGTATACCATGAAAGGGGTAGAATTATTTGTCATACTTGCTTAAAAGAGGAAGAATTATTCCCGATCTATCTAAATATAGGCTGTATTATCCCGACGACTGAAGAGTCACTCGAACTGAGATAGGTGATGTAGGTTAGGCATCTCAAGTGCGGCCGATGTCACGTCGAGATAATTAGGAAAACAACCCTTATGGCCCAGGAAATAGAGACGCACTTAATGTCAATGGTCGGCAGTCCTGTTGGGAAGATTGTACAGAGCGTTGACCTGCTGTGTATTTTTGCTTTTGTTTTATTGTGTCTTAGTATTTGAGGACTACTTTTACTAATATCCCTTATATGTATGGAAAAAAACAGTGACTGAAATAGTATTTTCTATATACCAAGCCCTTACAAAAAAAAGATAAAATAAAACCAGTTTTAAATTCATGTCAATGTCATGTAATCTATATTTGTCGAAATTCCGTTTAAAACTAGTTCTTGAAAAGTAATTTTCACATGAAAATTAGAAGAAATAAAACAGTGCAAACAAGAGTTCTGTGAATTTGATGGTATTGAATTAGTGTGGGTTTTGATCGATATTCTAGGCTTGCATATTTTACTGGCTGTTTGATTTAACTGGTAATTTAACTACGGGGTTTATGGAGCCGCACGCTATCGGCGGCGCCGGTATGCCTAGCTTGCGCGCACTCAGGCTTTTTTATTTTTTAAGCATGAGGTTTTTGTTTTTTCGTTGTATACGATGTTTTTTTCTTACCAGCCAGGAATCCTCGTAATAAGTGTGATTTTCGTACCTAATTGTTCTAGTACATTCAATAGTTTATGTTTCCAGAATATTGATTATGATATGCTTTCGTCTTTGGGGGCTGGGCAAAAGACCCTTCCATTCTTCTATCTTTCTCTCTCGTAAGTAAGTGTTAAATAGTCCTCCGAAAGTAACAAAATAGTTTAAAGTAGTAAGTTTTTATCCAGAAAAGCAAAGTTGTAAATTTACAATTTAACATTCACAAAGAATTAAAAATAGCACAACAATATACATGTCAATGGTTGCAGTACACTACAAAGTACCATACTTCAATAAACAGATTGTATCGTTACCGATATTATCTACTCACCTACATTAATTCTTTAGTATTCCAGTACAAAGTAATATTGTTTCCCTCATTGTATTACTTTGTTGCAAGGTAACATATCATTTAGTATTATCAGCATACCTACTATGAACTCTTAAACTAAAAAACTAGTAAACTGTTGACTTCTGTGCAAGGGAGACGCAGCTATACGCAGAGTATTGCCTTCTCGTTTCCACACTATCGACAGTCTTGCTTTAAGGTGTCTTGGTACAGGGTGTACAGATCACAGGTCTTCTTAAGACCTAGTTTGCATAAGGTTATCTTAAGTTAAGGATGTAACAATGCCTGTAGAATTGTAAGATTGTTCGCGATTTGTAAAGAATGCTGCATATTTAGTTCTTTAGTGGTAGATTGTATGAGTGATATGACAGTAGATCAAGATACATTTATGAATGTGGAATGTGTTCTGGAATATTCTTAATGCCGTTTTCAGACAACTTGTTGACGTTAGCGATGTTAAAGAATAGTTAAAGATATTTTTTTATATGCTCAACTGGTTTAACTGGTGACTAGTGTATATTATTCGAAAGATGAGTAAACCATTCGTATTATGCTGATCCCACAGGAATACCAAGCTAAATTTACTAAGCTTTTAATTGTATGTAATGTATACTTAGAACTGAAAAGCGCACATTAGAGTTGTTTGGACAATTGGACATGATATTCATACCTACAACGTTCTATTTATCTTACACATATATATAACACATAAATAATATATAATTTCTTGTATCACAATGTTCATTCCCGTACTGCCTGGACCGATTCTCTTGAAATTTTGTATATGCATTCAATAGGTCTGAGAATCGGCTACAAATAATTTTACATCCCAACTTTTATTTCGTAAACCAAGTCGCGGGCAACAGCTAGTAACTTAGTACAATTGTATCTATGTGTGAAGAATGTTCATGGATACATCTCAACCTACTTCGGAAATACAGTCGGCAACAAAAGTTAGTAACACAACAAAATTGAATAAGGTAATATTGGAGCTTGGAAACTAAATAACGTACATATATCTACAGATTGAAACTTTTCTCACCACCAATATTGGAGGTGTCTGAATATAAACGATAGTTTAATAACTTCCATTTTGCTAACCGTATGCTCTATACCTAATATTCAGTTGCAACAGTAAAGTTTAATTAGCAGAAATTTCCTAGGAAACAATCCCTATTGGATATCTCTCTCGAAGTATTTAATTATGAGCACACGTGTAAATATGAGTCCTTGTTACCAATATGTTTTTGCGAATTTAGAAGACGCTAGTGAACTAATTTTGATACTATTCATGTCATCATTCCCCTGCCCTTATCCCAATTTTTACTTGGGGTCGGCGCACCACGTCTTCTAGACATGTTGCTTAAAGTTTTGGCTATGGTTTTATAGTCGGCCGCCTGCCTGACACTAACCCTCTTTGGGAATGCGATTGTTGGTTGTTTACCCGCCACCATGGGTCTTAAGGTCCATTAGTCGCCTTTTACGACACCCAGTGGAGGATATGGGGTGGTGCTATTCTTTATATCCGGACACCACACGGATATATCCGGACACCACACGGACACAATTTTGATACTATTCATGTGTCGTTTCAAATAGATCTAATGTTATCAACACTTCACAAAGTTAGAACTTATTTTGTTTAAGCAGGCCTTATTTGTCGGCAATGGCTATAAATATGAACGTTTTCAGTCTTAACAAGGTCTACTTTTAATATATTAAACAAAAAAAAAACAATGGCCATTGAAAAGTTAATACACGCCGACGGACTTAAATCTCTCGGCGCCCTTGGGATTTATTTTCGTAATAAAGATATAATTTTAATTTTAGCTATGGAGCGCATGAGAACACATTTGTGGCATAAATAATCGAATAATCTCAAAGAAACATCGCGTAAAATAAAACAAAAGATGTGTTCTTTATTTATATCAAAACATCATTTGAAAAAAACAACAAAATTAGATTGAATATTAACATAAAATCAAGTATTTTCTTCTTTAACGTGGTAGTTTTTGGACAGACTATCAAAAGTAATTACATATTTGTTTATCCAACACAAAGACTACCTATTAATATTTTAATGAAACAATGTTTTCATAAACATTGTCTTAATAAGGTACCGGTTGCCTAGCAACGGATCGCCGAAGGCTGGCAATGAGATTTATTCTTAGATTAACGTCTTTACTCAATGTTTGTTAGAAGAAAATATATTATTTGCTTAGTGACTGAAAGTTTATAATGTATCATCATAATAAGTACCTTGCTAATGTGACTACTTTTCATGATAGAATACTTTAAGGACAATCAGTATACAGTTGGTTTGAAATCTCATGCTCTTCGTTTTCATGTGCTTAGTAGAGACAGGTAGACATTTAGAGCGTTTATGTCTTCTGAGTTAACATCAAAAGTTTACACACTAAGTATTACGCACTTTTTATAAAAATAAGAGCAAACACAATAGAAATAGAGAAATACAATAAAAGTATGAATTGAGTTAGTTTCTTTAGTTGCACTTGACTGACACTGATCCGATTATAAAAAAAACATAATTTTAAAGCTATATTTTCAGCGAGCAGTATTATTTTTCAATGTATTTCAACACTTATTCCTAAAGAATATTATTGCAAAGTGTCAGCGCCTTACTTGGCGGAGAGCGACGTGTCTATAACTGTAATAGTATTACTTAAGGGGCAGTTTTAAGCCTTTTTTAACTACGCGGGAGATATCCCTAGTAGAATATAAAAAGAGGTAAAAATGGCACATAAAATAATACAAAACAGAGTTTTGAAAACAAGTTTGAAATTAGTTAGAACTAGAACTAAAGTACTCAGCGTTTGCAAAGTTTTTAAGTGGTTATAACTTTTTATGAAACATTCTACTTTTATACAAATATTGATATTTTTTTGTGGCTTTAAGCTAGTTTCTTCAGTGAACAATAACAATAATGTTTTAAAAGATTGACATTAGTACCTATTTGAAAACGTCGCACCTCACAATGTCTCCGTTAAACTTAAGTTTTACTTGTCTCTGTCACTGTTTAGTGGAATTAAGAGACAAATGGAGATTTTGTTTCGTCACGTAGCTTAGTGTCTGTTTTTACATTTAGACAGGCCTGTTGGTCTAGTGGTTAGTGGCCCTGACTGCTATACCGGAGGTCGTGGGTTCGATTCCCACCCAGAACAAATGTTTGTGTGATGAGCATGACCATTTCTTCTGTGTCATGATGTAATTTATCTATAATATGTATTTTAAAAAATATAAGTATGTATATCAGTTATCACTCATAATACAAGAAACTCTCGTATACTTAATTTGAGACTGAATTGCGGTGTGGGAATATTTTCTATTACATCGCTGGTAGCTATTAACAACGTTGGATGTGTAATTTTGGGTATTTTGAGTTTTTGGCATAAATTAATTTAATTTCTCAAGATCTTTATAACCATATAAAAAATATTTTTTTTTCTTTGTTATTTACGGAGATTTTTAAGTTAACAACGCAGGAACTACAAGACAGTCCGATTAAAAATGTTGTAACATGCATAGCGACAATATTAGCGGGAAATGAGTGCGGACCTGCTGCGCGGATCTACCAGTAGCGACGTTGTTACAGGACGAGACGTGCGTGCGCGCGTCGCTTCAAAACTATTCCATTTAATTTATTAAAATGGCAAGTAGTAGGGTTAAAAAGATATTAATTTTATTCATTATTATTATTTTGAATCCCGAACCAGACTTATCACCATCTACGGAAAATAATAAAGGAGTTGAAACGATCACTGAAGTTGTAATTAACAACAATGGTAAGTTCCAATTTAAGTTTATTATGTTTAGGAGTTAATAAATACCTGCTGTGATTTTATTAATATAATATTTATCATTATTTTCAAGTGATTTGTCTTATTTAACTGTTATTAAAGTTTTATTCGTAGATGCCGATTAACAAAGTTGGTAGTGACACGTACTACACTGTTAACGGGACATCGTTACATTGCTTCTGTAGTAACTACCACATCCGACAACATTGTTTGGACTTTTCCAAACCCTGGGTGTAGCAAGTGTCACTTACAACATTCTTACCAGTGTATTTTTTTTTTTCAACTGTAGTATCTTCCACATGCGTCATTCTTAATTGATTTTAACTTTATACAGGTATGTAGTAAGTGTCATATGCAACATTGTTAAATGGTTTTCATATTTATTTTTGTGTTTTGATTTGCCGCTTCTGCATTATTTGCTCAAAAAATGGAAATGCTTTATTATTACTAACAGTGTATGTGTTGCCTTGTGCCAGGAAATATAAATGTGATTGATAAATTAACTTTAAAACAGCTTTGATTAGGTATGTAGGGCGAATTGAATACTAATTAATTCAGTTTTTTTTTTTCAGGTAATTGTTCTTCGTCTTTGCCGGAAGATTTTGGAAAGAATGAATTCTTGAATGAATGAAAGAAATATCTTATTCTAACGGACACTTTTGAAATTCTTTCCAGTTTGCTGTCGCCTTTTGAAGTAGGGGTTACTTTTGTGTCGGATGGCATTAATGAATTTTTGTCAAAAAGTCCTTAGCAAGGTACTAGTAACGTTGGTATTAGTCAAAATTCTGTCAATTGTTCGGATCAAACACCAATACCGTCTCCAATTAATGAGCACGATAGGTGCCATAATGAATTTTGCCCTTAATGTAACCCTAATAATGACGACTTTGACACCGATGTTCCAACACCGTCAACTGCATCCATTTTAAGCCCTTTTACTCCGAGTACTCAGCGTAAGAAAACATTTAAGACTGATAAAGGTAAAAAGCGTCTAGTCCATAGAGAAAATTGGATAGTAGTTCGCAGAAAGATTTTAAAAATTACTGGTCAAAGGTTGGTCAATAAGTCAGGAAAAGTTTTAGAGGCTAAGAATATAAAAGACGCATGCAGTTCTAAGTGTCGCCTAAAATGTAGAGAATTAACTTTTAAAAAAGAACGAACAAATATTTCTGAAAAATTTTGGGCTCTTGGAGATCGCAGTCGTCAGTGGGATTTCGTACTAAAATATACAAAGAAAATTCCCAAACGCCGTCAAACTACGGAAGTAATGAAACATAGACGCCAAAATATGATATATTCGTGTATTATTTACCAGATAAAAAAGTTTGTTAGACCTTGTTCTCTATACTATTGCCACTAGTGAAAGATTGTTTACTACTGCTTGGAAAAAATTTGATGGGGTTAAGTTTGAAAAAGATAAACGTGGCTGCTATGAAGATAAGAAAATAGTGATGAATGATTATTGATTGATTGATATGTGATCACGTCAAGTGTATTTCCTTAGTTGAGTCACATTACTGCAGGCAGGATTCTAAGAAACTCTATCTGGAAGGCATTGACAAGTTTCCAAAATGTTCGGCTTGTATCAAGATTAGTTTGATGGTGATAAGTACACTACAAATTTCCCAAAGAGGGTTAGTGTCAGGCAGGCGGCCGACTATAAAACCATAGCCAAAACTTTAAGCAACATGTCTAGAAGACGTGTTGCGCCGACCCCAAGTAAAAATTGGGATAAGGGCAGGGGAATGATGATGAAGTACACTACAAAAACTCAAACTTACTTATGATATATTTGATTTTAAGGCAGTACTATCCGACAAAAATTGGATGAAAGATGTGAGTAATGCAACAGTGTGTTGAAAGCCGGTAAGAGAGATGATAGTAGATCATAAAGAGAGCGATAAAATTGAATATAAATATGATTTGGAGGAGAAAGAGAGAACTATTATTGTTTTGTTAAGTGGCAGGAGTAATGCTCAAAGATTACAAAGAGATTTTGATATAAAGAAAGCCTACGATGGACCTCTTCTAATTCCTTTCGATAAATATAAAGATTTAAATGATATATTATGGGCAATAGTAGTATTATTCCTCAAAAATAACGCGCTTTCTACTGAAATTTCATAAGAATTAAAACTAAGAGTGAGAGAGAGAGTTACCATATATTTTTTTTAGGTAGTTATCTAATTATTAATCCTTTGTACGCCGTACATAATATTTTGTTGCTACATATCTTTACAATGTTTTTATAGAATAAGTCTTAAATTACGCAATATGATGCATAACTACCTACTAGCTGTAGGTACTTGCATTTTTATAATTATTATAAGGATAGCAGTAACTTTGAAGCAATAAATCTGCATTTTATAGTAACTATTTAATATTTTGTCTTATTTTTTATTCATTTTCCTCGAGGTGAGGTAACAACCCACATAAGACGACTAAGTCAAGTCCAATGAACAACGTAGGGAGTGCCACAACCAACTGAAAAGCTAAAATTCTCCCCGATTAATATCGTCGGTAGTAGCACTTCCTACAATTTCTCTTTTTTGTTTTCGATTAACAATGTCGCATGTGACTTTTTTCCGAAATATTTTGATATTTTTTGATTATTTCATTACTATTTCTTTCATATTTTAATAATATTCACTTTTGCCAAATTTAATTTCTCTATGTGAAAAATAAACGATTTTATGAACAAAAATGTTAAAATCAATCTTAGATTGCTCGTCCTGTAAAATCACCATTTTGCACATCCTACATTCTTAATAGCTACCGGCGACATACAACTGTAACTATTGTAGATAGTAGGTAAGATAGTTCTCTTACGATATATGTATTATACATTCTCGTACTTAAAAAAGGTAATTTAAAGATCATGACACAAAAAGCACCATAAAACGACGCACATTAAACATAATATTTCTTTTCCAAACATACGTGGCCTCACACATGAATTTAGGATTGGAAATCGATTTCATCCTTCAAACTGCAGAATCTAATGGAATTCGTGCAGTTTTCTCTATGCCATGGAAAATGGACTTGTCGCAAAAACGGATCGTGCTTCAAAGTCTCGGCTGTAGATTGGGATAGGTAAGCCTCTATAACGTAGGACAACGTGATCGACAAATACTATCGGGAATAGTATCCCAGCCCAAACAAGATATCTGGAACCTAGGTGTATAGACTGGAGTGGTTATGTAAAGCAAATTTTTGTGAGCAAAACTTGGCTTACGTATTTTTATTTACCTCGTGTCTAACATGTTGTGATTCTTGTTGTATTTTTAGCAGTATCACATTATCAGCTGGAGTGTAATCTTGGACTTTTTCACGTATTATAAAATATACAAATAGTTATACGATAGAGATGAACAAAAAATTTATAATGATTAGGTTTTTTTAAAATTTATCATATCTTCGTTTTCTTTTCTACAGAGGAAAAAAAATCATAATAAAACGCAGTTTAAAGCTCAACGTTCATAGCTCTAAAGTTTTTAATGGAACGATGAGAAAAGCTGCATTAATAGCATCGTTCTACATACACCTTTGCGCAGTATCCTCTCAATATTCGACGAGACATCACAAAGGATTTTAGCACTTTGCAATTGATGAAAAATTCACAAAACATTTTTTGAAGTTATCTACCAAATTTAAACTAGTTCAGACTGTCCTTCTACAGAGGATACGCTTGGACCTCTCTTAAATGTTTCTAAAAATTAGGTGGTATTGTTTATCGCAGAACATTACATATGTTAGAACAAATTCAAGTTACAACTACTCCAGAAAGATAATCCATCTCGTCTAGACGCTACAGTACAAAATCGAGTATTAATGGGAAAACTCCGTCACTGCGGGCTGGAAAAACCCCGGTTTTCAGCCATCGATTCATTTACATATTCAGCTGTTTTACTGATAAGGTATGAAGTATGAAGTATTATTATTGAAATTTACAATTTATAGCAGTCAATGTGTTCTGTTGCTCTAATTTGCATTTCACGTTTCCTTACGTATATAAGTGTATATTACTTTGTTTTGAAATAAACTTCGCTGTTATAGCTGTCGGGATGTTTGATAAACGCCTTTTCCTCTTTATCTCGAGAGAGTATTATCTATAGGGAATTTGGTATAAGCTGGTTTAAGCGAGCTTCTAGTAAATGGTTTTGTTATTAATGTTCATCATTTGTAAGTACCTGTCTTACGAGTATTTGACGGGTTTCTCTTGTTGAGGAAAATTGCTAAGACTTCTGAATGGTGTAAGCCTCTATCAATATTGATTTTTTTCTGATTCTGTTCAATTTCTTAATATTCGTTATTAAGAATTTATTGTTTTGTAGAACAAAAACCTCGTTACTAAAAATGACAATATTTAAGGAAAATTACATAATTGAAGCTTACGTCCTATTTAAATGATGCATGAAATTATGAAACTTAATTTTAAAAATATTTATTTTTATGTTTAGCTAACAATATCAGGAATATTCCATTTCGTCGTGCATAATGTTTTTGCTCGCGATTGTACACTTATGAAACAAAGTCAACATTAAAATAATGCATCAACCGTGTTCCTCATTTCGCCACCGTATCATAATCCTGTGAGCGTATCGCAGTTATTGTAACGGGAAGATAAATGTGTTTGACGCCACTCAGCACCTGCCAACAACAAGATTACCCTACACACAAAAATCAACTCTAGCACCTAGCAATACAGGTGAAATTGTTGTGATCAATTGTTTCAAATAATCGAAAGTGCGTGGATGTCGAAAAAATTGGAATCGACACATTTTGGGAAATGGGAAGAATAGTTTTCTTTCTTTAAGTTTGGCGATTGCCTCATGGGAAATGCCCGTATTTTGGGCTGTCAACGTAGTCGGTAGACTTTGTCGGGGATTATTACGATACTAAGCATTTACACTTTAGTATGTATTGTAGGTGTGTAGGTAGCTACACGAGTGTCAAGTGGACTGTCATGAAAGTAATTTGTGTAACATGAGGGATGTAAGGGTCGCTGTTTATTAGGTTTATCTTACTCAGAAAGTTTCTCGTGCTACGAGAACATTTTGTTGAAATCGTCTCAGAAAAAAGGACCCTAGTTTAAATATAATTCTTTATACTTTTTACCTCTTAATTACGTATAGTGGCCTAAATTATAGTACAGGAATACACCGAATGATTTTGTTTCACCAAAATGTTACAAATTGGTGACTTTATACATTGTTTCGTCATACAACGTCTTAAATATCATTCTCAACATGACATTGTAAAGATCAGAGGCAGCCTTATGTTACATTAACCTAGTTTACAATCTTCAGCTTGATTAAAAGTGAGACTTTTCTCCAAAAATAGAAGGGAAGGTGTCGTTTTCCAAGTGATCCATCAATTGCGCCGTGACATCCTTATTTAATGGGCTGGATTGATGGCACTTTGTGGAGGAAACTTGCTCCATTATAAACCCTGTTTACCATGGATTTAGCTGGTTACAAAGCTTTCAAACTTCGTAGCGCGGAACCTCCAAAAAGTTGAGATGGATATTTAATTACGGGGATTTTTTGACAAGAGTAGTTTTAAGTGTATTGAATTGAATGAAGGAATGTGAGGAAAGTTTATAGCATAGTAATTCATTGTACAATATACGATGCACTGAAATGAAAAAGAGAAGAAACAAAACACATCCGACGTCCGCTTTTCCGAGTACCTACCAAGAAAATTTTCCCGAAAAGAAAAAAAGACTGAAGATTTCTCAACCGGCCATGAATCAGCTTCCAGCACAATCTCCATTACATCACAGCACATCTTGCACACTACATCAACGTCATAACGAATTACATGAATTTCGGGAAAACTGTGTTTATGCACGGCCGCTGAACCCGTCATTACAAAACTACACTCTAACACGACGCCTGAAAGTTGAAAATTGAGTATAGAATTTCGGCCTTGGACACGGTGTTTAAAACGTTGTGATAGATAAACGTCATAATCTGAGATTATCTCGCAGTGGCACGCAAACAGAAAGAGTTACTTGTTGTAGATTATGTGGCCCTAGTAGCTCGAGATTATCTTTATGAAATTCTCGTGTCACAATGTTCGTTTGTTCACAACTCCTCCGAAACGACTTGACCTATTTTTATGAAATTTTGTGTGTATCGGGTTGGTCTTAGAATCAGCTAACATTTTTATTTTTTATGGACAATTTTTTTTTGGAAAAAACTTTTTTTGCGGGCGACATGCTAGTACATACGACGTCGCGGGCCACAGCTAGTTTACTATAATTTTAAGATTAATGAAGAATTTTGTAGCTGGGCTTTTTGTACCTATTAATAGTTTTTTTTCTTGCCATGATCAAAAGTAGGTAAACTTTGCGTCGGTTTTAAATTATTTTTGCTTTATATCGACACAAATATTTACTTTACGATTTTTACGATTAGAGTATAGTTTTATTTAATCTTTATTTGTCAGTTTTGCCACTGGAATGTAAAAGAAAAGTTTAATATCGATACTTATTAGTAACATAGTTTCAATTTTCAAACAAAATTTATATATTTCTCTAGAACAACCTTGATTCCTTTGTCTCGCAAAAGAAACACAATGTAAAGGTTTTCTCAGTAAGTTGTCATGTTGTAAGTTAAAAGGTATTTTCTTTTTATTTTGCGTTGAAAAGAACAGCAAAGCAGACTAGTTTATTACGTTGCAAACCCCTTTGTATTACGCTTGTAGTTAATTAAATGTTAATAATTTAGAACGTAATTTGCAGGAAAAGAGGTTTTCTTTGAAATAAAATAGAAAAGGTGGTCAATTAGTGCCAGACTTTATTGTCCCACGGTATAAAACATTTATGTAAAAAAAGTGAAAATTGTTTTAACAATATTGCAGCACGTATAAGCTTTCTATTACAATTATGACTGGAAAAATAAGTAAGCGCAAATAAAAGGACTAATGTTTTATTGTTGAGAAAACTGCGCTATATTTCTTTTAATTCTAAAAGTATGATTTTCTTGTAAACTGTCTTCTGAAGTAATTTGGTAATTGCATATTTCAAGTAAAAATTTCTTTTAGCAACAATATTTACTTCGCAGCGTAAAGTTATTAAATACAATTAATTACTCAAATAATTTACATAATATATAAACCATTATACCACTATATTGATTGATATCAGATTAACGTTTTTCAAAAGAAAATATTTTCTTTATTCGTCGGTGTTGTAGGAGGCATTGAATGCCTACTTGTTGAAATCTGTTCGACATTGACGAGTCCAAGTTGTTTTGTAGATGTCGTAGAGGTCAAAATAAGCCTATCTAGGTATATTGAAAATTTTAAACTTGATGATGCAAATAACTAATTATTAAACTATCATAATCGAAAATTAACAGGCAAATAAAAAAAACTACAATACAATTGGACATCTCCAGTCTATGCGCAAACCTACTTCTATCGAATCCGACCGGATTAATATTAATAGATATACTGACAACATTTTTCTAAATGACATGAGCAGATAATAGTGTCATAAAAGTTCCTCACACACATAATAATATTACGAGACTGCTCTATCTGACAGTACGTCAATTCGACGTCAAACTTTTCTAGACTGTGGAAATGAACATACTGCCTGTAATATTGTATATTAAATGAATGTAAATAATTCTGAAATGTAAATAATGAATTCTAAAAATTAGGTGGTATTGTTTATCGCAGAACATTACATATGTTAGAACAAATTCAAGTTACAACTACTCCAGAAAGATAATCCATCTCGTCTAGACGCTACAGTACAAAATCGAGTATTAATGGGAAAACTCCGTCACTGCGGGCTGGAAAAACCCCGGTTTTCAGCCATCGATTCATTTACATATTCAGCTGTTTTACTGATAAGGTATGAAGTATGAAGTATTATTATTGAAATTTACAATTTATAGCAGTCAATGTGTTCTGTTGCTCTAATTTGCATTTCACGTTTCCTTACGTATATAAGTGTATATTACTTTGTTTTGAAATAAACTTCGCTGTTATAGCTGTCGGGATGTTTGATAAACGCCTTTTCCTCTTTATCTCGAGAGAGTATTATCTATAGGGAATTTGGTATAAGCTGGTTTAAGCGAGCTTCTAGTAAATGGTTTTGTTATTAATGTTCATCATTTGTAAGTACCTGTCTTACGAGTATTTGACGGGTTTCTCTTGTTGAGGAAAATTGCTAAGACTTCTGAATGGTGTAAGCCTCTATCAATATTGATTTTTTTCTGATTCTGTTCAATTTCTTAATATTCGTTATTAAGAATTTATTGTTTTGTAGAACAAAAACCTCGTTACTAAAAATGACAATATTTAAGGAAAATTACATAATTGAAGCTTACGTCCTATTTAAATGATGCATGAAATTATGAAACTTAATTTTAAAAATATTTATTTTTATGTTTAGCTAACAATATCAGGAATATTCCATTTCGTCGTGCATAATGTTTTTGCTCGCGATTGTACACTTATGAAACAAAGTCAACATTAAAATAATGCATCAACCGTGTTCCTCATTTCGCCACCGTATCATAATCCTGTGAGCGTATCGCAGTTATTGTAACGGGAAGATAAATGTGTTTGACGCCACTCAGCACCTGCCAACAACAAGATTACCCTACACACAAAAATCAACTCTAGCACCTAGCAATACAGGTGAAATTGTTGTGATCAATTGTTTCAAATAATCGAAAGTGCGTGGATGTCGAAAAAATTGGAATCGACACATTTTGGGAAATGGGAAGAATAGTTTTCTTTCTTTAAGTTTGGCGATTGCCTCATGGGAAATGCCCGTATTTTGGGCTGTCAACGTAGTCGGTAGACTTTGTCGGGGATTATTACGATACTAAGCATTTACACTTTAGTATGTATTGTAGGTGTGTAGGTAGCTACACGAGTGTCAAGTGGACTGTCATGAAAGTAATTTGTGTAACATGAGGGATGTAAGGGTCGCTGTTTATTAGGTTTATCTTACTCAGAAAGTTTCTCGTGCTACGAGAACATTTTGTTGAAATCGTCTCAGAAAAAAGGACCCTAGTTTAAATATAATTCTTTATACTTTTTACCTCTTAATTACGTATAGTGGCCTAAATTATAGTACAGGAATACACCGAATGATTTTGTTTCACCAAAATGTTACAAATTGGTGACTTTATACATTGTTTCGTCATACAACGTCTTAAATATCATTCTCAACATGACATTGTAAAGATCAGAGGCAGCCTTATGTTACATTAACCTAGTTTACAATCTTCAGCTTGATTAAAAGTGAGACTTTTCTCCAAAAATAGAAGGGAAGGTGTCGTTTTCCAAGTGATCCATCAATTGCGCCGTGACATCCTTATTTAATGGGCTGGATTGATGGCACTTTGTGGAGGAAACTTGCTCCATTATAAACCCTGTTTACCATGGATTTAGCTGGTTACAAAGCTTTCAAACTTCGTAGCGCGGAACCTCCAAAAAGTTGAGATGGATATTTAATTACGGGGATTTTTTGACAAGAGTAGTTTTAAGTGTATTGAATTGAATGAAGGAATGTGAGGAAAGTTTATAGCATAGTAATTCATTGTACAATATACGATGCACTGAAATGAAAAAGAGAAGAAACAAAACACATCCGACGTCCGCTTTTCCGAGTACCTACCAAGAAAATTTTCCCGAAAAGAAAAAAAGACTGAAGATTTCTCAACCGGCCATGAATCAGCTTCCAGCACAATCTCCATTACATCACAGCACATCTTGCACACTACATCAACGTCATAACGAATTACATGAATTTCGGGAAAACTGTGTTTATGCACGGCCGCTGAACCCGTCATTACAAAACTACACTCTAACACGACGCCTGAAAGTTGAAAATTGAGTATAGAATTTCGGCCTTGGACACGGTGTTTAAAACGTTGTGATAGATAAACGTCATAATCTGAGATTATCTCGCAGTGGCACGCAAACAGAAAGAGTTACTTGTTGTAGATTATGTGGCCCTAGTAGCTCGAGATTATCTTTATGAAATTCTCGTGTCACAATGTTCGTTTGTTCACAACTCCTCCGAAACGACTTGACCTATTTTTATGAAATTTTGTGTGTATCGGGTTGGTCTTAGAATCAGCTAACATTTTTATTTTTTATGGACAATTTTTTTTTGGAAAAAACTTTTTTTGCGGGCGACATGCTAGTACATACGACGTCGCGGGCCACAGCTAGTTTACTATAATTTTAAGATTAATGAAGAATTTTGTAGCTGGGCTTTTTGTACCTATTAATAGTTTTTTTTCTTGCCATGATCAAAAGTAGGTAAACTTTGCGTCGGTTTTAAATTATTTTTGCTTTATATCGACACAAATATTTACTTTACGATTTTTACGATTAGAGTATAGTTTTATTTAATCTTTATTTGTCAGTTTTGCCACTGGAATGTAAAAGAAAAGTTTAATATCGATACTTATTAGTAACATAGTTTCAATTTTCAAACAAAATTTATATATTTCTCTAGAACAACCTTGATTCCTTTGTCTCGCAAAAGAAACACAATGTAAAGGTTTTCTCAGTAAGTTGTCATGTTGTAAGTTAAAAGGTATTTTCTTTTTATTTTGCGTTGAAAAGAACAGCAAAGCAGACTAGTTTATTACGTTGCAAACCCCTTTGTATTACGCTTGTAGTTAATTAAATGTTAATAATTTAGAACGTAATTTGCAGGAAAAGAGGTTTTCTTTGAAATAAAATAGAAAAGGTGGTCAATTAGTGCCAGACTTTATTGTCCCACGGTATAAAACATTTATGTAAAAAAAGTGAAAATTGTTTTAACAATATTGCAGCACGTATAAGCTTTCTATTACAATTATGACTGGAAAAATAAGTAAGCGCAAATAAAAGGACTAATGTTTTATTGTTGAGAAAACTGCGCTATATTTCTTTTAATTCTAAAAGTATGATTTTCTTGTAAACTGTCTTCTGAAGTAATTTGGTAATTGCATATTTCAAGTAAAAATTTCTTTTAGCAACAATATTTACTTCGCAGCGTAAAGTTATTAAATACAATTAATTACTCAAATAATTTACATAATATATAAACCATTATACCACTATATTGATTGATATCAGATTAACGTTTTTCAAAAGAAAATATTTTCTTTATTCGTCGGTGTTGTAGGAGGCATTGAATGCCTACTTGTTGAAATCTGTTCGACATTGACGAGTCCAAGTTGTTTTGTAGATGTCGTAGAGGTCAAAATAAGCCTATCTAGGTATATTGAAAATTTTAAACTTGATGATGCAAATAACTAATTATTAAACTATCATAATCGAAAATTAACAGGCAAATAAAAAAAACTACAATACAATTGGACATCTCCAGTCTATGCGCAAACCTACTTCTATCGAATCCGACCGGATTAATATTAATAGATATACTGACAACATTTTTCTAAATGACATGAGCAGATAATAGTGTCATAAAAGTTCCTCACACACATAATAATATTACGAGACTGCTCTATCTGACAGTACGTCAATTCGACGTCAAACTTTTCTAGACTGTGGAAATGAACATACTGCCTGTAATATTGTATATTAAATGAATGTAAATAAAAAATGAAATGTTACAAACTTTTATGTGTTAATGTATGTTTAAAAGTTGAAGGGGAAAGTTTATCGTGTGTACTGAATATAAATAAGGTTGTATGGTTTGACAGTTGTATGGATTTTGTTAACTTTTCTTGAATATGTGGTGATTTTTTATTTAGTTATCGTTTTCTAAATGATGCTTGGAAGTTTTTGGCTTTCGTCAAGATTCGCAAATAAAATTTTCGAAATTATTGTAAATATCAGTGCGAGGTTTATGAGTATAGTAGGTATCTATGCATTAAAATTAGAGTAATTTGGTTGTTTAATTAAATTCCCGTTGTTTAATAAATATAATGTTTCTATAATAAATATAAGGACAATATTTTCTATCGCGAACGATATTAAATCATTTTGCAGATTGTAGCAGTTTAGAGATATGTTTGCATCCTCTATTATATGTTTGAATATTCCGGGTTAACAATTATGTTAAATACCAAATCCAAAAAATAAATTCTCGATTAAAAAAACAAACCTAATTTGCATTTTGTTGATTCACGTAAAAGATAAATACTCCGAGTATTGTTTTATCAAAAATCTGTTCTGTATTCGAAGCGACCATTTGACCTTTTATTTCAATAAAAACAAATCTAAAACACCATTTGTATATTGGATCCATCAAACATTTTAATGTATGCAACGTTCGAAATAGAAAATTTAATAAAAGCTGAAACAAAGAGGAATAAATCAACGGGACACCTCCATCGTCTCTTTTGTTATACATTGCTCGTTCAGTTCAACAAACAGTGCTGACGTCGCGAAGTAACTGCGCAATGGACTGCAAACAATAGCAACTGTGATTACATTGGCACGAGATCAAGGAGTTTACAATGAAAACATTTATTTCTTTATTAGATCACTGTTTTGCAGTGAAAAGAGGTTACGAAGCTGTTTCGTACATTGTATTGTTCTGCAGTACTGTATGCAGAGAATAGGGTTGTTAAAAAAAACAAAAATATTTGACTTTATGCTTATTTTTATATACATACTACTTTTACTTAAAATTAATAATAGCGGTCCTGGCCGATTTCGGCCACGGCGGCCAGTGTTACTATGACACCAGCCAGCTACGCAGGACATATTATAGTGCACAAGCGTGTGCGCAAACACAGGTGCACTCTCTATTCCTTTTACTCTCATAGCCCGATGGGACGGTAATCCGACACGACCGGAGAGAGATCAGGCGCAGGACCCACATTTTTACGTGCCTTCCGAAACACGGAAGCTGTGATATTTATTTCTTAAACGCACACAACATTCGAAAAGTCGGTGCGCGCCGTGGGGATCGAACTCAAGACCTCTGACTTAGCAGTCCTACGGTCTTGCCACTAAGCTATCACAGCAACACTTAAAATTAATGATACAATAACCACACTGAAAACAATTTTCATTAAATTTGCGTAAGTTTGAATACCAGAAATGGAGTCAAGTTTTTTTTTGCTCTTACTTTAAAGTCGCAGGTAAAATGTAGCACAATGATATCACCCAATCAAAAGAATTTTACACATATGAATTGGCTTCAGAAAATAGAACTAATAATTAAAAGAAAAAAGCAAATACATACACAATAGCGCAACAAAATGTGCCCATCTCTGCTTTCCAAAAAGTTTGTTGCCCAACCCTATGTAATGTTGACTGAACTACGCAATGTGATATGTAAGCAGTTAATGTCTAGACGTATGGCTATAAAACACTATAATACATACCCTATGCAGAACATAAACCGAGGAATTTCCCGAAAATAGTTCACATACCGTCGCGACGACGACTATACTACATTTACATTACATACTCAAGTCACATTAACGTACGTATTTCGAAGTTATCTGCTCTTAAAGAAGAAGTATTGCCACTGGAAAACCACAAAGGAAATTGCCCTAATGTATGGAAAACTACAAGGAAAATTGTCCAAAATGTTTGGAAATAACAATTGATTTTCCCAAATAATATTACTTCTGATCATGGTTTTGTTATTGAGGAATCAATGTAATAATTTTAATGTTAAATGTCTTTGTCAAACTGTAAGTGGAAGCTGTAATATTAATACGACAAATAACCATTTAGTTTTTTTGTGTAGTCATTATACAGTTAAAACCTGAAATGCCCAACCGATTTATATAGGGTCGGGTGTCTCACAGTGAACCAGGCAGCTACATTGAACCACCGCCGAATCTCGAAAACGCCACGTTGCTAAACCGCGCTAATATGAGTGAAAGAGAGGTATTTACGATCCCGTACTGCCCACTAATTTGCGTGGCGATCGCGTGCCAATTTGTTGTGTGAGGAGCATTTGAAAGCAAATTGACTCAAAAAGTAAATATTTTTTTCCAATTTCATTCTTTTTTAGCTTTTTTCATTTAAATAATATCAATTTATTTATATGTACACTGTATTCTACGGTTATTTAGCAATTAAAAGCGCTACAATTCGAGTTTTTAAGTGATTGGTATGCCGGTAAATTTTTAAGATAAGTTATCAAAACCTGGTGTGTTTCACAGTGAACCACCTGGGGGTGTTACACATTGAACCATGGTTTATTGTGTACATCCAAGTCGTTAAATGAGTTTTTTTTCTACAATTGTTTTAAGTTGTTATAAAATGGTGCATTCGACTGCCAACATGCTTGAGGCCAAGCCTAAGTGTTAAGCTGCACAGATCAGGTGCCATGAAACTCCGGATGCCTTTGGAACCCGATTTGGCTAATTATCCAATTAAAAGATCATAAGATTTTAAGTGATTTTAATAAATATAAGACTGATTTTTATTATTACAAAGTATTTGCCTTATAAATTGATCTATAAGACATACTCGTAGTTAATAAGGTGGCTTAATGTGGACCACACCCTGGTTAAATGTGTACCACCGGTAGTACACATTGAACCAAAAATATTTTTTCAGAAAATCTGTTTTACGCCGAAACAAAAAAGAATATGAGAAATTAATGTTTTACAAAATTGAAGCTAAATAAATATGCTAACTATACACAAAAAATTGAAGGCATTGATTGAAAATCCAGCCCAATATGGGACTTTGAAATTTACCTGGTTCAAAGTGAGACAACTTACCATACCCAAACAAAATAACTTAGAGCAATACGTTAAGAATATGAATGAATCTACTGAGTAATCAAATGTATGTGCAAAAACCTTGAAACTCCAAGGATTCAAGCAATTAAATATTAACGGGAACAAATTCCCATTTCTCCGAGGTAATGTTTAAACTGCTTTAAAAATAATCAACATTGCATCTTTCCTTCATTTCCGGACAAATTACTCCTTAATTAAAATGGTAATTCATCTTATAAAATAGTTTCATCATAAAATTACAAAATGAACTTTAGTACAATTACTGGTAAAACTGTTTTAGGTTAGTTATTTGAATCAGTACTTTATTTTACTGCGTTATAGGATTCAATACTTTTTTGATGTTACAAGAGTAAATAAAAAATTAGAATCATAAATTACGAAAATGTGTTTTTTTTTCTGATTTTGTTTAATGAAAGCTTATGATACAAAATGTATCGGATAGTAACGTAGAGATATCCTTTATAATCTATTTTTATATCAAACAAAAATCTTTTTTTTTATAATTTGGTAGTGGTACAAGTTACCACGCCAATTACCACTGTGCGCGACGTGTCACGGTTTCGATCCCCGCGTAAGACAAGAATTTGTGCGTTCCACAAATCCTTGTTCTGAGTCTGGGTGTCTTTGTGCATGTGAATTGATTGTCTGTGAAACTTCTCGCGATATAAGAATTAGATTCCTTAGTGCGGGAGTCCTCTTTTTTAATATATAATAATAAATATTAATCTCACAGACAGACTTAATACGTTTTACCTTACATAGTCAACTTCTCCATTCGAGCCTAAGTTCTTAGAATCGTAGAAATACAGAAAGTCTTAGTAGGTATGTAGTACATGAGTAAATACGCTTTCATCATTTATTTTGTCTTCCAGTTTGCTTGTTAAGAAGCTTACATTGTTTGTTTTCAAGGAATCAAGAATAAAATGAAGCTTGTTAGTACTCAGTAGAGTTAGTATTTTAACCTAGAAAAAAATCCTTTACTTATACAGGGTCTTTATTTACATGACGAATATATCAGAAAGGTCCAAAAATTCTTCCAATTTCAAAATACGGTCTTTTTGCATTCTAACTCTTATGTTATCAACATTTTCGCAACGCCAACTGTACTTATACTATCTATACTTATACAATTTCTAAATACAAACATGTTATAGATAAATAACACCCAAACACAAAACAAATGATTGTGCATCACAAAAACATTTGTTCTGGGTGGGAATCGAACGCGGTATAGCAGTCAGAGCCACTAACTACTAGACCAACAGGCCCTCTCTCACATATGTATAGAGGCAAGGCACGTAACAATATTTCATGCTACATAAACCTGGAACATCCTAAATAATTGGAACTAGCAAAGAGAAGATCTATCTGAAATCTGAAGTCCATAAATCTGTGTTTCGTAGAATATCCGATATTTGTCGTCGACGAATGTGTTTGTACGTGCCTAAGGCATTCATCAATGGAACGTTCTAGATCGGACTATATCGATTGATGGTACAATGTCTCTATGGGCATAACCATAATGTTTACATACACAACATACATGTTGAAACAAAGCTTGAATTTCCAACTGTCCTGTCAATAATTTGAATAAAGAACGTTTTGATATATTTGGTGTATTTTAACTGTTGTTATGCGGGTAGTTTTTGTTTTGGAATAGGAATGATGACAAGGTAGGAAAAACAAAAATCGATTAAGTCCATCAGATAGATAATGAAATATTATAACCTACGCGTATTTTTGCCTGAATAATAATTGACAAAGATAAGCTGCTTTAAAGTTCAAAAAATAAGGCTTGTGACGTAACAGTTTCGCAATATTTATACGAAAAAGTGGCATCATGCGTAAGTTTCATTCACTGTACTTTTGTCAATTGGTGTTTGCGGAACAAAATATAAATACACGACGTATCAATTATTTTTTAATAAACTACAAGACGGAAAAAACTATTCCGAATTCGAATTTGAGAATCATAGACAATCAGATAGTAGGGTCTTTTACTAATAGTTACTTTTGGATGTCTTTAAAACATCCGATACGAAAATTTATCAGCAGTAGGTAAACTAGATGAATATAACATAGCTTGCATAGGTACCACAAAGTACTAACTACAAAAATGAGTTCACAAAACGCTACCATATCAATTTCCCCGCGGCAAACCATGTCACTCGGTACCATTCACCTGTTTATTTGCGTAGTAGCCTCGGTTTTCCACAAACCCTCATTGTGGCCTCCATTTTATGGACATTATTTATGCAAAACACTAACCAGCTGAAAACGTTTTACTTCGCACAATGCCTGTTGAATAATATACGTCGTGTATGCAGTGAATCATTTAGACAGATCGATTGTCTTTATTTTTAAACCTGTGTCGGCTTTGTTTTTAATATTGACGTGTAGTGCAGTGGCTGCAATGCTTCATTACACTGCCAAGAGAGTGACAGCTGATTGACAGTTAACATGTCGTGTCGCTTCACTAGATGTTTACTAAGAAATACAGTCGACGATGGTAATTGTTCATAAGATTTTATCAATTTTAACTATGTTTACTAATTATTTACTCATAGAAATTTAACTGAAATAGTCAAATTTTGATAAACCTGTTACGGAATCGAAATTAATCTAAAAATAATGTAGCACTAGCCGTATTCAGTAAAAGCAGGTTTAGTAGTTGCAAATGGTTTCCTTTTAAAGCTGAAAGTAACCAGTACAAAAATGTTAGTCAATGGATTAGGAAAATTAATGTTATTGTTTTACAAACTTATTATTAACGTTAAAAGATATAAAAAATGCACAAAGAGAGCTAACAAGACCATAAACAAAAGCATGATTCAGATGTTTCGGCTCGTGAATCATTACTGTAAAAGCGAACTGAAATATTGTTTAGCGCCGAACCCAATGCATGCTCAATATTTGTACCCATAACACATCTTAAGTATTCCGCTGTCTAATAAATTTGGAGTAAGGGCCTTTGCCAACACCCATACCACAAAACTCCTAAACTCAAACTACTACCATTGTGTGAGCGAGACAGCGCGCTACATTACCTATAGCTTCGTCTCCTTTCAACAACGATAATAGTCTTTCTCCTAGAGGTCATAGTACGTGGTACATTCGTGGGTACTTAGGGTTGGATGGCCGCCAAATATCAACAGGTATACACCCCGTAATGGGTACTCTGGGGGGGGGGGGGTGTAAGTTTGACCCTCAACTACCGACCGCCGGGTAGATTATACCTAGTAGGTATTTGCATTGTATTTGGGTTGGGTTATCAACATCTATGTTTGCATTTTAGCACGTTTTTTGGTTGTGTTTCTGTTGCTGGGGACGGTTGCTGAAAGTTTTTGTGGTTTACTGCTTTAATTTTGCTTTTATGTGAGTTCCCTTTATAGAATAGATAATTACTAATAATTGAAGTTGCACTGTGTATTAAAACATTAATTATTAATTCGCAAATACACTTTTGCTTAAAAGAATAAACTTTGACTGGCCAGTTTTAATTAGGTACATCTTAATTCAAAATTCATTACAATTCTATTTTCAACCACCAACCACCCTTTGATATAACACAAGCAACTTTAAAATGACAGTTACCACACTTCATAAAAAGAACGCCATATAATATTTTTAAAACAATTTACAAAGGTACGTAGCGGTTCTAAAATAAAAAAATAACGTTAAAAGTGGACCAATCCTCTTACCGGTCGCCCTCGGTACCTTTATAAGGACTTAATTTTTAAACTCGGAACCATAATTCGACGTGTTGGGAAAGTTTTTTTTTTATATTTTATTATGTTCCATTTTATATAAAGCCTTTTCAATTTGTCTTTGAGCGTAAACATTTTCAGTTTACGAACTTAAAATGTTTTTTTTTTGGGTGAAAGTTTGCGGGAGTTTATTACTTAGTTTTTGTGGTAAATTGTACTTACATTTGCTGTAGGTAAGTGTATTTGCTTTATTTAGTTTTGTAGTGTTTTCTTTCACATTTTTGTAGGTATATTTCTTTTCTATACTTTTAGGCTAACATATTATTGGTTCGTAAAGAAAATTTCGTGGTTCACCAATTCACTTAATTTATCAAATAAAATCTTTTTGAATCTCATCTCCATCACCGTCTATTTTTGTACCTGGTTTTAAGTCCATAATGAAACCTTACAAATCTAATTAAGGGACAAATGATTTCAAAACGAATACCTGCCTTTGTAACCCGTTCCTCTCGACGTCACAACTCTAGGACACGTCCGTTCCCTCCGGGACCATTGTTTCTCCCATCTATATTCAATTAAGAACACAATACCTTTAATATCTGGCTATACAATCATGTCTTTCTCTTTGCTTTTTCCAATCTTCACACATGTTATAGATCTCTATCAATAAAGGGTAAACGTTTTTGAAGCACACAAAAGGAAAGAGGTTTAAATATGTATTTTATTACTCTTTTAAAAACGATATTCCATTTTTTACTTGGTTTCAATTGATTTTTAAGTTAGATCCAGCCAGTATCTCATTTTTGTATTCGTTCCATCATGTTCTAATTTTAAATTATGTATTATTTTTTAAAGCTGCCATTTTTATGAATGAAAACACTACTGTTAATACCGATTCTTATTTGACACGATATAAATTGCATTTTAAAAAGTAATAAAAGTAGGAGCTTTTTAAAACATTAACAGAAGTATAAAATATATTTAATGCAGTCGTTTAACGAACATTTAAAAGCGTTAGTAATTAGAAACTATTCATCATCATTTCTCACAATTTATTACAGAACCCATTAGTTAATTAAAGTGGGCTCGTATATGTGAATTAATCATATTAATACTATTTACTTTGTAACTGTTTTATCATTAGATACGGTCCCTTTAATTTTTAGTTATTAAGCACATCTTGGTTTGTCATGAGTCGGCAACAGAGTTCAATTTCGGGTGCACGATAAGAGTTCATAAAAAAATACAAGAATGAAAAAAATCATTGATTTCCAATATATGCAAAAGTTAGTTTTTGTCATAAAAAAGGATTTTTGGAGTAAACTGAACTGTTACAAAAATTAAGATTTTTTGGCAACATTGAAAAACTGTTCTTGTATTAAATAAAATCACTGAAATCAATTTCAGTGGTTTTAATTATATTAAGTTCGTGATTTTAATTCATTAAAATCAGTAGGGAATCTGACTAAATAACAAAAAAAAATCCACAGCGTCTTAGCAATACCTAACTAAGCTAAACAAACCATAAACATTAAAATAATTAAAACCTGAGCCTAAAATTCAATATACTCACTCTGTACCAACAAAAACACAGCTTTCTGGGATGAATATATTGAAGTGGACGTCCGGACTTCAGACCTCCGTTTGTTCTCATTCACACTTAACTTTAATCCTGAGTACGATACCGGACTTGATGACCTCACGGTAATTAATCTCATTATTTCTATATCCATATTAAATTATTTCAGGTAACGAAAAAAAGGGGTGGATAATTTTAAGTTCGATCTTTTTTGATAATGTAGAGAGAATTGGGAAAATGTTTTTAAGAAGAAAATGAAAGAGTTAAAAGAAAATTGATGTCTTGCACGTTGTAGTTTAAGTATTTCAATACCGTGTGTGATCTTTATTATCTTTGGTATGAAAATAATATTATTGTAAAGAAAGTTATCATAAAATATATAAATTAAATACTAAAATATTAGCTAAAAATTACTCAATTACTCTTCACTCAATAGATTAGTTCTTTAAAACAATGTCATAAATACAAAGTGTATTGCAAATAAATCATTTCCATCGATGAACCGACAAAAACATCGATCGCATTTATGACTATCTGTAGGGTCTGCAAAACAACGTTTAATATTTAATTATTCATTCAGCCAAAGAGGAAGGCTTCAGATGAAGATTAATGTTAGGATAAAGATTAATGGCCGTCCAAAAGAATCAGTCGACCAATCGGTAACAAGCAATTACACTTTTGGGAAAAAAATAACTTTAAGTAACATTTTCCAGTAAGAAAAACTTTTACTCAAGAGTACTATAATGCTTACAGTAAAGTTTAGATCAGATGAGATAAAGTTTTGCTTGATAGTTTATTTGAAAAGTGTAAAGCAGTTTGAGAAAGTACGTAATAAATAGGTATATCTCTAAAGTTACTTGGAATTCTAAAAAATACTTTGTACGTAAAATATTTGATTCTAAAAAAGAAAATAAGATTGTAAAAATGTAAATACTTTTTTAGTTGCGAAATATTAGAAGAATTGCTTTCTTAATTGGCAGTTCTTTCGCTTTTGATGTTCTGTCCAAAAAAACTATATCTGCAGACACGTTACAAAACTTCTAGTAAAAAAGTATAAAGATTTTTCTCGCAGCTCTAAAAAGCCAAAATAAAATCTGTACAGACCTGCTACTCTATAAGCTAAGCAATGGAATTAATATATTATACCTCTTAAGCTTAGTGCACTCGCGGCCATTTTGAAGGCACTACTCTGTAAGACTCCCAATGGAAGCGTGCTGGTGCTTTCAGCATTCATTGCATCGTATGGACTGGAAAACTGAGGAAAAACAAATAAAAACTAGGTACTTTAAATAGGGATTTGAAGCAACGGAATGAAAAAGTATTTACTGTAAGCACTTTTCGTTCGGACGATAGAGTTTTCTATCGCTTTTCAGTAGTAATTTAGATGCGTGATTTTCACTGGAAAACACAGTCTTAATTAGACGTTTTTTATTTATTTTTAAATTCCTGTACTCATCAATAATGCCACTTAAGATATTCTAAAGAATTATAATATTGCGTAGTGAAAACTACGATAGGACATTGCATCCAATGCTCTCCGAATTTCATCCTACCAGGTTGGTTTGCTTTTTTTGTTTTATTTAATTTTCAACCCAATAATACTTACCTGTAACACAACGTAACCGTAAAAGTTAACCTCTAAGCCAACGACGCAGTCCAAGAAATACCAAGGTATATTCTTGAAATAGCACACTGCATAAGATCGCCATTTGCTGAAACAATAAAAGCTACAATACCGCTCACTTTGTTCCACACAACTTCCACATAATATTAAGTTTCAGACCTCTACCACTATATCTTAAAACAAGACTATTGCAGCTGTAGTAATGAGACGACGCTCTATAAATGTAGCGCGCTGTCTCGCTTTCACAACTACGATATTTTAACTATAAGTTTTCGTGGTACAGGGTCCTGAAATCTAATCTTAGATAGCGAAGCATGAAATTTGATATTGAGACTCTTTTATCTCTCACCTATGATTTTGCATGCCTGAAAGAACCGCAATTTGTTGAGTTTCACTGAAAGACTTCAAGGGTCAAATACCGCAGTTTTAGTTCAGCTGACTGGAGATTTGGTTCGAAAGTTTATGACGTTGATTAAATTAGAAAAACTTCGTTTTTTTTATGAAGAATTTTGCTTTAGCGTGACTAGAGTAACGAGTCTGTGAATGAGAGTTTTCTTTTGTTTTAACTTTTTAACTAAAGTTTGACTCAGGTATTCTATTTGAGAAAAAATGTTACTGGAGATGAGCTACAAAAATAATTACTTAAAAAGCTTTTTTTAATAAACCTGTCCGACTAAAAATAAATATAAAAGTTGAATAATTTTAAGAATTCTTAATGATTGTTCTTATAATATGACACAATAGTTTATAACACAAACAATCTTATCAAACCAAAATAGAGGAAATGAACCAAACAGCCCTCTTAATAGGGTCGTTATTGAGTTAACAAGCGAGCTACATCAGGAAACACCAGATTACTACAGTCATGTCAAGGTTCCTCTCAATGCGACCTTGACATATCGAACAATACCTTAATACGTACTTCGAGACTCCTACCACTAACTATTAAAGTAGTATTATTAAAGATGTGGGAGAGAGACATCGCTTTATGCCGTGTAGAGCGCTCTCTCGTTTTCACAACTGGGAGAGTTTTCGTTTACGAGGTAATGGTAGGGGGTAGGAATATCCGTAATTTCGAGGGATGTGTAATTATGAGTATGACGGGAATACATGCTTCGTTAAATTATGATTGCAGAAGTTTGGGAGTTTAATTTGCTGTTTGGTATTGTTATGTTGTTTTATTGGTATGAGGTGTATAAATAAACGGTTAGTAGTATGTGTGAATAAATAAATTATGAGAAACTGAATTCTATAAACAAATAACTGATTCGACGTTGAGTTGACATACTGTTTCGGCCATTCTTAGTTGATTTTAATATAAAAATTGATTGAAATTCTGCTTTTTGTGCCATCGTATATTAAACAGTCTCCCTACCGATACACAGGTACACCATACACATAACAAAAATCTATATCCGTGTAACCTATTCCGACGTAATATGAATTTCCTTTCGCCGATATGTGATATCAACAGGTACCAACATTCCGAGGGGCCGTGACGTCACAGAATGTAAGGAATGTATTGAATTTGTGTTTTGTAGAGAGTATGTGATGTTTTAGGCTTCAATCAGGCTGTTACGTGTGAATATGAGGCTATGGGTGTTTTGTGATCACTGTTTTATTACTTTTGTCAAGGTGTGTACAGCAATCATTTAAATATTTTATTCCTCAACATTCCCACAACGACATCTAGTTTCAAATTAAGTATACGAGAGTAACTTGTGTAATGAGTACTAGACAACTGATAAACATGCTTAAATATTTCTAAATATTGTAGATAAATTACAACCAGAAACACAAAATTTAATGTCGTGCTCATCAGACAAACATTTGTCCTGGATGGGGATCGAACCCACGACCTCCGGTATAGTATGCCTCGTATTTTGTGCAATGCAGGGTGTCTTAATGTAATATTATTGTGGAGGTGGAAGAGAGATGTTGATTTATGCTATGTAGAACGCCATCTTCCTTAAGTCAATTAGTTATTGCAGTAATATGCCCGTTTTTTGTAATAAATTCAAAATTATACATTATATCAAGACTTCTTGCTCTTTTATCCTAGAGTTTCAGTGTCTTATCGCTTTGTATTGTTTCTATTGAGTCTTGTTGCTATCCGTACGTACTGTAGCCGATATGTATGTTACAATAGTGAAGTACGAGTAAGTTTGCGGAATGTGTGACGTCAACGGTAGCGAACGTTTGTGCCATAATATTGATATTATAATTAACTATAATTAGACAATATTGCTCAGCTCGCGATACAACTTAAATGTGTGTGCATTGTATGAATAGGAGTGAAATAAGGAACAGAAATTTAAAGGCTACTGCAACACATTTATTTTTCTGTAATACTAGCTGTTGCCTGGTACAGCTACAAAAACATTATAATCATCGGACGCAGTCGGTCCAAAAGTAGTCTACGTTTCAATCCAGGGCGTCAGCTAACTACATACCATATATCATAAAAATAGCTTCAGCCGTTTTAGTGTAAAAGAGTATAGAGTAGATCACCCATCCGTACTTGCAAATTTTTACGTTTATAATGTTAACAGAATCACTACATATTCCAGTATCTCCGAAATCGCGTGGCATTGCTGATCGCACTAAAAAGGAAATTTTAGATCTACGTTTATAGCTATAGAGGTTTTTTAGCGTATGAAGTTTAGTTAGTAATAAAACTTAAACTTCTCTAGCTATAATAAAACCAGCACAAACGCACAAATGAACCATTAAAACCAGTTTAGAATAACATCAATAAAACAAAATGGACGTTAACGTGAGAATTTGCTATAGAAATGAAATGAGACATTAAAGTTCTCTGCCAAGTCGGGCCGCGGCGAGCGCGTCATGCGGAGACAAAGACATTCGGTACAGTAGCGAGTTTATGTGTTTAGAGGTTATAGTAAGAATACTATATAGTTATATGGTAGACTAGGTGCTCTCGCAACTTCGTCCGTCAAATATTGCTAACTTGATCTTTCATATGAACTAAGAAAAGATAACGTCGAAGAAAACCTTTGCAGAATAAACCATTTCATTTCACTCCCCTGATCATTTATTTCCTTTCTAATGTAATAACTGTGGTAATAACTAGCGTGAGGTGGAGTCATGTTTACATATTACCAGTTTACTCCGGTCGGTTCTAAAACTAGTCGGGCTATCCCGAGTATATCGTTAAGATATAAGATACTTTACGCCAGTTGGAAATTAATGTACCTAAGAGTTTCGGAAATCTGCACAACCCTAAAATTGAACCCAATTGCTACTGGCACCACCCTGTCCTGATTGGTAGAAAGCCCATAGTCCATATGCAGCTAAAAAAACTCAATGTAAAAAACTACAAAACGTATTTTGATTCTAGACTTTATCAAAATTGTTAAGACAAAGTTTTGTAATATCCTAAGCTCCTCTAACCGTTTCAAATTAATAAAACCTTTCAAAGTCGACGTAAGAGCACAGAATATACAAAATGTTTCTTATAAGCACGTTATTCGAGGTACAAAAATGCTTATTAATTTCGCTAGCATCGTAAAGCATGTAAAAATATTCTGCAAATACCATTTTTACCTAGAAACTTGGTATTATGAATGAGATTGTAAATTTTATAGAAAGAAATATGTTTCATATATTACTTTAGCAAATGATTTATTTCTGAATGCAAAACGAAAAGGAGAGTTCAATTAATATTGGTTAACGTAGCTTGCATAAAAAAAAAACTACTAATGGATTAAATTATTTGTTGGTTAGAACAAAGCTGTTTTATGAAGCTCTTTGTGCATGATGGTAGATAATATAATATCAAATACTTTTTTTTGCGGCTTCAGTGTTTTCAATACACTACATATGATGTTCTTTTCAGTAAATTACACCGGTCACGACGCTTGATAGTAATTTCTTAAATTATATTTAGGTACATTTTACATATAGATGAAGATAGTTTAAACTTTTTAAAACCGCATCAAAAACATCAGTAAACTTAGTAAAAAAAAATACATTTCTTATAAAAATGATTAAAGCACAATAGTAAGTCGTTAAAATTTGGATTACTTCTATTATCAAGCTAAACATACATAACAAACATAAATGAATACAGAATTGAAACAGTCTCGACGTATCTCTCGGGTTCTCGTTTTTAGGTTAAGTGTGTCGAAAAACATACGTCAGTGGGGAACTCTATTAAAGGTAGACACAGACAAAGAAGCAGCAATTAGGGACAATGGAATATATCACTATTTGCCGTACGAAAATAAACCGGTGTTGAATCGAATCAATAGTTAGAATAGCTGAAAAGCAATATGTTAAATCCGCCCAAGTGCGAGTTGGACTCGCGCACGAAGGGTTCCGTAGGTACCTACTATCATTTATACACAGAGAAATTTGAAACGTCTCCCCGTCACCGTTTTTAATATGAAAAAACGCGTTTATTGTTTTTAGACGCCCTTATTTTTTTTTTAATTTTTAGTATTTGTTGTTATAGCGGCAACGGAAATACATCATTTGTGAAGATTTCAGCTTTCTTGCTATCATGGTTTGTGAGATAAAGCCTGGAAACAGTCAGACAGCGGAGGCTTAGTAATAGGGTTGTTTTACCCTTTGGGTACCGAACTCTAAAACGACTATCAAAATTACAGAGGATACTGAAAAAAAGTTCAGTTTTTGCTATAACATTGCTTCTGCAAGATACTTAATACTGTCGTACGGATTACGTTACGAAAGATTTCCATTCCGAACCACGAGTGTCGATTAAATAGCAATCGTCCAAATTGCTCGGAGCTCCAGATTGCTTACTTGGATAACACAAAAATTGTGTTATCCAAGTAAGCAATAGTGCTGATACAGCACTAAAGCAATGGTTTTGTGCCTTTAGGTTCCACTTACGGTACTTACGTAGTGCCAGGGTGCTGTAAATGTACTTTAGTCAGATTGAACCTGATGTAATTGTGTTTGGTGGTGGGTAGTTTAAGCTTATTTAATAAAACTTACTATTGAGTCTACGCAGGACTTACTAATAAAAATCCTTATGAAATTTAATTTACAGAGGATACTCGTACTGCAAAATTTTCATCTTATTGTCCACATTAAATTTGCAGGTTGCACAACATTCATTCGAAATAAACGAAGAAACAAAATCTGTATCAATGGACATGAAACGAATTAAAATCTTCTATTTATACCTAACCTAGACTTATCACAACATTCCAATAAACAGCTACAAATAAACTCACATAGCATCCTTTACCGATACTTGCACGTCCGTATACTGCAGCCTCATGACAATTCAATTATTTAGTTTAGTTGCCCGCGCCGTAATAGCTCCGTGGAGCACTAACCGTTGAGGGACGGTCTCTAGTTATCAAGTGCTTCGAAAACTTCGCCTCAAAGTTATGCTGCCTTAGTACAAGTTTTGCGCGGTGTAGGTTCAATGTAGCAAGGTATTTGATAGATAGATGGAAAATGTGTTTTTTTTTTCGTGTTGATACTGTTTACATATGTTTTCTTTTGTTTTCTAGGATTGAAGTAAAAAAAAACAATTAAAAATAAGACATCCTTACTCCTTTTTCATGTCGATAAAAATAATCTGAAAAACAGAAATGTACCGAATAATAATTTAGTCTTTCTCGGAAAACTCAGAGTTAGATATTTTAATCTTTCTTCGAAAGCTTTTATAATCACCGAATAAAACAAAGACTTGCATTTTTTTTTTTGCGATTCGAATATTTTTTGTATGTAATACTCTTGTTTTCTTTTAAATTACGAAACTAAATTTTCCTTCCAACTTTAAAATTACAAAATCTACAGACTTATAACATTCCACAAAGCTATTCAGGAATACTAGGTATATCAATAATCTCCATCCACTTAATACTTGTACCAGATCGAGCCATAGACAAGCTTGTTATAGTTTTCTAACTCTAGCTGAACTATTGTTTGTAGGTCCTCCAATATCTCCTTACTCAGAGTTTGGGAATCCGTAAATTAATTAACTACGGATACCTGGAAATATCTGAGAGTTTATTGGAAATATTGATAATGCTATTTTGAATCTAGTTTCCAGAACTCCAATGCTCGCAATTTTTATTAAATTAATATTGAGCCAGTATAAATTACACGACATTTATACCTAGTAAAATCAAATTCTGTATTGTGCTTTACTAAGAACTGTCCACAGATAAAAAGGTCAAATCAATGCTGTAGCAATCGAATTAATCACGTGTAACTTTGACAGTAGTTTATGATAAGCAAAAAAAATATTTTAATTCAAGACTTTAAAGATTTCAATACCATATTTTACCGTAAATGAGATTGACAAGGTTTGGATGGAGTGCTGCCCAGAATGACTATATAACACGTTGTTCCTTACCTCTATACTGAGTTATAAATGGAAGCTTATTTAAAAAAAACACGACTTAAAACGCGCTCTCCTCTAGACTGCAGGAATAAAATTTGGGCACTTCGATATGTAGGCTAGTATCAAGCAAGGAAGCAAATGCACAATTCATTCTTGGCAGCACTTTTTTTTTCTTGGGAAGTCATCAAATGACCCCCCGCCCAAACGAGTGTCAGACTTTTACTAACTAAAACCCACTATGTTTCTCCTGGAAACCTTTAAGTGCCAGGGTCGCGGTAACTCTCATGAAAATCCCACAGCCACGGTAGTTCTTGGTCCATTATCCATACATAGGTCGCCAATCTCCTCACCTCAATTTCTTAAGAAAAAAACATTAAACAACAAACATTAATTATTCTTTTTATATTTTTAAACCTTTAGCACAAAACAAAAGATAAACAGCAAACAACACATGTTTGTTTATCTTATATTTTGCTTTTAATTCCAAAGTATTGTATTGTGGTGTACAATTACTGACAGTAATGGCTGACTGACAGCTAACAGCGACTGTCACGAGTGCTGCCAAAACTGGAGCTAATTGTTTAATTCGGCTGTCAATTAAAATTAATTAAGCAATTAATTGATGGCTGCGGGAACTGTTTCCGTTGTACAATTATTTTCTGTTAGAATTTATTACAGAATGGGAAATAATGATTTTGGATTCTGGATAAAACATTTTTTTTGTTGTACGCTTTTGTCTAGGTGTGCCTAGGTTTACATTGCAATAGACAAATAATAATTATGATAATCGAAATATATCAATCTATGAAACTATTTTTTCTTACTTGAATTAAAAGTAACATCTTGCAATGACTTTTGGTTTCCTATAAAATTATAAGTAGGTAGATAAACATACAAATTACGAAATCAGCCTAAAAACGTAAAAAAAGATTATCGTTATCAAACATCCGATTCCAACAAACATATCGGAAATTGCCAACCTTATTATTTGTAGTCGGTTTAAAAAGTACAGTAAAAAGCGCAAACCTACGGAAGGCCAGTGTCCCATTTGTCCCATCAGGGGTGGTCAACATAGGAAATGGATTAGTCCGTGTTTGCACACGTAACACATTTCACCTTGGTAACTGGTGTTTGCCACCACTGGCCTGCACTAGCACTTAATGTTATAACTTTAATAGTTGAAAAGAAAACGGTATTTGTAATGCCGTTTTCTTTTCGAGTCCCATATTATAATTTACCATAAAATACGGGATGTTTATGTAATTTTTAATGGCCTTAAATTAAGCTCCGAATCATATTATAAGTGCGAAATATTGTTAGTATGGATGAATGTTCTTTACTCTTTCACGCTTAAACGGCTAGATCAATTTAGTTTGTGGTTAAAAAAAATCATCGATTGAGAGATAAATTACAAGGTAGCATATTAGACTACATAGTATACTTTACCCGATTATAGAACCTAAATTAAACGGATGCATTCGCCGGGCAAAGAAATTCACATTTGCTTTTTTCTCTTACAATTTTCTCTGCATTTCCCCGTGTCTGCTTTACTCGGGATTTCCCGTACTCTGCTTAACATCTTACATTGTGAACAACTTTATTATATCATTTAATACACTTATTGTGAAATGAAACGTTCTTGTTTTATTTTCTTAATACAAGACTTACAGGTTTATAACACACACGAAGTAAACCTTGAGGATATTTTCTACAATTTTCTTTCGTTAAAACCTCCTTGCACATTATTGGTACTTTATATTCTTTGAACAAACTTGCAGCTATCTTTTATGACACCCCAAACTATTATTTACCATATAAACTGGACATTATTATTTCTTTAAGCCTGTCTGCTTTAATTCACGTTATTCAATATTTGAAACTTCGTTCACTCATTTAGAAAACGCCACTGTTGAGTAAAATTTGTTGTGTTTCACGATTGCCCATTAAAATTACTACAATTTATGATGTTGTATGTGTTCATTTATCCATTAATACACCCAGTACACTCTTAATTCTTAATTACACAACAGTCTAACGCCGACAAACTCATCACACGGAAACAACTCAAACATTGATTTTGCTAAAATACTCGATTGTTATTCCACGTAATATTTTATTTCGTTCCTCTAAATTCCCCGTTCAATTTCCTTTGTGAGGGGCGAAATTATCCTCCCTGGAGGGACGATAAAAATGTCGAATGAGCGAAAATTACGTGAATATTGGCGACAATCTTTCAGCGCATAATGTTTCATGAAATGTTTCATGGGTGGTTTGTGTCGAAGTTTTTTTCCTATGTTTTGTTGCTGTTAGGGTAAATCTGATGGAGTTGACTGGGAATGGAAATTGCTGTTACGATGGTTGGGATGGGTGTGGTTTTGGTGCAAATTATACAGAGGGAAATTGGAGAAAAAGGAGAGTCACTGAGGGAAATAAGAGAGACATATCTTATTAAGAGAAATTATCGTAGGAAAGAGTGATACTAAAGTTTGTGTTTTTAATGAATTAAGAGTATATTGTTTTTGTTATTGGCGGTCCTTAAGTTATAAAAGTTACAGCTTAGACATCCATCTAATACACCGATATAAATAAGGATGTTATACAAATAACTTTAATTATAGTTGGATTTTATGATGGTTTATTTTAAGTTTGTATAAGATCTGCCATTGGCGATGTGGAAACAATGAACATAATGATGTTAGACAAAAAGTCAATATCCATTTGCACGATTATCGACAAATAGCACTTCCATTAATTATATTACGTCACAATTTCATTTGCACTCAGAAAATAAATGAATTTTGTACTCAAAAATACAAACTTATCAATGCAGTTGGTAGCGCCATTGGCGCAGTAGTCATTGCATAGAGAACTGTCACTTTGACGTTTATTTTGTTCCGTGAAAATTTCGTTCCGTTTTTCGCCACCGGTAAAAATAAGATTGTCGCGCTGTATGCATTGTTGGGGACCAAATGAATAAGTTATCAGGAAGCTTTCTATTACGGCTGTGACGTCATGCTTTTGCTAAAGGGTTGAAGTTAAAAATAGGTAAGGGCCCTTACCGTGCGTGCTTTTATAAGTGTTTTATAATGACTGAATATATTACGTACAAGGCTTTCGATTCTGTTACGATTACAATTGTTTGTCGGTAACAGTTACATTGAATAAGGAGTGTGTACTTTCTTTATTTATCGCTTACAAAGGAAAATTACTGCGGAAATAACCCAGCTATTAATTAACATAAGTTTCTAACATGATTTCTTGAATATTCATACATTCATACTTAGTATTGTAATACCATTTCTATTTCTCATTTTTACATAGAAAATATTCTTGCAAATACCTGTTCTATATTCTTATTCTACACAACTATTTAAATGCTATGTTATATTTGAATTGTATGCGTACATAACTTATTAAATAAATAAATACCAACAGACTATTTAAAAGCAAAAAGTATTTAATTTTAAAACTCAGTCAAGTATCCTATGGTTCAAATAATCCGAAAGCGATATCACCTACACACATCCCACGAAAAACTTAAAGGAAAAATTTAAACTTGAAGAAAATTAAAAAAATATATAATTCTTAGCACAAAAATAAATAATCAACTTATATTCTTATTATACATTAGCATCTAACATTCTTATCACGTATATTTACGTAACTCCCACATTTGACTTTCTAAGTCTAAACTTTGAACTTATTAAAGTTTTTATTAAAGGGCACATCACACGTCGCAGTCGAATGCGCAGATTGCAAGCATACAGCTTAGAAACGAGAATGTCGCTTCAGACGTACGTGAACCGTGAAATTCATTGTCAATTGTCAGACACGTTTTGAGAAACGTATACGTGTATTAAAAGTTGAAATGGTGTACTGTATTATAACGTTTTGAAGTAAGCATGGCTAAAAGTGAGACGCTGCTATGCGCAGTGTCGCTGTCTCGCTTTTGTGTTTTGTTTCAATGATTCATGGTACAAGTTTCAAGAAAGTGTGAAAGAAGAAGACATGCTGTGCCGAACTCAAATAATAATTGGGATAAGGGCAGGGGAATGATACTGATGTTAGTACAGGTTTCAGAGATGGTCTAAACACCTTCTAATTATGTCAATTGCATTCTTAGGCTATTCTCGTTGTTGCTTTAATATATGTATAACTATCGACCCCTACTTTCGCATGGGTGTAATACTGATTATACATATAAACAGTTCTCTTGAAACATTATATCTATTAAAAAAAAACCCTATCAAAATCTATCGCGTGGTTTTGTACATCTAAACATTCGTACAGACTAATAGCAATAATAACTTTGTGTCATACTATACAGTGTTATACTTTCGTTTTAGGAAAATTGTACAAAACTTCACTGAAATCAATTCTCTTTTAGTTTTTATTTTCATGATAAATAAAGCAAAATTCTGCCATTGTTGTGGTGCTTAGAATTCAAACAGGCTTACAAAGTAATTACATTATCCAATTAATTCATCCACTCTAATAACTCAAAACAAAGGGTGGTGCATATGAAATATAACACTACTGAAACAGAATTGGGTATCTGACCACCACAAACGTGTAGGTATATTTTACTGAGCTTTAGATGGCGTTGCGATGGCTCTACGTGTGGCTGTTCTAAGGTGCTAGTAGTTAGGTACTTGCTTATCATCATTCCCCTGCCCTTATCCCAATTATTATTATTTGGGGTCGGCGCAACACGTCTTCTAGACGTGTTGCTTAAAGTTTTGGCTATGGTTTTATAGTCGGCCGCCTGCCTGACACTAACCCTCTTTGGGAATGCGATTGTTGGTTGTTTACCCGCCACCATTCGGGTGACCCAAGGTGCTTGGTACAGTGCACTGGGTCTTAAGGTCCATTAGTCGCCTTTTACGACACCCAGTGGAGGATACGTGGATACGTTTTTAACGCTGCCTTTTTTCTTGCCGTCGTATGCTACTTTGTCTTCGTACCAATTAACTTTTAACTACAATTTTTACCAATGAAAAGTCTGGTTGTTTGTGAGTGTCATAGGCTCACTACTAACCTCCAAATATAGCGATACCGTTATGAAATAGAACATATTTTCCGTGTGCAACGCTAATGACTTCACGCTGAGGGCACGGTGTCAGGATCTGTCAGACTTCCACAAACTAAAAACACCCCGGGCCCCTTCTACTACCTAAGCAAAAGTCACTGAATCGCTATTACTAACGTGGCTGATAATAAAACAAACCTACGTTAGCTATTAAAAAACAAAATGGCAATACCCAACTCATTTTCATTACAACCAGCCAACACTCAACAAGGCCTTTTATAATTATAATTATTGCTTTTGTCACCTCATAATATCAAAGTTATGTGTTAAAAGCTTTTAAACTTGTTTAATTAATGGAATCGACACTATTAATAGGTGTTAAAGCGCAAGTGAGTGTGTGCGTGTGAATGTGTAAGTGTGTGGGTGTGTTGTTAAAGGTTGAATGCAAATATGGAATAAATGGCTTTTGTTCTTTGAAGATTAAAGTCCTTTTGTTTCGTATGAGGTTTATGTCTTTACTTTGTATTATGGACTGTTTTCTTGCACATCTATTCTGTAATGTTACGTTCAGAGCTTGAAAACCTAGAGGTATAATGCGATGATGTTTATTCACAATGGTTTTTTGGTATTGGGTTAAAGTGAGTTAAATTGGTTACTTTTGGGGATGCTCGATGATAAAGATGTATTTATTTTGCATGTAGGGCAGTGTTCTCACCTTATGCTTAAATATCGTTAAATAGCTCGGTTCCCACCTTTTTTTTAAAGCTTCACGGAGATTTAGGAACCGAAGAAGGACAGCATATTTACTGTCCAGTTTTCTATAAATTTTCTTTGTTATTAAAAAAAAAACATTTACATAAAAAGGTTTTAAATCTTAATTGTCCAAAAATGACTTCAAAACTTCTTAAGCATTATCCACATTAAACATAAAACGACAACCGCCCGAGATAAGCCAATTACGCACAAAAAATATTGTCGTATCTTTAAAACAAGATAAATTACTTTAGTCAAGTAAGAAAGTTAAAAAATAAACGTTTTCGTAGGCCGATGGACAGTATTGCTTACCTGTATTTCATGCTCATTTTACTGAAATACATGCTAAATACAATGCAAATTTAGTATATTTAAGGTAGATTATCAAGTTGTCAAGTGAAGTTAGATTTAGTGCAATCTTTGATTTCTTTACCAGGTTTGTTACCAAAGAAGAACATCCTTTCTTCAATTTCAGTTCATTAAATATTTAAAACAAAACAAGGCGTCCGCGCCACTGAGTTCACAATTACATTCTTTATTTTTTTATATTGTCTTTCTATTATTTGAAATTTTGATCACGTAAATCGTTATTTTCGTTACCTTTTAAAAACGCATAGATTTTTTATCATCATTTACCTCCTAAAAATTTTAACTCAAAACATGGAGTCTTGAGTTTTCTTTAATGTTGTCTACATTTCGTAATATTCCTGACAGAAACCCACGTGTTTTCTCACCTTTCGCTTATATAGGTTAATTGGTGTGAGCTAATGGGACGACGTGTCGTTTTATCTTTTCAATTGTCGGTTACAACTAACTCTACAAGATAACTGTGTGTAGTAAAAAAATAAAAAAACCCAAAATACCATGTGTTTGTAAGCAATTGCGAAAATGTAACGAAGGAGTCTTGGATTTGACAGTTATAGGCAATTATATAACGCCATTTAGTCATGTATTATTTGTACTAAACCGCTGATAAACGTACTTATGTATTGTAGATAAAATACGCCACGTGCTCATCGCATAAACATTTGTCCTGGGTGGGGATCGAACCCATCCTCTGTTATAACAGTCAGGACCACTATCCACTGTGCTGACCAAGTAAAAGAAGGTTATTGTTTTTAAGCTGTAACCGACATCCACGCAGGCTATACCGCGGGAGAAAATAGTATATCATAAAAATGAAAACAATTATTTTTAAACAACTGTAGGAACTCGTATGTAAATTAAACCACTTTTGAGGTTTACTATAAAATCTAAATTACAAGACCGCATCTTTCTGCACCTGTTTCTTTACCACCTTTACCAATCTATTATTTTCAAAGTAACATTTTAATTAGACCTCAAGATTTTCCGCGAAAACCAGTGGAAATGTGAAATTTATTGCTTCACCATTTCTGTTTGTCTCTTTGTTCATGAAGTGACATTTAATTGTGTCTCCTACTGGGGAAACACTGGATACAAATTTTAATTAAAGGGGTTTCTTGTGTTAAGGATTTTTGAAGTACACTTTAGTCTAGAATTGGTTTTTCTTTAAACATAAGATTTTTAAAATCAGAAGAGTGCTTCTCCGTCCCGTTTTGCTGGGGGGGTCAGGCAAGAACGCTTTCGTGAACTACGCGAGTCCCTTGTATTGTTTACCTAGCCTAACATATTTTTTTATGAAACGACTCTATCGTATTACTATCGTTCTTAAACTGAGTATCTCTGGTAAACGCAGCCCAGCAGTCTAATAAAGTAAACCTTCTTACTAATAGATTCTGATACGAGTATATTTGTGGTCCACATAAATAGTTCTTGAAGAAAATGTAATGTCCACATAACATAATACTCCTCGGACCGCACTAATACATCATAAGATACTTAAATATAAGATATGGACTCTTTTCCATTCAAAAAGGTTTCCATCACAATATTTATCTTATACTTTCGTCGGAATTCGTGCGCCTTAAGCGAAATTCCGCGAAGGGCGGTCAGTTACTACAATCTCAGGCAATATTACTTATTTCCAGAAATAAAATACCGTCTATTATTTAAAAAGATTAATGTTTTTCTTTTAGCGAATTCTTTGTATAACAATGTTTTGTTTCATTATAAGTTTGCGAGTAAAAGTCGGCGACGTATTCATGTTTGAGTAATCTTGTAAACGTTTATTGCTTAATTCTTTGCAACATCTCTCCGTTGTTCGCTGAACAAAGACTGGTGACGTCAGTAACAGTTTTCCTTAAAGGAATAGCGTTACAATTAAATTTCTGTATTCTAATAATGTAATTGCGAAAGCCTGTTTGACTGTTGAGCTTTGCAAACTCAATGAACGAACCAATTACGAAATTTCTTATGTGATTTGATGTGTTTGAGAGTTCAAAGATTTGACTTTCAATTATTTACGAAACAAACATAGACGTTGTGATTTTTGTAATCAAAACTGATAGAATTAAATATGTAGACACACTGGGCTCTTTAGAACTTAACACCTAAATATAAGAAACAAAACAAATCCACAAACAAAAGAAAATCTTATCGAAGATTCCATATGAAAACACGAAGGTAACACAATATAACTTCCTTTCCCCAACAAACGCTTACTAATTAATGTACCGCAGAACAAAGGGAACCAACATAAGAACATTAAAGTTATAATTAAAAAACTTGTAGTAAGTAGCTGTAGGGAGCTAAGCTGGAAATTATTGCGACAGTCGACTGATACGAATAACTTTCCCCTATGCTTTATAGAAAAAGTTTTGTATTCCTTCAACGGCATAATAGAGTTTCTTGTTGGAATCCCTTTTGAATTATCTTATGAATATAAGGAAATATGTTTGGTTTTTTGGGATAGGTTGAGATGATGGTGGATTGTTTTAAATTGGCTTCGTTATATTGTAGTTCGATTTAAATAAACATTATTTAGCAAATAAGCGTTTTTTGGCTTATGGGCTGGTGATGGGGTAGAAACTGGCGACTTTGACCCACCCTGAGGGAACGGTGCGGCGTTGTTTCAGAATTTCTCGGACTTTCACCAATTAATATTACCGTTTTTCTCTTCTTCTAACGTCTCCAAAATTTTTCTTGAAATAAATACACTTAAATAGCGACCTCCTCTTTCAAGATCCTGAATAAATTGAGGGTTTATCATTTCTGCCCTTCTGAATTATACGCACCTACATCAAGTTCTTACATTTCCTATATATCATACCTTTAGCACCAATTTAACGACATATCTCTTTGTTTCAGATAAAACAATACAATGGTATCCCAGTTCAGTGTGAGTGTTAGTGCCAAAGTGTAGTACCACCATGGGGTGTACCCCAAGCATGTTGCTTGACCACAAGAGCCGTCGCCGGGACAGCGCGGGCTCCCAGGAGGCTGCCCTGGCCAAGGTGGCCCCCACCCCGGTCTGCAACAAGGCCGTGCAAGCCGCTAAGGCCCCCAGGGCTTCCCTGGAGTCAGATGGCTTCAGCATCCAGCTCTCCAGTAAGAAAGACAGCTATGTTTCCCAAATGGGGAACAATTTTGCGACTCAGCTGCATATTAAGAGAATTTCTGGTAAGTAACGATGGGAAACTTACTTTTTTATGGGTGCTGTAATGAGTCCTGATAGGTAACTAGTTAGATCTTTTAAGGAAAAAGTCAATATAGTTTTAGGTGATTTGCGGTTCAAAAGAGATACGGTATACCTACGATTTCAAAGATTCTGATGATGACTACCAGTTTTGGTGTAGATATGTGGCCTCTAGCATTTGTAATCAGCCCAGTCGGGAGGGGTCCGATAGATGATGAAACAAAACCCTTTTTTTAATACATTAATTAAAATTTATTAAACTACGTCTCTCTTAAATTTCTACCCTTCTTGAAAGGCGGTCTAAACAACAATTTATCTCTATCGATATCATCTACTGGTTTTGCCGGGGCTTGGAGTCTCAAAACTTCAAACACATTTGCTTGCTTATTCCTCCAGAACCGGTAACACTTTGTAATGTTTGCGAATGGACAACCGCGCTTGTCAAATGTTTCAAAATCTACGTCGTCATCTCTGAGGGCGTAAGCGAAGGCGTTCAGAAAGTCATCCGCAACACGGTTCGGTCTAGATCTTGCCAATTCTATTACGCATATTAATAAGAACTGTGAACAAAACATAAAATATATAAAGCACTAAGTTTCTTCGTACACGAGGCAGCACTATTTTCAAAAGAAGACGAAAATCGTCGCCGTTAAAAATTATAATATGCTAGAAAAAGTCAGAAACATTTTAAGAAATAAACATCGAGGCAAATGGTATTACAAATCCTCCTTTACAATTAAACGACTAACTAGCAACAAATAGGATAAGGTTAAGATTATAACTAAACACTGCAGGAGTCGAAATTAAAATAGCGTTTGGCTTTCTTGTACCCAGAAAGGAATCAAACTGCTTACGTTTAGTTTCTTAATAATATTCAAACCACATTGTAAGCTAACATTTAAATCACTAATTTATCAAATAACTTTGGATTCACATTTTTTTCATTAAAAATTGTTAGCAAAAAATCTTTAGCAACTTGCTGATTTAGCATATGAATTTCTTAATCTTCAATTTTGTTCTCTTTTAATAGTTCATTTAAAAAAGTATAAAAAAACTTACATAGGTCCATTTATTCATCGTCTTGCATTAAACTTACTAAGTAGAATCAAAACGGCGACCGTAACGGGAACCTTTATATACTCGGTCCGTAATGATTCATGTAATAATTATAAATAACAGTATTAATTTTCTTATTACCAATATAATCAATTTTAACCGTTAGTTTATTTACACGTGAAATAAATTGGTATTCGCACGTTTTAGCAATTAATTAAAATTACGTTTTTTTGAAGTTTTCTTACAATAAAAATATATAAATTAAGATTTATTAGACATAACAAAGTTGAAAACTATTAAATTAAAAAAGAGCGTGAAAAATTATCCATGAAAAAAACTGGAATGTTTGAGAAACATTCAGAGAATCTGTAAAATGCTTTTAAGATTAAAATAAAAACCTAGTGGGCCCAGTAGCTATCTTTAGGCGATAAGGAATCCTACTTCAATACAATGTCACTGTACCATTCAAGCTTCAAGGGGTTCGAAAGAAAGTCTGAGGCACCCTACATCACAATTGTCAACATCATCCTTCAGTTTTCCTTCAGAAACGGAATATTCATCAAACACCTAAAAGTGAATCAATACCTCTATTGCTATACCATGTAAGGGTGGTTACCACATCAATCGATCGATCGGCGATCGACGGCAGCGATAGAATGTTGATCGGTGAATCTCTATTAAAACTATCGATCGACGGCAGCGATAGAATGTTGATCGGTGAATCTCTATTAAAACTATCGATCGACGGCAGCGATAGAATGTTGATCGGTGAATCTCTATTAAAACTATCGATCGACGGCAGCGATAGAATGTTGATCGGTGAATCTCTATTAAAACTATCGATCGACGGCAGCGATAGAATGTTGATCGGTGAATCTCTATTAAAACTATCGATCGACGGCAGCGATAGAATGTTGATCGGTGAATCTCTATTAAAACTATCGATCGACGGCAGCGATAGAATGTTGATCGGTGAATCTCTATTAAAACTATCGATCGACGTCGAATAGCCCAATCCACCATCACTCGATGTCACCGATCGACAATCGGTCGGATGGTGTGGTAACACCCTAATAATGTCTCCTGAACGATTTCTGCCACGGCCGCTAGTGTTACCATGACACCAGTCAGCTACGCGGGACATATTCGTGCACAAGCGTGTGCACAAACACAGGTGCACTCTTTTCCTTTACTCTCACAGCCCGATGAGACGGCAATCCGACACGACCGGAAAGAGATCAGGCACACTACCTACATTTTTACGTACCTTCAGAAACACGGAAGCTGTGATATTTATTTCTAAACCGCTCACAACATTCGAAAATTCGATGAACTCCGTGGGGATCGAACTCGAGACTGTTGACACAGTCCTTTGGTCTTCCAGCCAGGGTCACGCAGTGCATGCGCAAGCAATCCCGTGACGCTGGCTTAGGTAGTAGAAGGGGCCTGGGGTATTTTTAGTCGGTGAGAGTCCGACAGCTCCCCACGCCGTGCCCTCGGCGTGGATCGAAGTCATTAGCGTTTCACCACGGAAAAAAAGTCCTATGGTCTTACCACTAGGTTATCACATGGTAACACTATATGGACAATACAACACCTGTCTATACTCCATAGGTATTATGCACTCTATGTAATTACGATGTGCTCACGACTCACTGGCACTCATAATTGCTAACGGACGCTGGCAGGCGCTAATCACCGACAGTTCTCATTAATTATAACGTCTCCTGTGTAATCCAGGGGAAAGGAAATGAAGTATATTAGATGTTTTATGTAGATTTGAATTTGTAATATATTTTTTGTTGTTAGCAATAGATTTTAGCATCTAATCCAGTCTGACTACACTTTGCATTTTTAATTCTTTGTGGCCAATTTTTTCTTTGTATTAAATAGCAATTAATTTCAATGTCTGTATCATACCCGAATATGATAACTTAGCAGTTTAATTTGTACAATTACCAGTACCAGGAGGACCATCAGTAACAGTTCAACCTCGATCTCAATTTGTCCTGAGTGGGAATTGAACCCACGACCTCCGGTATAGCAGTCAGAACCACTAACTACTAGACCAACGGGCTCGCCATTATTTATTTTTATAGTATGATTATTAAACTCATTATACCATACGTTTTGATGACTATAATCAATACATTATACAACTTTTATAAGAGTCGGCTAACATCAATACATTATTCAACTAATATGAACTAATATAACATCCAAAACATAACAACTGCATTTAAAGAACCCTTCATAACTATCTAGAACATAACTTAGAGTATCCTTCTCGGACTTACATTGTTAAATAGTATTAACAACTACTAACTACAAGTTTCGACTTAAAGTTCAAGCACTCAAAGTTGAAACTTGCACAACTTACTTGGGTATAAGTTGGAGCGTGTATCTTTACCCATTTCAAGTTACGTGTACTCACTTAAGTTATTCTCGAGTATTAATATAGCAGTAAACTTACCTTTGTCTGAGTTTGTAGTTTAATGAATATTGTATATCAATATTAATTTATATTGAAGATAGTCTTTCTAGAATTTATTTTTATTTGAATAAGTAGCAATATATTAGTAGTAGGTGGTGGAACGCCCACTGGCCATATCGGCTGATGACCTATAAAAGAAAGCTGGGACAACCTGGATGCGAAAGGTAGAGGGTCGGTCTGGATACGAGGTCAGTGACCTGCTGAAGGCTAATTGACTGACAGATTGATTACAGTCGTCAAATGGTTCTCCCTAAAAGTAGTGTAGTACTAAATTAAAATTAAAAACCGCTTTTGTTTGTGGAAATTTTCATTTTTTACAGGTTATTTATTTCGGTTATTTCGTATCTCGCTTAGAATACACTACTAACCAGTATCTGTATCAGATGACATTTTTCACTAAATAAAATAAATGACTGTACGTACCTCTACCTATTATACCACTTTTACCATAATAGCAATGTTATTGAAGAGCACAAGTATACCTTTGACTATTAAGGAGGTTTCTAAGTAAGATAAACTGTAAAATTTGTTCAATTTTCCGTAATAAGCCTTTTTTTACTTATTTATACCTAAGAATGTTGAACTCAGAAAATGTCTCAAGATTAGTCGCTACCAAATATTAATACACAAACTTAGGTATGTTTCCCTTGTAAATAGATACGATTTCATTTCCCGATATTAATGTTATGAGTTTTCCCAGAAAACTCCCAATGATCTCGAGGAAATAAATGAATTCCTACAGTAATGATCTTTTTATTTGCTAGAGGAAATCCGTATGTTTATTGATCCATTGATATTTCTTCTGATTGGTTATCAAACTATGATTAAAGAAAATGTATTAGGTTTATGCTCTTGAGTAAAGAAAATATAGAGCTTAAAAATATTGTAGTTAGATTGAAATTATAACTGTATCGTTGATATATTTGCGGTAGGTATTAGTCTTATAAAAATACTAGCGGCCTTTACCAGCCTTTACATAGGTGCAATACTTATTTAGTATATAGAAACTTTTCTCTTAAAACATTCTGTCTATTAAAAAATCGCATCAAAATCCGTTACGTAGTTTTAAAGATCTGTGCTAACATGGGGACAATTTCTTATAACTTTAATTAAAAAAAATAACAAACTTGTTATTGGTGAGGATGGTAGAAGGCAGGGAAATAAACAATTACACGGACATTTGTGTATTGACTAACACTGACATTCCACTTTACTTACACTTGTATTTTAAGACACTCTTACGATCCGCCTCTCTGTCGGTCGAAGCTGTTTGTCTATGCTCACAACAAAACCACAGTTAATTCTTGTTAGGCACCTACCCATTAAATACTGCAATGAAAAGTTAATCATAATTATACGATGAGTGATGACAACACATCTGCAACTGTAATCAAATGAGAAATAAACAAATGATGACAAGTAAAACAACAGCACTAATCAATCATTTAAAAGATGATTGCTACTGCAAAATACTATTAAAATTTGTGGCCGCTTGATTGACAATGCAATAAATTAACATTTGAAAATGAACAACTAGTACCTAAAGGCATAGACTAATAAATTTCATAATACTTTGTAGGTTTCCTTAAATATTCATTTATATGGCACGATTCCTATTTAAATTAAAATCTTAGAATATTGTGAATTAAAAGACAGCGTGCTGCTGGGGAGTTTGTTGCGCCGTTTCTTCTCCCGTAGCAATAGCACAGGAAGCGGTGAAGGGCCGGTGATGTCTATAATTTATTAATTTTGACGTTCAAAAATTGGTACATTGTAGCTTAATTTAAATAAATGAAGTTTGATTTTGATTTTAAATAATTTTAGGTAGTATAGAAGATAGAATATTCTTTATTGCACACCACACTATAGTTGTATCTAGTAGATATAAATTCTACTCGTAAATTGGTGAACCGATTTTCATACAGTAAGACTAAAACAAAAAATTAATCATTTCACCGCGCGGCCAAATTGGCGAATATTTAGTTAGAATTTCAGACAAGCAGAGTTAATATATTTCAGTGTTTTGAATTATGGTAACCAACAACGCACTAAAGTGTAATAAACTGCTTTCACCAAGAAAACTACTGATTTACGAAATTTTCAAGTTGACGACACTTCGATTTGGTTTTCGTGTGTGGTTTTTGCCATCAAAAAGAGTATATTTAAACACGTACAAGTTAGTAATAGATTTAGCCGTTCATAATTTATGATATAGCATTGTTTTACAGTTATAATTCAATTATGATTAAACAGGAAAGCCACACTCGCCATCAAATATTTGGACGGTTCATTAATTTTTCGTAATAGGGACTAATCACATATTAAACGGATTGATAAATTTGATCAGTTGTTTCGTTGAATTGAAATATTTGGCGTGATGTTTTATTGTATCTAATTTAAATTCAAACAAGTTTGTAATTTTTATAATAACTTTCGTGAGGATGATTCATACTTAAACGTTATAACGGTTTACTCACGCGTATTTATCGGGATAGCCCGACTAGTTTATAATTCTTTTTAAGAAAAGGTTGAGGGACTTCCTTGTTGACGTTATTATAACAAAGAGGAATGTAGATTCTAATAGTATTTAAGATCTCTTTTTCATGTCTGTTCTTCCGTAGAGCAGGGATGAATGGCTCTTGGTAGATGCCCCATCACTAGATCAGGTAGATTAAAGTTCTCAACAAGAACTCTGCATGTTGGACCTGTTTCTACGTGTAAGCCTTTAAAAAGACCGAGTTTCTTCCCTTGAAGTTAGCCCGTGAATTAAAAGAAATGAATGAAATCATAAGTTACTTGCATAAAGTTTCAAACAAGGATCAAATTCCCCTTCTGCAGAAGCAAAGGCGGTAATCATAACACGTGATTTAAAATAAATAAAAACATTCCGTTTTAATGAAATCCTTGAACAACGTTATTTTGCTTTGAGATGTAAGACGATTACCTTCGTTATACAGACACCTAGGAGGCCATTAATCTACAGCTTTTTATAACTCAGTGTTGCCAAGCGTAATGGGTGTTTTCTTTTTAAAAATATTTTAAAATAGGCACTGCCATTTACTAGTCTACGTAGTAAGTTAGAATAATTTCATTGTTTAACCTTCATTGAAAAATCTATTGAAAGATATGAAAATGTTTTTGTAGTAACTGGTTCATTTTTATATTCGGCTGAGAAAAATTTAGACAAATAACCTTTGTTTAAGAGAAGACTAATTAAAAAGTAAATTAGGTTATTCCAAAAAGCTAAAACAAAATTGTTCAATAAAATCTGAACCAAAGTAAAAAAAGTACCTGAGGATTAGTTATATCGTATTTAGGCTTTAGAAATTAATACAAAAAAGAAAACTGTATTGAAATCGCGTTTTAAGCCGACCACTACTTAACTAGCGACACTATCCATCTTTGCAAGGGTGCAATTCTACTCATACAAACCTTCCTCTTTTAAATATTCTATCTATAAAAAAACTCATCAAAATACATTGCTCAGTTTTAAAGATTTAAGCATACATAGAGACGGACAGACTCAGAAAGCGCCTGTTTATACTACGTAATGATAAAGATTATAACTAATCTAATTCTTCTCAACACTTCTCATATTCATATAATATCACCACCTATCAAATTTCTCCTTTCTTTCACTGAACATATTATAATTCCCAACACAAACTTAATCTTTACAATTCAGCGTATATTACATCGTATATTTTCAAAAAGTTCTGTTACTACCTCGTACATACAATCAAACATTATTCGTTGCTATAAACAATTACCGACTCGTAGATCGACTGATGACCGAACTAAAACAACATTACATCTCCAACATCACTCTCTTCTTCAATTTCAAACGCGTTACGATCGGGCAATAAATTTATCTACAGCTGTTAATGAGCCTAGCAACTGAGGAGTAAACATTACATATTTAGATCCACTATACTGTATGGAGGAAATAAGGAGTACGGCACATTTGCGCTGTATCGCCGCGGAGTGCTCTAGTTTCCAATTTTGACTACGGTTTGTGTAATAATAATATAATATTCCTCGACCTTCACGCAACTCCATCTAGTCTCGAATTAAGCAGAGCTTGTATTATGAGTACCTGACGACTTCTTTGGAAAAAGGTAGAATGATATATAACTAAAGTAAATAACAGCGTTTTGCTTAACACTGTCTATTAACATCTTCCTACCCTTATCCCTTTTATTTGGGGTCGGCTCAACAGGTTTTTTCTTCCATTCTCCCCTACCAGACGCCATAGTATAATTTACTCTTTCTCATTGATATCATTCCTTATACAATCCATTCATCTTTTCTTTGACTTTCCCCTTCCTCTCCATCAATATTCATTCTCATCACTCTCTTAGTCAAATGAGTTTCATCACTTATCATTAGATCAAATTAACACTGATGCCCATCAGTTTAAATTGTCCAACGATAATACTGACAAAGGAAATGTAATTGTCCTAAACGCAAATGTGTATCAAACCTAACGCATAACGAAAGCGTAGGAAAAATGACTCGGTATTCTAATAAAACATCGTATTGACGCAGTTCTCGGGCTATTAACAGCGTGACGCTGCTGATTAGCCTCATAAGAGGATGCCGTGATGGACACGGTGCAGTCGTACGTCAGAACTGCTGGACTAAATATAGATCTTCTTTAATGAGTATTACGGATTTGTTGAAAAGCGTAATTCTGTAGGATATCGTGTTGGTATTGGTGGAGGTTTGGAGGTGAGAAGTTTGTGTAAAATATTGTTGGTCTTTCATAAATTGCTAGTAGAGTGTCGAAAGTTATCAACTATATGTCCTTTTATAAAACTTCACTAGCCAATATAATAGCCATGTAAAATACGATTATGAGACGTAAGATTAACAGCTGACCCCTACATAGTTTTGATAAATGTCTTTACAGAAGATGCGTCTACTCTATGATACAAGTTCTCAAACTATTCGAAGATACGTGTATTTCCTCTCTCCTCTACTCCCTCTATTTTCAATTGGTCTTCTGCTGCTAAGAATCGTGACACATTCTTTTTCCAGCTTATCCGTCTCCATTGGTAACATTCCATTGTTTGGTAAGCTATAGCATATTGTATGATGGCAATCAGATCCACCAACATACGTCCACATACACAGTCCCCAGAAAATTGCCATCATCATTCAAATTTATAGCAGTATCGACGAAAAGCTTTAAGCCAGACTAGGCCTACAATAAACAGGTACATGGAAATTAGTGGCCACCGCTGTCGTGCGTCATTCTGATAACGATAATGGCTGATAAGACTCGATGGATCAGAAGACGGGAATGAAAAAGCAACCTTAAATTGACAAAAATAAGGTGTAGAGTTGAGTGGGAAGATTGGGAGTCCTCGACAACCTTTCGAATTGTTGAAAACTGTGCCAGGTGGTGGTACATGGGTTTAATAATAATAAGGATGAGGAGAAATAAAGGCTGCTTAAAAAGGGAACTATTTATTTCCTAAAGTCCCAACAATTTGGTCACAAGTGCAAAAAGGGAAACTCCAGTAGGCAATTTAGGTGAATTTAAAAAATACTAGGTAATAATTGAAAAGATTAAAATTGAGTTTTCATCTGATATCGGTGACCAATCATTATCTACTGAGTTGGTGAGTTACGTTAACCGATTCGAACTGATTGAGTTCTCAGCATATAGCCAGATCTGTGTACGGGATCATATAATTTTTGACAAACCTGTTGGTCTAGTGGTTAGTGGCCCCTTCTGCCAGATAGTAACCGGTAGTTATACCGGAGTTCGTGGGTTCGATTCCCACCTAGGGTAAATGATTATGTGATGATGCTCATCATACAAACATTCATCATCATATGTTCTGTGTCTGTGTATAATTTATCTATAATATGTATGTATTTAGAAATATATGAGTATGTTCATCAGTTGCCTAGTACTCATAACACAAATTACTCTTCTACACTTAATTTGAGGTTAGATGGTGTTGAGGGAATGTCAGGAAATAATTATTTATTTATAAAAATACTGGACGTTTAGAAGTATCCTTGTAATCTCATATTTTAATATGTTGTTTTATTTCCCGGCGTTATCTAAGTAGGCTATCTTATCTATCGTGTTGATCTCTCCGTGACGCACAGGAGGTAGGTTCCAGATGAATATGATAATTATTAAATGTTGCTTTTCATACCCTGTCTTATTTTTTTGTTCAGCTTAACTATTCACAGTGAAATTGTACTTCAAGGTCAAATGTATATTCATTCTAACACTGTTTACTCGGAGTAATACCTACTCATAGAGATGGTATATCTCCCTATCGCCCTGAAAATATTAAGGGTAAATTCGATGTCTTTCTGACTAAAACTCTTGGAGTGGTTCTCCGTTCCCTGTTTCGACGAGTCTTCATATTTCAACCTATGATATTCTATCTCTCATCAAATTTTCATTTGTTCTCAAATTCGAAACCCATATGAATGCAGTGAATGGATTTTTAATAACTGGTACTGACCATGAGGACTGAATTACTTGTCAAAATTCTTAAATTAACGAAAAAAATTACATTCATCGTTATAAGAGACACACGAGAACAGCGTGTTACAATTTATCAATATTCCGCGTATTTTTGCCCGCCGTGTTAAATTTTCCATAATTTTCAGATCTGTATGGAAATTGGCAGTCATTTTGTGCGGAGCAATTAGGGTAAATATAACCACCCATTGTTATGTGACGCGGGGACAGACGGGTGCATAAAAATCTTTATAAAACTCGTAATATGTGAACGTTCACAAATGTTTCTTTTTGTTCATAGTAATAATATAAAAAAATACGTATACTTGGATACATTCAGTGACCATACGTAGTTACGTACGTAAAATGTAATTATAACTATAGTGTGAAAGCTAAAGACAGCATTGGACATCTGGCCCCTAAATTAAGCACAAAACTGTATTTTTGGGGTTGTAATGTTCTTTCAAAAGCAGTGACAGAACTGTTTGCCATGGCTTTTTTTAAGGACTTTCTTTATTAAAAATATATGTCTAGGCTGATAATATTTTTTGACATCTTTAATTTTTTTTGCACGGTTATGTAAAAGATTAAAGCTGGATCTTATCAATCATTACATAGTAAATCTTGAGTATAAATGTTTAGCAAAGCATCATTACGCGCTGACGGCTTTGTTAATGCATGATAAATAAGCATAATCACAGTTATAATAGCTTCACTAATTAAACAAGAAACTATGAATTTTTTTGGAGAGTCGTTTGAAACAATTTTTCCAGTCATACTTAATTCACCTCACGATAGTTATTGAATTGTTAATAATGAATGAATTATTTGATTACTTAGTGAAGTTGCATTAATCTGCTGTTCATTCTAAAGTCACATATTAATAACTACATAATAATATATTTATCTTTTGCCCGGCGCCTGTTGCTAATCGCGGCTTTAGGTGGCGCCAATAAACACGATAAAGGTCTTTCTACACTATTTTTGCAGTTTAACTCTTTCTATATTTAATTTTAGGACAACTTTATTTTACTTGCCTACAGCTAGACTAATATTTAGGCAGTGGTAAGAGTTGAATTAATTGACGAATAAATTAATGAGTAATGAAATTAAATGTATTGGTTAATCGTCTTTCATAATGCTTAAAAATTATTAAATTGCATCGAAACATGAATTACTAATAACGGGCCCGAAAGCAGGTACTGAACAAATATCAGTGCGTGCCTGAACACTTTTTCTGGAAACGTCCGTATTGTTCAGCAGTAGATAAACAGTTTTCATAAACCAAGCAATTTATATCTTTCATTTGAAAATTGTTTCAAATACCTACTAACGTATAAAATTTTTGAAGGTCGTAGATCATCAAAAAATCGTTCATTCGTTATCTGCCGTGCGTAAGATCTTTATTATTGATACTATTTTAAGATTCACTCGTGTCGATAAGAAAATCCGATATGAGGCCATTATAAATAAGTCACTGTCAAAGAGCGATTGTGGAGTGTGTACGAACTTACAGCTGATACAATTTTAGTAATTTTAGTAACAAAAACTGAAATGTTTGAAAGTGTTACCGCACTCAAAGGGCTCCAGGAGGAACATAGTGGGTTTTAGTATGGTTTTAGTCATTAAAAGTCAAACACTCCGTCATTTTCGAAAAAAAAATAGTAAAAAGCTGTGAGCGCACCAGGTCTAGCATAGTGGTGTTTGTAGGTCATAGACAGTAAGTAGTTCTATCTGAAAAGGCATAGAACAGAATCCGATGAGAGAAGCCGACCCCAACATACGTAGCTTAGGTAAAAGCTACACTGAAAACAAGTTATATGAGAAAAATGCTTACACAGCACAAAAAAATATTTTTGAAGTACTAAATTATGACAACAGTTACCGTAACAATTGCTATGATTTGTAAAATAATATATTCAAAGTATTGGTACAAAGCGTATTTTCAGCGTTGATATAGAAAAACCTGAGTCATAACAATGAACGTTATTAATTGTGAAGCCATGCCCTAATTAAAAAAAATTGTTTAACATCGCCTGATAAAGATCGGTACCTGTACTATAAGCTCTTAAAGTAGGATTATAGCTAGGGTAAAAAAAGAGACGGCACACTACACAGCCTATAGCGGCGTCTCGCTTCCACTGAAGTAATAAAATTTTAGGAGTTACAGTAAGCTCTATACGTCCATTTTATCAAAACTATGTACGTCATTTGATTATCTACTTAGATAAATCTATAAGGCAATGGATTGTAGTAGCATTTCTAGTAAATCTACCTGTCAGTGAACAGTCTAGAGTATTATATTATCAATAATGTTTAAACTTTTGCTGAGAACATAATTATAATAGTACGAGTATAATACTCAACAGTTGTACGGATCGCGATCGGTATAATCCGACAAGTTTCCAACCAAACCCGAGAAAAACATCAACTTTCATGCTGTCATTATTCGCACGGAAGCCAAAAACTCAATATGCAAATAAAGCCAGTTAATTAAAATCAACAAATTAATTTTCCAATTTTCATTATAATTACTAATTAACCCTCAGTAAACAGGCATGTGACCGGCAAACATTTTATCGAGAAAATCTATTCTAACGTCACTTAATCAACGTATTCTTAATTGCTACAAACAATAGAACAAACGGTAATCTTAGGGATGTGATTACGATAATCGCTTGATAACGCTAATTGATAATAATCGATGCTAGAATCAATCGAGGCGACCTTAGTCTGCGCGGACCGCGCAAATATGCCAATGTTTTTATCTCGTCGCTAACTTGCGTCTAACACGATGCTGTAATATTAAAAACGGTGAGTATTATCACATGGAGTATCTCCAGTCGTCTGCGCGTGCTCGCGCTCCGAGCACCTTATCAGACTCAGTCGACCTCAGTCACCGTGCAGAAACGCCACTGCTCCATTAATTAAATACAAAAAAAAAAATATTAAACAAACTCAACTAAATATTTGTGTACACATCACACTGACAGTGTTAAATAACGTTACGCAAACCACGTGGAAACGTGACGATGGTGCTCACAAACGTGCGATCTCAGTTAGAATGACTTTATATTATGGTTTAATTAGCAATTTTACTTGCTTAACAAGTGGGCTAGTAGTGAATGGTGATAAGGTAACGTGAGTCGTGTGTTAATATGAGGCTGGGAACTGTGCTGTGGAATATTGATCTATATTTAATAATACTGTTTTAAAATAATATGTAATAAAAGCTACCGTAATGCGCAGGCGTCTTTGCGAGGTGGCGTTTTGTTTACAGCAATGTATCGTGTTACATCGTACGTGGTGCGGAGTCAGTGATATTCAACGCGTTTGTCGCTGGCCCGGCCACCGCGCTTCCACGTCCGTATTAGATTTATTTATTTAAAATCTGACAATCACATCGACAAACTGAGGACGTCACTAACGCAGTTAGTACAGTTTGTGATGTAAATGCTGTGTTCTAAATAAAATGTGTTTTATGGAAATGTGAATACATTTTTGTATTAAATATGAATAATGCAACTGTGAAGGGCTGTTACGTATTGTAAAGTGTAGTAAACTATGTGTTTGTGAAGTTTATAGTTTTAAATGGATTTTAACGCTATGGAAGTTGACAAGGAGGACACGGGTAAGTTTTTAAATATTAACCATTTTTGACGTTGCACTACATTTTTATGTAACTGCAATTTGTTTATATGCACTAGGTACTGTCTTAAGAATATTAAGGAAGCGTATTTTAAGAAAATACAATGAAGATTAACTTCACCATTATGCTGTCGACAACAGATAGTATTAGTAAATAAACAGTTTTATAGTTATATTCATTTAATCCTTAGCAAGTTGCTTGTCATATAACTAAAGGTACTTTCGGTAATTAATCAATACTTGTTAAAAAACATACAAACCAAAAAATGTTCTATTCTTTTAATTCAAACATTTACTACGAACGGACAATAATAGAAACATTAATATACAAATAACATATTTCTTTTACGTCAGAGTTTAATTATAAAAGCGTTTAGTTTAATTATCTTAGTTATAACCTCGACGGAGTGATTACCGAGTGATTTAGTCATTATCGTAAATAAAAATACGAGTTTATCTTACCAACATTATAAACCGCGAAAGTTTGTAAGTATGAATGGATTTTTGTTAATCTTTCACACTTAAACAACTGGAGCAATATTGGTGAAATTGAGTTTGGAGTTAGTTGGCACCCTGGATTAACACATAGGATTTTTAACCGACAGAGCTAGAGGGAGGTAATGCCGAATCTTTATAATTGTGCATCTAGTCATGGAAAAGTAATGCCATAATTACGTTTTTAGTTAATATGCCATTTTTGGAATATAATCTGTAATTTTCATTAAAGTTGAGTGCCAGCAATTAAAATGTCTATTATTTAAACACCTACATTAAGCCTCCTTTAAACCATGAAACATGATAATAATGGTTGAATTAGACTTAATAATATTAAACTATTTAGAAAATAACAAATATGTACAGTCAGCAACAAAAATTGAAACACAATCATATTTGTAAAACGCTTCTGTCAAGAATTTGTGCGATCCACAAAAGCTTGTTCTGATTGCATGTGAATTGAATGTCTGTGAAAGCGCATGCGATACTAAGTGCGGAAGTCGTTTTAAAAAAATACCAGATAGTGTCTCAAAATTTTAATGCTGACAGTACATCCAGGAACGATGCTTAAAATTATTACAATAACAACAGGTTTAGAGAAATATGAAACTTAATTAAATTCTTGATGGACTGAGACCGACTTGTTTTGCTAGAATATGTAGGTGTTACGAGCGCGGGCAACATTCCTTTCATAAACTATGTAACAAACTATATTTAAAACATATTCCTCAAATATTCCTCAACATTCCCAGAACGCCATCTAGTCTCAAATTAAGTTTACGAGAGTAACTTGTGTTATGAGTACTAGACAACTGATAAACATACATATATACTTCTAAATACATATATTACCAATAAATTACACCCAGACACAAGACAAATGATCGTGCTCCTCACACTAACATTTTTCCTGAGTGGGAATCAAACCCACGACCTCGGGTATAACAGTCAGGGCCACTAACCACTAGACCAAAAGGCCTGTCAGTTAGTAACATGGTTAGTTGTTCGTTATTAGTTTAATCAATTTTGTATTTTGTAGTTATTTTAGAATTTATTTGTGTGTGGTATGTTATTTAATTGTCAGTGTTATAGTATTAGTAGTAGGTAATAGGGTTTCGTTGCAGGTGTGTGACGTTAGATATAGGTAAATGTGAAAAAAAAAATACTTTTCTGATACTTAAGTATAAAAAATATAGGTCATAAGAAATATTATACATAGAAAACTATAGTTAATGCCCATTATACCAGGACAGCATTAATCATACAACATTTTAATACAACTAAAAGCCAATAATGAAAAAGCCCAGTTAAAATCAGCCAGCTGCACCCGGCTGAAAAACCGAACGTTTTTCACGGAAATTTAGCTTACATGGAATTTCGTAAAACCCGTGCATTTAATCCCGTACAGCTCAGGCGGCCTACCACCACACGCATAGAGTTATATTATGCCTGTGTGGAAGCGAGACAGCACGATTAAAGCGTAGAGCGGCGTCTCTTTTCCACAACTGCAATAATATTATTTTAAAAGATAATGGCCTTTTTTCAGTATGTAGCCAAAGGCTATTATTTACACGACAGTTAAAAATAAATTCTCGTGTGACACGTGTTTTGCGAACATTGAACAACGTTAAATAATTGAAAGTTTTCAGGTTACAAAATATTTGAGCTAACAGTTTTTAATTTATGGGTTGTGCAATGTTTTATTTACATCCGTCAGTATTTAATAAACGTTAAGTGAATTATTTATATTGTAAAAAAATAACTGTAGGTACTCGGGAAAATTTAAAAAGGGATTCATATAACAAACCTATCTGTTTTGCAAAATTGAAATCAGTCGCAGTATTATTAGAATTTAAACAACGACACCCCATACATCAAATTCGGTAGTAGAATAAAGAAACTCAGCTATACAGTAACTACACACATAGATGAACCTAGAAAAAAACATAACACCCTACTTTAAGAGAAGTAAAAATACAGAGAGCGCACTCCAGTTAGCCTAGAACCTATTTGCTCAGTTAAACGACTGTCCAGTTAAACTTCTCACAAGGAAATCAAACATTAAGTTAAACTTACTGCTTCGTTAGTCCTTACTCATGCAAATCAGAACTAGTGCAGAATAAATTGAAAGAAGTGTTGGTTCAACTTCGTTAGAATAAAGGAAATTGGAGAGGAGAATAAATCAAAATCAAAAGGTTTTTATTTTGAGTAGACCCTCTCAGGTACTTTCGAAACGTTACTGACTCTAGTTGCGAGGTTTATGTCATTTTTATGGAGAAAACCCGGCAAAAAACTCCATAAGTGACACTTTTATCAATGGAAAAATACAATTTTTACCTTACAATAATATGTATGCAACATACAATAAGGGTATTAAATATTTTTTGTAGAACAAAAATAGAAAACAATGGAAAAAAAGGCATACCCGACTCTTTTACTACAATACAACAGACTTCTGTTTTATAAATTGCAATGAACATTTCGAGTCGATAAATTAATTATTAGAAGAGTCCTTTACCCAAGTAAGACGTTGATCGGTTTGTAAAATTGCACTGTTAATGATGAATGTACAAATTTAAATTTTCGTCACTAATTGAATCACTAATTTGGGTGATTAGTGTTACTTATCTATACAAAAGGATACTTGCCTAAACAACCTAATTAGTCCGTCAAATAGATTTCCAAAAAACATTGGATAGGTACGTACTTTGTCCTGTAACAAATCGATAAAAATAAATATGAAGATATAACGAATCATAGATTGTGATTCGAATGGAACTAGTAGTAACGTCACTTGTCATTAAAAAGTGCATTGAGACGTGACGTCACACGAGATTTCAACTTCGGTGACGATTCCATTATTTATACATACCTTCTGCCATTCATGGTCTCTGTCATGAGGCCGAAACTAACTATCTATGTTCACAAAAGTTTTGTAATACATATTTTACAATATACAATATTATCTGCATGATAAGTAAATTCAATAGGATGGTTCATTCTTAACCCAATCGGAGTCCTTAATCATATTAAGAACTCCGGTTAGTATAAAAGAATATGCGTGAGTAAACCGTTAGGTATACCTATCATTTAAGTACCTAAATTCAATAGGAATTAATTTTGCACAAAATAGGAATCAAACTCAAAACTTCACAATCAGTTGGTACTTAGGTACCTAAAACCCACACCATCAAGTAGCCTGTTATACACGCTGTACAAAACCCGAGGCTATATTCAATTTCACCTACATTTGCTTTATCTATGCTATAACTCGGCGCATTATGGACAAAAATCAATAATACATGTTTACCCAAATACTTAGATAACGTACTGGGTTATATTTTACATGTATGCTCGCTCTTTCAGTAGCTACCGTTGACAATCAATATGTGTGTATGTTACGAAGAACAAAATCAATGAGATTTTATTTTATTAGAAAATTTGGCATCCGAAATGGAAGACAAATGACGGCCTGAAAAGTTATTTTTCTACTTTCTTCCTTTTTTCTTACTTTTCATTGAAGGTTTCGTTTTAGAACATGATCCAGATTGTCTCCATATCTTCTGGAATGTCCCAAAATTTTCATATTAACGAATCTTAGATAAAGCACTTTTCCTTACTTTTGCCGGAAACAAAATAAAAAGTCATCCAAAAATTTTATTTCAGTTCTTTTTCTCCTTTTTTGCGCTCTATACAAGTGCCCCTTTCAATGGTTTCATCTTATCTATTGCAATTTTTCACAGTTCTAATCCCCGTAATATTAGCAGGTATTCCTGCTGAAAAACTCATTAACCCGTTATCTGTCCCTTTATCAGCTTCGAGCTTAGCTGTCGCTACCACAACACTATAAAACAGTATTACTTTTATGTTTTGTAACTTCCATAATAACTAAAACATACGATGAAAAAGTTTTTTTTTCTTTTTCAAAATTCCCACAACGCCATCTAGAGTCTAACTTTACGAGAGTAACTTGTGTTTTGAGCACTAGACAACTGATAAACATACTTATATAATCTTAAATATATATATGTTATATGTATATAAATTACTCCCAGACACAGAACAAAATGATCGTGCTCATCACACATCTTTCGTTCTGGGTGGGAATCAAACCCTATATTTTAATATTTTACTTCATGAATATTAAAATCTTTATATTATATTATTTTTAGAGCCTTAAAATGTTCCGTTCAAATGTTAGGAAAGGTAAGTGTTATCCTACAAATGTGTCACAATTCTTAACATAAAACCTAAAAGGTCAGCTATTGTAACAAACACTTGATATTTATGGATCTAGGCGATAGCGTATCGGTATCTCATAGTACTGATAATGTCCAAATATAACTCATGTAAATGACAAAAAAGTAATATATTCGTGCTAGGCATTGATGCTGTTTTGTAAACAGCTAGAAATTTCGTCTAGGGAATCCCCTTGGAAAACTAATCTCAAACGCTCAGCACAAAAATAAGTTTTACTTTCAACCACAATTACAGTCGTGATCAGTTGATTTGACAGGAGGTTTAATTGATCAGCTTTTATGCCTATATTGTAGGAAAATGTCCAATCTTAAAAAAATCAGTTGAATACTGTATTTTACACAGAATGTCTGCTTTTAATATCCTCCTAAATCTCGAAAATGAGTAAGATAATATGCGAAAACAAAACTCAACAATTAGAACAAGGAAATTGGCTCATAGAAAAACAATATACATTCATTAAAAAATCATTTTCTAAATATCTTAAAAACCACTCACTCAAAAATGATATAAAAAATAGCCCTTTGCCCAGCAACACTAAAAAACCAGCAAAAAAAATGTGAAACCGAATCACTGTTCCATTGAAGCCCATAGTAGTGCCAAATGCCAAACAGCGGTCTCTAGTTTCCGGCAGTTTGTGACGAGTCTGGCAAATTAACTTTCAAATATTAACGTCGAAATTTTCCGCTCAACCGCAACTGGCACTCGTTGAAACGAACCTGCCAACTAATTGCCAGTCGACTGGCAAGACATGTGTTTATGGGTACTAAATGATTTTGTATTAAATTAGCCCTTACAATGTAGGTTTTATTACAGGTTAATGAAGACTGGTTATAAATGTCATTTCAATACTTCAAGAATAACATTCTAGTTGCGAAAATTATGCACTAAATGGGTTTAGTTAAAATTTTACTATTACATATATCTTACGCTTGTATGTGATGTTAGCAACTGTCAAGCTTCGGATTTTGATTAAGGTAGAGTTTACAAAGTTATGTAGAGTTAGAAACGTTTTGAAAAACTTCCTCCACTTGCAGTTGACGTCTCTCTTCCGTATTTGCAATATAATTTATATCACCTTTGATTTTTTTTTGAAAATACGATATATATCTCGTCTTCGAAACATTTTACATTAAACGATTTTGTGGACTCTACAAATTACATTTTACCAAAAGTCAAAAACGAGAAATATTAAAATTAATAAAAACCACTTCATTGAATATTGTTATGGTTACAGAAAAATACTACATAATCAGTTCAGTAGTTCTTGAGATTAGGGCAAATATGCAGACAGGTATGTTTAAATAATTCATGTTTGCTTTGCGATAACATTGATTGTGGGAAAACAAGGCGTTTGGGAGGTCGTTTCACCAAACAAACGTCACGTTTCAGATATATTTGCAGTTATTCATGAAGATATGAGAGTGTAACGTTAGACTTTGTGGTACTTTAAAAATTATATACGAAGTTTTCATAATAAGAGGTCAATCATGTTAATCTCAAAAACTTAGTATTTGATTTTCTTATTTGTTTCATCGATTACGTAGCTGGTTTGAACGATTTATCTTAAAATTACGAGTTGAGTATTTTTGTTTTTGTGCTGCTTGAACTACAATGCAGTTTGTTTTGAAGCACTTTCAATTTGGCTTGGCAAACAGCAACACATAACGCTAGATATACACATTGGTTTAACCTTATTTTTATTTTTAATTATTTATTTAAGCATATTTTATAACGTACAACTTGATATAATACTGTTAGTTATTAAATAACCGACATTATTATTAAATCAAGATTTTCAAGAAGTTGGTAGACAATTTACCTTTTCATAAGACCACTTACGTCACTTGTCTAAGAGCCATTTACTGTTTAAATAATTAAAGTTATTATAGCTTCAAAATTGAATATTTTGAATGATAGTTTAGACCCGTATTCCGACTATAACCGCAGGTAAACCACTGGAAGTGAGAAGAGTGTCAGTGGCTGCGGTTAGCGCCGGTGACAATACCGTTACCAGAATTATTATCACGTTTATTTTGTGTACCTTAGCCATTATTATCGTAAGACAAGGAAATTAGTTATGTAGAGTAATGAGTATTGGTATAATATACTCCTAAAAAAATAAGTTATGTTATGAGTTCCACTTTAAACTATTAGAATAAATTTATAATAATATTTTTCACGCGTATTTATCGGGATAGGTCGCCATTCAATTCGCTTGGGTAAATCGTTGACATAATAATTATTGGAATAATGTATATTGCTCGTATACATTTTCGGGAGCATTTTACTGCACTTAACATGCACTGCACTGAATCGTAGGATTATCTTTTAATCTATGTTCTAAAATGTCATACGTACAAAACAAACAACTCCTGTCTTAATCCTACAATTCTAATACAGGTATCCCTCTTCAATAGCAATAAATCAATACCTTTCCAATCTCTCAGTAATATCAAACATCGTTGTAGAGCGAAATATTCTCAGAACTACGTGACGATGCCACTCAAAGGAAATACAAAACAATTCCTTCTATAGAATATATTGAAGTGGATGAACTGCTTTGACGGTATCTTCTCTGTAGATATGACATTTTGGAACTGCATAATTAGTTATCGTAAGATTCAAAAGCGCTCGTGAGGGCCACAACGTGGCCACAACGTCACTAACCGATGATACTGGTGAAACAAAATGTATCGGGTAGCTTTTTGAGAATGATCGGAAAATGTGTACTACCTACCTACAGATTTTATACCAGTTTCTTTAAAAAAAATGTATTCTATAAGACTAAGATTAGATTAAATTTCTACTTTTCAATACTTCATTAATAACCCCATCAGGATAAAGGCAGAAAGCCGCAGACCTACAAACAGATTGAACCTACGCTTTTTCATAACAAGCCCATACCTTCAACTTCATTCAACATGATTCCAATGTTGCTAAGATACTTAAAGTCAATATCAGTCTTAATAATAACATTAAAACAATAAACCCCCTTTATAAGTCGGTAAAATAAATCGAGAAACATAAAATAAGTGATAACAACAATAAAATATCCGCGATAGAGGAATGTCCACCCGAAATAGATCAGTCGACGAATGGTGGATGGAGGGGTGCCAAATGTCACGGTCTCCGGCACACACGACCAATGCTGGTCAGGGCTGGGCCGTACTTCTTGTAGAACTAGTTAATCCTTTATCAATTTTTTTGGTGCATTTATTTTGAGTTGGAGATGTTAGGAGATACTTTTACTTTCATGTATGCCTAGGATTGGGGATATCGATGATTGGTGGATGATTGTCCCAAATATTACGGTCTCCGGTGATTGTATCAAGAATTTTGATGCCAAAGTATAGTTGCAGCAGGTCTAAAGAGTAAACAAGTTAAAACAACAAAAAAATAGGTTTCCTAAAATTCACATCAGCTGATCATGAATGTTTGTATCAAATGATTACTTTCATTGGAATTGACTGTCGTTTTTTTTTTTGAAAAAGGTTAGGTTGCCATCTATAAAATAAATGTGATCGATCTAATTTCTGTAGTATTTTGATATAATTTAGGCACTCGTTTAAAGAATTTTGCTACTAAAATTACCTAAAACTTATTTTTCTCTCTAAATGTGTCAAAAGTATACGAATTTTTGTGGTCATAGGTATCGCTAAAATGAGCCCAATAATGTTATTTACTCTCAAGTCCTAATATAAAATTCTTCTCAAAGGCTATTTTTTTCTTTTTCTGACATATCAAAATACATACCCAAAAAAATATTTAGACATAAATCAAGGGCATGATTTTCGCACTCAACACAGACTAGATCAAAGCTCTTGATTTTAATATTCTAGAAAACACCTAGTCGTTACGGTGGAATGTTTCATAAACCGTCAGATTACTGGCGCTAACAAATTCAGTACTATAAGTGCTTCTTCGTATTTCAGTCTCGTTTCGCCTTTCTTTCCTTTGAATATGTTAACATTTATCATGAAAGTAATTTTGGTTTCAATGTACGGATTTATCAATTTTTCGAATATCATAATTTGCTGGTTTCATGTACCTACTTTGTTAAAAAATATTTTTTTGTAAATTTGTGCAATATTGTCAGCATAAACATAGCATAAAAAATAACGAGTTACATTTGCGTTAAACGCAATACAGCGGCTTGTTACAATTGTAAAGGAGAGATTGATTAAAACATTGATATATTGAAGACAGAACAATTTAATTAATCAAAGTATTTTTGTACTAAAAATCATTTTCTGTATCGTTACTAAATAAATGCCTGAATACATTACGTCTCCTAACAACTTTTTTTTAATTTTACAAAAAAAAACACCATAAAAAATTTTGAAACCCAATACAGTAATGGTAATAAATTAAAGGTGTCAACCCTAACGTGCTCTTGTCACCGAGTGACATTCATTCGTTGACGTGAACGTCGTCACGTCACATTGATATTACGACTGCCGAACTAATTGTTCTATAATTTGTTGTTATTTTTGATTGATACCAGCATCTTATTAATGAGTTAATTTGTACAGTTTAGGCAGGCATAATGTTTTATTGTAATAACTATCGTGAGGTGGGTTCATAATGTTAATCGTTTACTCACGTATATTTATCGCCATAGCCCGACTAGTTTCGGACCCAAACGGAGTCGGAAAAACTCGAGACCCCGCCGCGTCAGCTCGTCGCGTAGCGTCGGGCTATCCCGATAAATATAAGTGAGTAAACCATTAACAAATACTTAGGCATAATATTATACCTTGTGTTTGGGCCAAAGGTTTTTCTGGGACAAAAGTGTTATTATTAATCTTTCTTTTATTTTAGGGTAAAAATGCTTGCACTTTCAAACGTTAATGCTTTCTTTTGTTTTCAAAAAAGACTTGATGTTTCTACCCTTCAATCCACCCTCTTTAAAATTTCCTACAATTTATGCTTCCGTCTTTAGCGATAACACGAGAAAATAATAACTACTACGCCATTTGCAATACCGCAGAGTCAAGATTATACTAAAAAAAGCTTATTTTCGGGTGAATGAAAAACCTCCACCTTTTCGAAGTCGAAAAAAAAACGATATTTTGAAATTTCAAAATTATATTATGGCGTTCGAAAGTCCTACATGCAAAATATACATGCGAACTGTACCTATTCAAAGAAAAGCCCTTGCAACCCTTGTAAATTACTGCCACATTCGAGTATCAGGTACGAAGCCAATCAATATACCCGGTACATCTACAAATACTAGGTTTCTCATCACTTAGCTCTCTAAACTCAAAGTGCTCACTCCAGCGAAGTCCAAAAAGTTTGTGCCCGTTACACCAAAAAGTTTGTCCCAGCTCGAATTTCGAAGCGCCTCGCTTTAAAGCAAACTTGAGTGTTGCCACACTCCACAACATTCACTTACGAGGCACTGAGTAAATATGAAATGTTGCCAGCTTCAAAAATTGTATTTTCCGCTTGAGTTGCGCTGGCTGAAGGATATCTTGTATGTTGTATACAGGGTGTGGAACTTTGGCATCGAGGTAATTTTGTTTTGGAAACAAAGTTTAATGTTATGCGAATACTTTAATTATTTAAGTTAGTAATCAGGCTTATTCGTGTGATAAACTCAGGAGTTTCTGGAATTTTAATTAAGTTTGCAAGAAAAATAGATCGTATTATTATTTGTTCAGTTAAAATGATTTAATTTATCCAATAACATATTATATTTTCGAAGCACATTTTCGTTCGTTAGACCACTAAAATATGACTTACCTACATAGTTACAAATAGACACTAAGTAATGTATTTTGAACTGACCGAGCAAAACCTTAAATTCAAATTTATATTAATAAACATATTTTAGTGTCACATTAATTCTCTCCACCCTATAGTTTATTCATCCAACTGCATTACATATAGAAAACTGCAAATAGACTCGGTACCACGAAGGTAGGGAGTAGCGTAGGACTAGCGAGTCGTGTTCAGATTTATTCAATTTATACGAATTTGTTTATGGATTTAAAGGGATGTTTGCATATAGAGAGGCGTATTTGTATATCTAAAAAGGTGAGGAAAATGTTAGAGGTCAGGTTTTTGTATTGTTATGGATGTAAAATTGATTTTTGTTTACATTAAATCATATCGATCCCTTGAACGCAAGCAATTAAAACTACATAGGCTGATTATAGGAACTACATATTTTTTTTTATGCTTTCTAGTAAAGTATTTTGTATATGAGTTTGATTTTAAATGCAGACATTTTTTCTTTATTTCTGCTTTAAGACATTGTTTCGTGCCAAATTTAAAGTTACTGAATTCACGGAAAGTACTCTGTAGGTTTTGATTCCTTTGTCGAAAATTTATAGAAATATATTCATAAAACGTGTATTTTTTTAAAAATCTATTAAAGTGTAAAGTCGGTTACATTAAATGTTTAGAGAATGCGAGTTCCTGTAATTATATACGTTCAGTTCCAGTACAGTACATACCTTTGCCGTAGCTAAAACGAAATAATATACATTCGGATGTTAAACTCATAAACATCGGACCGTCGAATTTATAATATTTATGGGATAATAACTTTTCTGTGACGTTTATGATCGCGAATGTACGCTTATATTATCGTATCTTGTAATTCACGTGTGTTAGTTTATTATTTTAGACTGGAACGTTTTTAATCCTATTGCTTCTTATTTTCTTAAAAACTTCTTAAATTTCCTACTGATTGTGTAGTTCATTAAGAAAGTGTGTTTTGCACTGGAATATAAACCAAATATTGGTACCTATGCAATGTATTTAATGCATTCTGAATTATACGTAATAATATTTACAAATACATACATATTTCTGAGTACCTATTCTCCTGATTCTAGTGACATCACCCAAACTATTCTATTCCAACGAAGAATTTCCCGAACATGTTAGACTATGTACCTAATTTACTAGAAACTACTTCAAATACTTACATTACAACCAAGTACTAAACAAACATAATAATGTTTAATTAATTCTTAGTTAGCAGTTGGCAAAACTAAAACATTTCCACGTGGAACTTGCCAAATACTGAAACTATTCGACGATGTTATGAAAATGGAAAATAAACAGCTTTTGTGGAGGTTGTCACGTTCCGTCAACACTCGACTTGCAATTACATTACACGTTACTTCACGTCGACACAGTTATACAGTGTGTCTGGACATGGACTAGCGATATTCTAAATACTTAAATATTAACTATTTTAAAGTACAAATACACTCTAAACTTGGGTCCAATACACTTCTCCCCTACGTGGCAGCCATTTTGTTTTTTTTGTTAAAATATTCTCTATGCGAGTACAAAAAAAAACATATCTCACAAAGTTTAAGTCGTATTGAGACAAAAGTAAGCTTATTCGAAAGGCAATAATATTGACTACCATCTGCATTACAAAGTAAAGTGCTCACAATTCCATATCTTTTGAAAAAAATAATTAAACGTCGAAAAAATTACTAGAAATTATGCAATTCAACCAATAATTGGTCATTACTACAAAAACACCCCCGACAACTATTATTGTTTTTTTACTAGATCGACAGATTTTGAGCCAAGCTACAATACAACATAAAATTCACAACTCTATGTCTAATACATCAAGAGTTATTGTTGTTTGAACATCGCGGATGCGCAAGCACAAAAGGCCTTTTAGCCCAGTAAAATTAGGGGTTTCACCTCGGAATGCAAGATAATAACCTGAAAATTGGTGAGAACCTTTGTTTGGTCGTCCTAAATATTGTCTCAAAGTCACAAGTTCTATCGTGTCCGCGTCTTAAGATATTCAAGGTCAAAGGTCACGAAAAACCATTTTTGCAAATATCTCGGTTCCTATTGCTTAAATGATATTTTCGCCAATATCAAAGTTGTAGAGTATAACATTCTCTACAACTTTTGTCTAAACTTTTTTTTTATACGATCAACCGTTTTTCAGGTAGAGCGCGACAAGTGCGCAGCGTACAGTCATATAATATAAAGGTAATGCAGGGTCAAGCGTGAGTTTCGGTTATCAGTACGTTGTATAAAGTCAATTATTGACAAAAAAAAATTAATTATTAAGCAATGCCCATTATTTCTGTACATAATAGGTCGGGGAAAAGTCTTTTCGCATTATAGTATGTATGAACTTGATAGAGTAGCGTGTCTCCAAGCTGGAGGTGGCCACTTTGAGCAACTGCTGTAGATATTGTAACAGTAATTTAATATTGGAAAAAACATTAAATGAAATTAAGTATGAGCGTATGTGTTTTAAATTTTATTTCTAATTTAGGGTTCCGACAATGACCTTTTGTGCTTGCGAAGACAGTATGTTCAAACAATAATAACTCTTAAAGTATTAGACATACAGTTGTGAATTTTATGTTGTATTGTAGCTTGGCTCAAAATCTGTCGATCTAGTAAAAAAACAATAATAGTTGTCGGGGGTGTTTTTGTAGTAATGACCAATTATTGGTTGAATTGCATAATTTCTAGTAATTTTTTCGACGTTTAATTATTTTTTTCAAAAGATATGGAATTGTGAGCACTTTACTTTGTAATGCAGATGGTAGTCAATATTATTGCCTTTCGAATAAGCTTACTTTTGTCTCAATACGACTTAAACTTTGTGAGATATGTTTTTTTTTGTACTCGCATAGAGAATATTTTAACAAAAAAAACAAAATGGCTGCCACGTAGGGGAGAAGTGTATTGGACCCAAGTTTAGAGTGTATTTGTACTTTAAAATAGTTAATATTTAAGTATTTAGAATATCGCTAGTCCATGTCCAGACACACTGTATAGGTATAATACAAAGGAAGATATACATTCACTCATCATAGTTACATTGATAGACATATCGGTCCTGCACGGGTAGCCGAGTGGTATAGGTCAAATACACCCAAACTCTGTGAGCGTTTTGGAGAAACAATCAAAGCTTACGCTCAGGTAAACTGCATACCTACACCATTAAAACTATTTGTCAACTCAGCGACGGTTATAGTTATCCGGACTTTTCAACTATTGACTTATAAATCTTCCTTAATGTTGTTTCTATGTTGTTTCTTCTTTAAAAAAAACGACACCCGCATTACAGAATTGAACCCTTGTATCGTGGGAGGTTTCGCAGACAATTCATTCACATGCACAGAAACACCCAAACTCAGAACAAGCATTTGTGGATCGCACAAATTCTTGTCCTACACGGGGATCGAACCCGCGACACATCGCGCATAGTGGTAATTGGCGTGGTGACCTATACCTTTTCGGCTATCCGTGTCATTGAATTCATATCATTACTTTAGGCGAAATACTATTAATTAACCACGATAGCATATTACCACGACACATTACTTAATCCATGTGTAAATGGATCAGACGTCACAAACACACTGATTTGTTGCTCTAACTAATGTGATGTGATCTCCCCGTGTTTACGCTCACCTTTAACTATCTCTGAAGCCCCTGATTGATGTCTGTCTGTCTGTCATTAGGCTAGGAAAACAGATTTGCAGATTTTAAGTAAATGCATTGTGAAGGACAGTTTTTTATCATTTATTTACTATAGGATAACTATATCATTTTCCATGTCTTATTTATGTATTTCTTTTGAGCTTACTGGCGCTTAAGAAACAACAAACCGATTTAATAAAAATTGAAAACCAAACCAGCCCAGAAAACAAGTTCCTTTATGACAATACTGCCGTCGTAAATGAAAACACAGTAACTTGAGTTACTGTGTTTTTGCTTTGGATAAAGATTAGTAGTCTACGGCGCGAGCTCTATCTGGGGAACTTTTCGGTATATCTGTAGCCCCTACCGTTGCCGAGATCCTTCACAGTAACTTTGCGAAATTTAAAAAAATATCAAGATATTTTAGAGTTAAACACAGTAAATTTCCATGTACTGTGTTTTAACGTAAAAAAGTGACTTTACTGTTTTTTAATTTATGATACATATTTTTAGGCTTATACTTTATTATGCTTATAACACAGTAACTTTGAATACTGTGGTATAAACTAAAATAAATACTTCATAATTTACGTGATACATGAATTAAACACAGTATATTACATACTGTGTTTTAACGCCTGCAGTTTTGATATTATAGTTTAAATTACTTGATTAGAACACAGTAACCGTTGAGTTACTGTGTTATAATCTAACCTTTCACCCGAGAGGGGCTGGGGGGCGCTGGTTTTTTTTGGATTTTTTATCCGTTGCATACCGAGGGTCAACGTGAAAACATCTCTACTGAAAGCATACAGAAAAATATGGATACCACACCTGCAGAACCTGCTCAAGTTATTGCTTTGCTCAAAGCAGGCCATAATCAAAGTGCTTCAAATCTTTCTTCAATTCTTGCAATCAAAGTTGCTCAACGACTAAATTTGAGTACGTCGTGTGTACTAGAGGTTTCAAGAGACCGGTGGATACATTCGGCGACCAGGATCTGGCCGGCGACGCAAAACATCAGAGCGTGAGGACCGTTTTCTTGTATCGAGGTCTTTAAGAAATCGGCAACTGAATGCGGTTCAACTGGGACAAGAGCTTCGAGAAGTTCGCAATGTCAGTATAAGTCGGTGGACAGTCAGAAGAAGACTTGGTGAAGCACGGCTGACTTCACATCGCCCAGCAAATGGTCCCAAATTGACCACAGCTCACCGACAAGCCCGACTACCATTTGCCAGGGAACATTTAAATTGAACGTACGAACTACGACCAATGGCGGTCTGTTATATTCTCTGATGAGTGCAGAATGACATTACATGGTCATGATGGACGCTCTGGGTCTACCGAAGGTCATCAGAGAGATTTTCACAATGCTGCATAAGCAAACACGTGGCTTTTGGCGGTGGATCGTGTAAGTTTTGGGGTGGCATAATGTTGGACACTAAAACTGACATTGTATTCATCACTGGGGCGAGTACCGGCCCGAGATCGGAAGGTTTGACAGCTGCACGATACGTCGAAGAAGTAGTTGAGTGTGGCCGCTTGCGTGGCTTATGGGAGAAGGTTTTCTCCTCATGCACGACAAGGCCAGACCGCATGTCGCTAGAACAGTTAGCGACTACATGGAAGACGTTGGAATTACCGCGATGAAGTGGCCAGCTTGTAGTCCTGATCTCAATCCGATTGAGCATGTCTGGGATGAGCGAAAAAGAAGATTTCGAGAAAGAAGCCCTGCTTCTTCAACATGCCATTGAAGAGGAGTGGAATGCTATTTCACAAGATTTCATGGTCCATGAAAAACCGATTAAGAGCTGTTATTAAGGCTTAGGGAGGGAATACACCTTATTAATAATCAGTTTGATTAAACATTTTGAGTTTAATTTTCATTATTTCTCAAGCAACATTACGTAATTCTACCTGTTTGTGGGGTTTTGAGCCATAAAACCTCTTATGGGTATTTTTTTACACTGTATTTAACATCATTAAAAAGGTAATAAGGTAGGCTTTCAAATAGTGTGTATGTTTTTTTTAAACATTGATTCAGATTCATTAAAAAATCTTCCTTATAAAGAAAGTCAAGGTTTTATTTATTGCTCTCAAGTGTAGTTTAATTTGATATACCTAATATATACATATTTAATATCCCTTATATCTTTATATATAATATCCTGATCATTATACAAAAATAAAAAAATAACACTAATGACAAAGGGTTAGCTTATAACACAGTATATCTAAATACTGTACTACAGCTTAAAGTAAAATAGGTTTTTCCTAGCCTAAATCACAGCATATCACTTACTAGATTGATATTCGAATGTGATAAATAGCTTAAAACACAGTATCATTAAAGTTACTGTTTGGCATTATTAAGAGACTAGTATCTTTACATACTTTAAACACAGTAAAAAATAAAAGTAGACTAAAACACAGTAACCACTTAGATACTGTGATTAAGCTTAAATTTTACGAAATATATTAAATTAATTAATTAATTATAACACATTATCTCATTTTATTAATTATTTAATTGTTATTCTGCAATTTTAAATATAAAAATATCAAGTTCAGTCACTTGCATTTCATAGAAAAAAAACCAATCTTATGTAACCATAATAGTTTTTTCACAACGTCATGTTTTAGTTTTCAAACTTTAACCGCCATTATCTCAAAATGACATTTCTTGAGATACTGTGTTTTCATTTACGAGGGCAGAATAATACATTGTAACAATATTTTCTTTTATGTCCTAAAGAAACAATAGAATAATTAGTAACCATGGTTACCGCAGACAAACGATTATGAAGGACATACATACATACATGTAGAGTACTTTCTTTATGTCGGTGACACCCCACATGGGCCAAGCACTCCGGAGTAAATACAACATGTCTTCGTTTGAAGTGGGTCCGCGACAATGATGGAATGGTTTCGGCCCTTCCCGTACCCATTGCGACGTTTATAAACCTTTATATTTAACTTAAACAAAAGCTTTTTAAGGTTTACGAGATACTTGTTACAATGGTTTATTTAAATGTACGAAAATCTCATAGGAGACAGTAAAATGTAACTGCAGTACTGTTTTTTGTCATATCTAGTTAAGTGAAATTTAAAGACGTAAGTATACACATTTTAGAGCTTCTATGAGTATTTAAATGAAAATTAGGTAATTCTATAACGAAACACGACAGTAAAGAAAATTTTCTATAAGATTTATATTCTAAACAGGTCGGCCAACACGATACAGTTCAAAATGTACCTAAATGAACCACATTTACATTTCAAATAGCTTGCAGGAAACGCTCTTGTGTTTATTTTCTGCGTTCAAGAATAGCAAACAATGGTGCCTTGATGGTGGCTGAATTAATCCTTTGAATGCGGGCGAAAATGTACCAGGATGTGTGGATGTCTATCGATGCATGTTTAGACCCCGGCGTCGTGATATAGGAACGCTAATGTAATATACAGCGTATGTATGCATCTAATTTTATAGGCTTCAATCTTGCTAAGGATTTTCGTTCCTAAATCTTTCTGCAATTAAAGACAGTAAAAAAGGAGAGAAATCCATGCTTCTAAATTCACATTTTACTAACGTTTGTGTTTTTGAATTGCACTAAATATGGAATTTTGAAGGTTTAGATTAAGTGGTTTTGATCCTAAAAGGACGGATTGCAAAAGTGAATTAGATAGTAGTATTAATGTTTATTTTCTAGACTCTTAAATTATTTACAACAGCTTCTAAACTAATTTCGATCTGGTCTTGAGAATATGTACTTAATTTTGGTGAAATGAAAAGGAGGGTTATGATTTTGAAATAATACGACCAGAGTATATTTCCACACAGTCTTGATTTCTTTCAATCATCTATTTCCTCACCTGAATACCAATCATTCAATCCATATTCAGTCTATAGACAAAACTACGTAGATGATGACAGTTATAGGCGCCATGTTTATTTGTCTTTACTACTAGCCGAATGTTGGCGGCCCGCCATACTCCCATTCACGCTCGCACCAAAATAATATTGCTTTAGAATCAAACTGCAACTGTCCGTGATAGTACGGCGGAATGAATCACGGAGGCAAAATATCTATTAGCTTTGATTGCTGATAACGTTTCCATATTTCTTAATATCTTGTCTGTCGCTCAAGATCGCTCTTAGCGAAAAGACCGCCCATTATGGCACCATGTAACTTTTGTGTTTGTCAAATCTGTTTTTCATGTGGTTTGCAATAAAGAATATTCTACTTTTTTATGATTGTGTTTTGTTATTGTTTTATTCTGTTGTTTTGTCTTCTTGTAATTGGACCCATGTAACTAGAATGAAGTTTCGTTACGTCTCTAAGATTATTCGAGACTAGCTCTAACTGTTTTTCACGCAGACTGACTTTTTTTTATTTGAGTCTGTCTTATGTTTAAACTTTTATGGATAGCCCTCAAAATGGTAATTAAAATAAATAAAATTAAGGGTCACAATTCGTAAAATAAAAGAGTAAGTTACCCTTTACCAGGCTCTTTCTAGGCTCTCAGAACTGAAAATATTTTACATAATTTATAATCAATACTTAGAAATAAAATACAACACGACCCGACTTGACTTGTAATCATCCGGCCTATATCCTGTGCAACAAAAAACATGAAATAATTTATCCCATTCTAAAATTCACATGATTGAAAGTACATTTCCTTAATACGTACAACCTATATACAAATAATACATGGAGTAATGTACATCGGATGCGACGCATGTGTTTGCAAGGCCGTCATAAAACCTAGCTCACATATATACCTAGGTATACCTAGTATATATTGACATCACTTCCTTGTAAACTGGTCGGAGAAACTATATGTGTTGGTATGAAGTCTGTAAGTAAATATAAATGTGTACGGTGTATAGGTAGTATGGATATATACCTAATTCCACCAGTAGTATGTGTATTCACACATTCTACTGGTGGAATTCGCAGAGTACTTAATATGTTGTAATATAATCTGCAAAAAAGACAATATTTCTGAAATTTTGTGTTTTCAATATAAATAATATGTCGTAACCTATATTTTATTTAAATGAAAGTAGTGGCGTGTTTTTGTATCCATTATTATAAAGAGCGGAATATATTAAATAGTGCTTAAAATAAATACAAAAAAAAAAATGTGAAAATAATGTTTTTGAACATATTTGCGCTACCAAAAAAACTACACGAATTTTCAGTACAGTTTATAGAAAAAAATAACTGACTAACAAATAATAAATATTTTTCTCTTTAAAAACCTTGTATTTTACAAGCACAAATATTCAGACCAATCGTACTGCCTTTATATCTTCATAAATGTGAGCTCTTAAATATTTTTCCTGTTAGCAAATACCAAAGCTTGCCGTGATATTACATGATTTAAATATTTTTTTTTTTTTATTATTCTAGCCCATTTCGTCCCACTGCTGGGCAAAGGCCTCCCTCCATTCTTTCCATTTATCCCTGTCCCGTGCCATATCCTGCCAGTTTGCAAGGAAGCCATCCAGTTCATCCCGCCATCTCCTTCGCGGTCTGCCGCGACCCCGTCTTGCTGTGTCAGGGCTCCACTCCTGTGCTACGCGAGCCCATAGCTCATTGGGCATACGGCAGACATGTCCTGCCCAGTCCCACTTCAGCTGAGCGGCTTTTTGGCCCACGTCAGTGATTCGAGTTCTGGAACGCAGTATAGTGTTTCGAACATGATCCGTTAATTTAACACCAAGTATACTGCGCTCCATTGCTCTTTGACAAACCTTGAGTTTGGACTTTTGGATGTTGGTCAAAGACCAAGTCTGTGCGCCATAAGTCAAGATGGGGAGAATGCACATGTCCATGAGCCTGCGTTTAAGTGACATGGGCATATTGCCCTTGAACTGTTCTTTCATGGACCAGTAGCTCTTCCAGGCATTTTCGGTACGTCTTGCGATTTCCTTATCTTGTCTGGCCTGGAAAGAGACTACTTGGCCCAAGTAGATATAGTCTTGGACATATTGCATTTTCTCCCCATCCACGTAGATACTACGCAGAGAAGAGTTGGTCATAATCTTAGTCTTCGACATATTCATCCTCAGTCCAACCTCAAGGCTGGCATTGCTCAGGTCTTGTAGCATCCGCTCTAGCTGAGTGGGTGAAGTGGAGAAAAGGACAATGTCATCGGCGAAACGAAGATTAGTCAATCTCGTCTCGCCGATAACAATACCCATATTTTCCCATTTTGAGGTTAATGTCTTAAAAACTTCTTCTAAGGTGCTGGTGAACAGTTTTGGCGACAGCGGGTCGCCCTGCTTGACGCCCCTTAAGATCTTAAATGTAGGACCTATTTTTTCCAGTTTTATGGCAGCCGTGCTATGTGTATAAATATTTTGGAGAAGTTGGATATATGTGGTATCTATTTGTTGTTTTTTTAGGGCTTTAAATATTGCTGAGTGAGAGATGCTATCGAAAGCTTTAGAGTAATCTACAAATGAAAGATAAAGTGGAATTTTGAATTCTTGATGTTTTTCAATTATTTGGTTGATTGTATGTAAATGATCAGTGGTAGAAAGCACGGGACGAAAGCCTGCTTGTTCGGGAGGTTGTTGTTGATCCAGCTTACCAGATATTCGGTTAAGTATTCGGATTTAAATATGAGACTAGAAAATGTTAAACTCACGTAATAATATTCCTCAACATTCCCACAACGCTATCTAGTCTCAAATTAAGTACACGAGAGTAAATCGTGTTACGAGTACTAGACAACTGAGAAACATACTTATATACACCCACTTACACCCAGACACAGAAAAAATGGTCGTGCTCATCACATAAACATTTGTCCAGGGTGGGGATCGAACCCACAACCTCTAGTATAACAGACAGAGCTACTAGTCACTAGACCAAAGTCAAAGATAGTCAAAAGAATGAATCAATGATTTTTATATGTTTTTACTGGATTTCTATCACTATAGATTTTGAAAATTCAGATAAAGTTACTGTTTTATTTACTAGTGTGATAAAAATATTGAGATACAACAAAGTAATACATAATACAAGGAAATACTAGTAGATACATAGTAATTAATTAATGGGTAATATTGGAACCTGTTCCATGATGTAATAAGATGTGTTCTGTGACGCGATGGCTAATCATTAAGTTGTTACCATCGATAACTGGTGTTTAAGATAAGATCTACGTAATTGGTGCTACAATATGAATATACGTAATATTGCAATTAGGACCTTTTTATCCTTATTCTTTTGAATTTTCTTGATATAACTAATAACTATAAAACAAAGTTGCTTTATATATATCTATCCCAATGAATGCTAAAATCTTTAAAACTATGCAATGCGTTTTTGATGTGGTTTTAAATAGATAGAAAGTTCGAAGAAGATATTGTTATGTATACACATATACCTACACTAGTATTGCACCCGTGTGAAGCTGGGACGGTTCGCTGGTTTAGTGTTAGTATTAAAATATCGTCAAAATGAGATACGGTTTGTTTAGTTTTTGTATACCTACGTTGTCAAAGGACTATCAAAACTTTTCGGCAGTATATCCATAAACCAGTTTATATGCAATTTTGGGATCTATACAAATGTTATAATAGTTAGTTTTAAAAACATTGAATTAAACAGTTATCAATCTATTTTTCTCTTTAGCCATCACGCTAATTCCAATAAAAACGATATCTATATTCTTACAATAGCGTCATAAGAAATATCAATACATTGGAAAACAACAGTTGTAGTAATCATTATAATTGTTTAATTGATTGCCGTGTTATTATAGCCAATCTAAACGAGTCGCGGTGTAATTGTCGGGCATAATACCGGTATCTACGTGCAACAGGGACCTACCAGCATGTCTTAAAGTAATCTTATAGCGGTTGTGGAAGCGAGACAGTGCTACATTTTGTAGAGCGGCGTCCCTCTTCCACAACTGCAGTAATATTATTTTAAGCGGGCGTGGTAGGATCATTGTAATAGGAGATCTACCATCATCACCATCATCCCCTGCCCTTATCCCAATTATTACACGGCGTAGAGCGGAGTCTCTTTCACACCCTAATAATATTACTTTGAGACGTGGTGTCTGTGATAGGCGCTCTGTAATGCTTAAATTTGTATACAAACAATGTTGAGACCTACCATTATCTCAAGAGCAGTAAGTAGTATTGCAGTTGTGGAAGCAAAACAGCGCACTACATTGCGTAAAGCAGCCGAGGCGTCTCGTTTCTCTAATTGCGAGAGTCTACTGCAAGAGGTGGTAAAACAGTCGTAGAGTATACTAAGTTAAAAAATCGTGAAGATATGACTCTATTTTTACAAAAGAATAACTTTTTTTTCTTAGTTAAATAGTTCCAGAAATTTTCATTTGAAATAAAAACATCTCTATAAAATATATTATTTTATTAAACCTTCAAGTCCATTTTCCCATTACAACTAATATAAAAGCAAATACAATGAAAACCTGTTTATTTAATCTTTGAAGTTTTAAAAGTAGAGTGATTAATAGTCGCTATAAAGTTTAAAACAAACAACAATTTGCGTGTTACCATCTAAATCTATTTAATCTTAACGCACACAATCGTAATTTCTATTACTAAAACATGTACTCATTCATGCCTCTATTAGTTCATTGTTTGAATAGAGTTACAGTTTTAGACACGCAATGTATGGTAAACACTATTCACTCGATAAATAGTCGTGCGACTGTATTGTAAGGGGAACGATACACTGTTTTACAAATGAAAATGAAAATGACAAATTTAAGATACGTAATTAATATAAACACGAGTCAAAAATAAATACAATGCGGCATAAAATTTTTATCATTATTTTCTCTGCGAATTTCACACCGTACTTAAATTACAGTTTTAACACGTATTTGAATACATCGAATGACACAACTACGTCGCATGACATAATAATCACACATGAAATTATCGGACACAACAATTCATTGCTTTTAACCACTGCTATCTCAATGCTACACCCAGTACAAACCGCGCAATGGAAATCAAAACCGATAAACAATCGACGAGTGACGTTTCATTTTCCTACAATCATTGACAACATGCAGTAAGACTGGGTGTCGTTATCGTCGGTTTACGTCAGATCGCATGATAACACAGTACACTGAAGGTATTCTGTTAGTTTTTGTGTTGTGCCGAGACAATCGCAAGGTTTTTCTGCTATACCGTGTGAAATGTGTGACGTTGGACTTTGAGAAGAATGTACAGGCACGCTAAGATCCGCAAAACGCAAGGTAGGTTGAAAAATGTATTAGAAAACAAAACACTACTTTGTGAGTTATATTTGAGTTGCATTTGTTGAATTACGTCTGAAACTCCGGCGTTTTTTTTAAGCTAATGGAGGAGGAAAAAAATTGATGAAGAGTCTTCAGGAACCAGTATTAAAAAGGGTTTTAATTTAGTGAAATGAATATCCCCATAAATGTAAAACGTCTTATTATTTCTTGAAATGTTATTTTTGAAACAGTTAAGGAAGAAAGTGTGATACGTACTGTTTTGTAACAGTCTTGAAACAACCTTCATGTTATATTCTCATAATTAGACACCAGTTAATTTATCAGTAAACTACAGTACGTCTTAATTTCTAAGAATGAAGAGTAAAGAAAAATCTAGAATACACCAGTTAAGATTTACCAAACCGCGATATTTACTCCCGCCATTCACAAATGACAGTTGAAACGTCACATATGATTAACAGTAATTTTCCCGCCTACACGATTTTCGTCTTTATATGGGCCAAGGAATTAAGTGTTCAGCCTCTTTTGGTTACCTCAAACTTTAATGTTTTTTTTTTGTATTGAATATTATCTAGATTTGTTTTGTTTTTATTATACGTGTTTTGAAGTATTTATAGATTTTGACACAGCCTTGTGCCAGATTTAAATTTATGCCAACTTTTAATAGTCTGGACGCGTGAAGTGATAAACCATACACATTAATTCCCTGATGCATCATCGACAAAGTTTACGGCAAACATATTTACTCGTGTTTTAATTACCCTAATATGTTCGTAACACACGTAGACATAGTATTTCGCAGATTTATACCCCGAGTGGAGTGAACCGGGTCGTAAATCCCCTTAGCAGTTGCGCTACAAACGACGCAGTAAAAATATTCATTAAATGTGGTTTTACACGAGAGGCGGTGAGACCGTAGTTTGTTGCTATGTTACGAGTATTATCTGTGGTCTTTAGTAGTAAAAAAGACAAAAATATTTTCTTAGATGTTTTTTTTGTAGCCTGGTTTTATGTCTGACTCCTCGGCAAGGGTGAAGCGCCCAGTTTGTTTTTAATTGTTGGCAATCTTTCTTGGAAATTTTATTCAGGAAGTTGTGGCAATACCCGATTAATTTTTAACTGTGTTACAGTTAAAATTAATCGGGTATCATACCTGTAAACTATACCTTATACCCATTTCTGTAATCAGCCATTGTCAAATATATCTTTAGCCATTCAATTTAGATTTTTTACCAACTAGAAACGTAATTTGACTCGATTTTCTTTAAGCAGACAAATCAATGTGTTGCGTATAACTATTTGTATTTCGATGAGTGATTCAATAGCGTAATTTAGTGCCACACTGTCTGTCTTATCCGATAAAAATCGGAATAAGATTATAATCGTCTGTGATCCATTTTATAATCTTATTTATTTGTTACGAAACTATGAATAACCAAATTTGTTTACGTACAAGTGTGCTGAAAGGATATTGTGAAACCCTGAAAATCTCGATAACAAATCTATTTGTGCATCGAAAATGTTACAACAAACATCGCAGTCCAATGGTTTACATAAATACACAACATTCCCACTACCTTTTAAATTAACCTATCTTAACTGTCGCGGGAGCAAGAGTTCACACATGACATCAAGTGGCGTCTCTCTTCCACAACTGCAATTCTTACTTTAAGAGTTTGTGATAGGCCCCCAGTCATAGTATAAATACATTCAGTAGTTTAACTAGGCCGTTTCTCAGTATTAACACATGCCAGGGCAATACCATGACCCGAAAACGTAGGCATGACTTGCGTTGCATCCGTTTATATGAAGACTTTAAAAGTGTTTCTATTATCCTGTGCCTCAGTCGTCATCGTACGAACAAAGCAACACAAAGATAGTTTCACCTTTTCTTTTAACACGATGTTATGCAGTTTTTCTCTTCTCTTCTATTTGTAATCTGCTATCCTTAATTAAATACCGTTAATAGTATTACGTATCTTATCAAGCACGCGCTGGAAATACCATCGCTTTATCTATATCTAGATTAAAAACTAACCTCAAAATAACCTGAAGAGAAAACTGACGCTTGTATGGATTATTTTTGGATCAAACAAGTAACAATTTCTAATCAAGTCTATTCCATCGTGACATTTTTGAATGAGAATAAACAAGGTTGACAAGATTAGGTGTGTCAGATGTTTTACCAAGATCTGGAGAGATTTAGATATTATGATTGGTGTAGACATCACCCGTAAGGGAAGTCCTCGCATGAAAAAAAAAATTAAAAATAGGCAGAAATAGGAGAAGTAAATTGTGCCATCCAAAATAGCGTAATATAAAAAATAAATTTCTTGTAAAGCATTTTTCTCTTTTTGAGTCAGCTAAAAGTATGTAAGTGATCGTAGTATAGATTAGTATTTCAAAACCGTACGACGTAAAGTTCGTATTCCCGTTTTAAAATTTTGCAAATTTATTGAAGAGATTCCCCTCAAAATTTCCCCAAAGTAAATAAACTGTGAACATTTTTCGTGTCTTGATTAAACACGAACTAAGAATTAACTCGGCGCTCGAGTAAAGTTCCGACTTCCAAGAAATTGTGTATGAAATCGAATTACTTACGCTTCACTTTGAGCGAGTTTAAAGTATAAGCCGTTCCATACATTATCCTCCTTCGGATATTCTTTGTGGTTTCTTCGCGTTAAATCTTCGAACACAATCGGTTAGGGTTGGCACGTCACAAGCTACTCTTCACGTTTTATTTGATTATATGTTCCAGATTTGGGAACCATTTCAGAATGAATTCAGTACTTGTAACTTAAATTACGTGCCCATTCATATTGCTCCTAATGTTTTGGGGTAAATTATGCCATTGTTACAAAAAGTTTGATTGTAATTATTACAAAAGTACACATATCAATTTCGTAGTTGAAGATTCTGCATCAATTTTGAGATATACATATTATTTAAGCCGTTCTAACTTGCAAGTTCAAAATTTATTGCAATAAAATTTCTGAAAATGTATCAAATATTTTACAAAATTAAAAAACATCAATTACTTTATGACAAAATTGTGCAAAACAAATTCCATTTACCGCAAGGAAATGACACTCTATTTTGCACGCCGCATTTTTCTCACAAACTTCATAGTTTGAAATATTGACAACCCTACTTTAACGTCTCAATCTGATATTGAAATGTGGCTTCGTCTCGAACATAAAATGCATTTAATGCAATATAAAGAGAAGCTCGTCTTCGCCACAGTATGGCGCAATCACAACATATTTGTAGAATAAATACAGACAACGTTTTATCCGTAATATTGGTAAAGACAGTTTTGAAGTTTCTGTCAACAACTTTGTAATACGGCTTAGTTGTACGTTAAATGTACCACTTTCAGTCAATGAATCTTGGTTACTTTGAGCTGAAGCAGAGAATAACCTGATGGAGTCTCTAGGTTTAGATACTATGAATAACAAATGTTATATCGTATCCTAAAATTGAACACTGATCTTGCTCAAATCTATGGATAAAAATATACATACTGTGATGAAGTCAAATGTCTAGTAAATAGATTCCTAAACTGTTTTAAACACCAACTGAATAAAATTGTAAACATTCATAGATGAATATAATTCAGATTCTTGCTTCACAATACGAGCGTCTATCGGAAAAATATTCATCGCATTCACAATAGAATCGTGATTCCAAATTTAGGACATCCTGCTGATCGTACGTTACCTTAGAATGTAGGTGTTTCACAACATAGAGTTTCTCAGAAATTGTGTAATAACCTATATTTCCATTACACGAAACATTATGATCACAGGAACCACATGTGTGAGCTATAACCCAAACATTCTCTCATAATAAGATTTTAATGTGTAAAGAATTTTATAGAACATACAATTTATTTTTATTTACACAATAAATATGATTCAGGAGCCATTATAGATTACAACACTAGAACAATTAACTGTATTCTGATAAACAATAATAATAAAGTAAGTAAACGTTTATCAAATGAATACATCAACCTCAAAGTGTTAATCAGGTGCGTCTATAACTTACGCAACACTAATCACGTAACAAGTATTGACAGAATTAAATTATTAGACTAAAACCGGCGCTTGCGCAGGCCACTCGCCGCGCCGCCATCTCGATATGGGCACGACGAGCTCATTACACCGACGACCGCGCCGACGGGTGCCCTAAATACTAACACAGATTGATCAAATCACTATGATTAATATGTTCGAAACAACATAGAAAATAGAACTGTAATTTATCTTCTGTGACCTCTCTCAAAGCAGTGTGAAGGACTAAGATTAAAAGTAATTTACAATGTGTTTATGATATTTACATAGACCGATATTATCTGCGTGATAAATTATAATGCATCTGCTCTTTTAGTTATAAATAAGTGTAATCTGATTTACGTTTAAAGCTACAGTGATTGGTATTTTGAGATAGCGAATCAATGGAGGTACTGTAGTCTAAAATATTTAATGCTGTAATATCAATCTGTTTGATTTGGTTTGTATCTGTTTATGATCCATGCGAAAGTATTTTCTAGCATAACACGTCTAGCAAACATAAATAATTTGTGTGTTGGTGCACTCTACACTCGTTCGTCTTATGTTTTTTAGATGCTTAATTCTGTAGAATCTTTAGTGCTACCTATTCAAATGTGTAGATGTAGATATTAGATTTCTCGTTTGTACTCTCAGCTCATTACCGTTTTCGCTTCTATGTCTCCAGAAGGATCATTGACGTCACAGACAGGTATAATCCTGATAATATTACATTCCAATGTCATTTCATTAAGCTCGGATTGCACCGAACTTAATCAAAGTTCATTTAACTTTATCTCTAACTTTCGTACTTTTCATGAAATTTCAGATTATTTGCGATTTAGCAAAGTTAGACATTCTGTCGCAAACTTAATTACTAGAAAATGTTGGAACTGAGATAAATCAACAGATTAATTGGCGTTTATGGAAATTTAACTTGTACCGTTTTGTCTGATAACTTTGATGGTACGCTGTTGATGAACTTTTAGTTAGTTTACTTGATAAATGTTGCGGCCAAAGCGTTTGACTTTGCTACCATAATAAACTTTGGCTATTTTCTTTATATGAAGATAGCTATTTTAAAACGAACTAAAATAAATAAACTGATAAGAAATAATGTTATTTATTGCAAACTAATCTTCGTCATATTGCCATTAATTTTCTTGATTTCAATTATTCTTGTATGGGTTTCCCCAAGGAGATATCGTTGGTCCTTAATTACTTAAACATGCTGTCTCTAACCACAACACACATTACTCACCTAATGAAGTAATATAAACACCTTAGAATTCAATATACCATTATTATAATATCCACAAGAAAAAAGTGACTACCAATCGTTTAATAACATACATTTATAAGCTACATAAACATTAGTAGAAATAAATCAGTGTTTTATTGAGTACCATTAAGTATATGTTATCAAAGTGACATCACCTTTACACATGCATTCTAGGCGAGAGTGCGGCCTAACGTTCGACGAACTGTGTCGTATCTAGACTAGGCACCAGTCCAGTGCTAATCTCAAAGCGGTTTACACGTAATGTTTAAACAATTCAAATATTAGAGAAATGAGAACAAAGTCGTTTAGTGCTTGGTTTTTGGTGAAAAAGTTTGTGCTCTATGTGTTGTGAGGTTGATAAGTGTGTTGTTGTTGCTTTATCGTTATATTCCTGGTTGAGTTCGTAAAAGTAATTTAAAGTAAACTTATGTTATTATATTGCTTTCAATTACTTGATATTGGTCGACGCGTAGTATTATCTATTCGTTTCGAAATATATTGAGTGTTTATTGTGGTTTTTGTGGTCGATTGAAAACTTTGTTTGTAGTAAGCCGCGTAAAGGTTAAGACTGTTCCCTTTAACAGAAAGATATTTTTACGGCTTTACGTAAAGTTGAAGTACTCATATTTAAAGGACCCAGAGTCTCTTTAAATATGAAAATACCTCAATACGTCGCTATTATTATTATTGTCGATTGCTTAACGACCTGAACTTTATTAATCAACAACCTTTATAAAAGTCTCATTATATTTTATCTCTGTGACACATTTAAGTCACTTATCCTGCACGTTTGTGATACAATAACCCCGATGATCGAATTTAGGCCAAGGCACTTTAGTACCTACGGTACTTACTGTCTTTGTTTTGTTTTTCTACCTGATCAGTCAAAACTTGATTCAAAACTATTTTCAAGATGATAAAAACTCTGGTCTACACTTAACTAAACTCACGAAATTAAACAATGGAAGAATTATAAAAAATCGGAATAAATCTAGATGAGACATGAACAAAACTGTTCAGAATGGCTTATTAATAAAAAGAGTGCTCTATTCCCAGATATAGCACGACGAGGAACACCCTTTTTACCTTCTAATACAAAATATTCGAATGAATAACATACTCCCTTATAAAGGAGAATGCAAACACCCAAAGCACCTGTTGTACAACAAATAAATAACTCTTAGAGTTCGGGTCCTCTCCCTTCGTGAGATAATGTTATTACATGCATGCCGCCGTAAAGACCGCGTTAACCTTACATCGCCTTTGAACTAGCAATCTGTTGCGTACTATACATATCTACATGTAGGTATAGATAGGGAAAGTAACGTAAATAACTTCGATTAATTAGATATTGTATAAGTGTAAGTGAGAGTAAGATATACATAAGTGTATGTGTGTGTGTGTAGTTCATTCAATTATATGTCTGTGTAGGTATAGTCGATAAGCTTGGTTCTTAAATTTAGAGTTCATTGAACTTTACAATAGGTGTTTTGTTGTGACCTATTTGAACTTATTTGGGATAATAAATGAGTATATTTGTAAGGTTTGTTTCCGTAAAAGCACTGACAATATGAAATGTAGAAATGGAATTCATTTTCTATTTGTGAAGCTATTGAGAAATAAATAAGAATATACCTTATAAGAATGTAAGATTTGTTGAATAATAGACCTATCTCATAATTTGTGTTAAACAAAGACTCTTTCATCGCGGCCTACATAAACTTAAGGCTAATGATATAAATAAGTAACAAACTTACCTAGCATACCTAAATCAATCAAAATCGAGTAAATTTAAACGCTCAAAATCACTAACTTCAAAGAGAGCCACGAATATTCGGCTAGGCAACTTACTACATCAAGTTAATAAATTCTAGTGAACGCGAGTTAGTTCGCGCCGGTCAAACATGGCGGCTCTACTTAGTTGTGAATAATAGCCGGGATTAACCAGCTAGCTCGTAAGCCCACTTTTATTTATTTTATAGTGTTACAGGTTGTGTAAAGTATGTAGTTTACTATGTTGTGTGACACGGAAATTAAGCCGCAGGCCTTTTATACGCGGCGAGTTTCTGATATACGTCGGTTTTGGATAAAGTGAGTTACAGTATATACTCATAGAGGTTGGTTTATGAGTTTGCATTGTTAACGATTAAGATCGTCTAGTGTGAGATAGTTGAGTTTAATGGAGTAAAACTATTATAGCAAGTACCTAATTATAATGTTTTTGAAGGAAAACCACATTAAACCATTTTCATAGAAAAAAATTTGGCATAATGTCGTGGTGGCCTTGCGGTTCTCTGTATGGATTTGAGTGCACGAGGTGTAAGTTCGATCCCCAGCGCAGGCAAGTACCAACGTGACTTTTTCAAAGTCTTATGTACTTAATTATTTTAAAACACTACTGACAAACTGTGGAGAAACACGCAGTGAGCTAGCATGGTGATCAATGTTCATACCTTCTGTGTCCAGCAGTGAGATTTGTAAATCTGGTAAAGGCGTTTATTATTTGATTTCATTAGAACTAAACACGTTTGTATTAATATCTACAGTTAATTAGATAAATCTAAATTATCCATATTAGTCTTGCTCCGTATCTCATTAAATCCATTCGAGGGTCAATCAAGTGCTTTAAACTGATTTGAACACAGATAATATAATCACTTCATATTAAGTGATAATCTGTTATTAGAATTAAAGTACATTATATTCCTTAATCACTATTGAATGGGATATAAAAAAACTATTTTCTTAACTAGCTTTTTCCCGCAGTTCTGTCCACCTTAAAAATAAGACACAGACGATTTGTACACCGTCTCGTTTCCAAAGTAATTTGACTTTAAGATATCGTTAATATTATATTACAAGTATTAATTAAACTTAAACTACATATAATGCAATAAAAAGCTTGTATATCTAAATTACCACAGACATTAAACGCTGTAAACCCGCACTTACCAGTAACTAAGAATTAAATTAACAAAAAGTCAAGCTTTATTAATCTTTTATGAGCCGTCGAGCAAAAACGAAATTACGAATCACGAAATTGCTTAATATAGGTCTCAACTTTAATCAATTTGGACTAGCTAGATAACTTGTTGGCATTATAAATATACAGAAAATTGAGGTCTTGTATTAATGTTAAAATTTACGCGAACTGGTTACAGCTCAATGTAGATCTCTAGTTCTCTCGCTTGGCAAAGACCTTATATTTTCTATTACCGAAAATTGTATCTTAAATATATACAAAAAATACTTCGTTCCTTTCATACATCTCTTGGTATTTTTTCGAATCGATGGAAAACTCGTCTAAAAAGTATTTTCCCATTAGCCAACATTCATTTTGTGTAAATCTACAGCTATCGCATTTGAATGTAGCATGCGGTTATCGTCATTTAGCACAAATAATGCAATTTAAGATGAATTTCAAAATTTAGAGTCTCTCTACATATATTTTATTAAACGAAATGATTCGAGAATCCCTTGCATTGTACGCTAGGATAAATCATTCTGCAAGTGGTTGTGTAGTACATAGATAATGGCGCGGTGATTAATAGTGCCCACCTGGCCTGTGCAGGCTTGTTATTAACTCTCATTTGCAACGGCGTATCTGATGAATGAACTGTGTGTACTAAGCTTAATTGTGAGTCCAGTTTGTTTAAAATGGTTGTAGGAAATTAGGGTAGAGGAAAACTAAATCGGGATGCATCTAACATCTCACATGAAGCAAAGTACGAGTAAATCTACATACCCCATGTAAGAATACAGATTTTGTTTTCTTTTCCGTCCTTAGATCGATTTGCCAAATAAACCGCAACTTCCCCAGACTGCTAGATCATAGCGCCAGCGTCTAGGTTTATTTTTAATATTTATTAAAAAAACACATGCAATTCGTTCATTCATAATTTAAAAAAAATGATTCAGTTTAAAAAAAAAATCATTTGTTTATAGGAATGACGATATTTTATTACTGCTTTGAAAATTATAAAATATTGTGACGTGTGTGAATTATAACTTTACCGTGGGAAATAGAAGTTATTATTCCCCGCAACTATAGGGACCTATTCAAAGCGATGGCCGTTCACACACTGCCCCATTACCTAGAATAGAAGGCCTACCACAATCCCTTTAAATTATGCTTTTGCAGTTGTGAAAGAGAGACGCCGCTCTACAGCGCCTAGTACGCTGTCTGACTTCCACAACTACAACAATCTTACTTTACGAGATAGTGGTAGGGACTGCCTAGTTACCAATGTTACTATAGTAGGTACTAACTATGTGTCCTCGTGCACTTGATACTGGCCGATAAGACGCCACGCCGTGTGACGTCACGCCGTGATGTGTGCATAGATAAAACGAGACAATTTAAAAAATATAGCTGTCACCTACGTCATTTACTGTATTTGTCTTAATGTTTGAATTTAGAATAGTTTGTTTGTTACCATACGTGAGATTTTTCCGTTGCACTATCTGGCTGAATGTTCAAATTGAAATTTCGAACACTGTTTATTTTTAAATCGATATCTTTATCGATTGACGTAATGACACATTTGACGTTTCGTACCGTCACAAATTGATTCAAAAAACAACCTCATCATGATTTTGAGATCAAAACCTGCTTATAAAGTTTTTAGGCATAGATCTTTGGACTATTCTCCATATTGTTTTTCATATGACAATCAGCCTCGTGAGAGAGGCATTAGGACCGACTGTTTCAACTAATACGTTGATAACTGGCAGCCTTGTGCTAATTTAACTTATTATTACCTGTTACGTAGGTTCGCCTGCGTTTTACATACGTGAATGTGATTTTGAGAGGTAAAAGAACTATTATTATCAATAGCAGTAGACTAAAATAGAATAATCTATGCTACAAGTTCAGATTTGTGTTTAAGTTTGTTGCTACAAATTCAAATCTATACTAATATTATAAAGCTGAAGAGTTTGTTTGTTTGTATGTTTGTTTGTTTGTTTGTTTGAACGCGCTAATCTCAGGAACTACTAGTTCGAATCGAAAAATTCTTTTTGTGTTGAATAGACCATTTATCGAGGAAGGCTTTAGGCTATATAATATCACGTTGCAACTATAAGGAGCGAAGAAATAATCGAAAATGTGAAAAAAAACGGGGAAAATGGTTCATCCTTGAGGGCTTCCGTTGCGTGCGCTGCGAAAACGGTTCAAGATACACACAATATATGTATGTAAGAATTATTCCTATTGCAACGATCTAAAAAAATGTCCGCGGCAGTATATGTCTATCTTTTAAGATTAACTCACTAGAACCGTTTTTATGGTAATCAAATTCGATCGAAATTAACACACAGCCCAAACTACTGGACGGATCGGGCTGAAATTTGGCACGCAGGTAGATGTTATGACGTAGGCATCCGCTAAGAAAGGATTTTGATAAATTCTACACATAAGGGGATGAAATAGGGGATGTTTTTAGAAATCTTCTTAGATTTTCGACTAGCCATGACTATAAACAAGTCTCAGGGGCAAACTCTCAAATTTGCGGGTATTGACTTGAGAGAACATTGCTTCTCTCATGGCCAGTTCTATGTTGCTTGCTCACGAGTAAGTTCTTCCAGTAGCTTGATAGGTTTAGCGCCAAATGACAAATTAGTTAAGAATATTGTGTACAAGGAAGTTTTGTAGGCCCTAATTTTTTACACTAACTTGCTAAACGCGTGCGAAGCCGCGGGCAAAAGCTAGTAATGTATAATTGGACATAGTGAAGTTGTAAGTTCGTTATTATTTCATCGCCTTTCCTTTTCGAATGTATTTTCCTATTATTTTCTCATTATGCACCTACTTCATGTTTTCTCTGCACCAAACTATGACTGATCTCAGAAGCGTATTAATTTGATTATATTTGCCGTAATGTAAAATTACAAATGTTAAATTTCATCAATTCATTATTAATATTCGTGCATTCTCACGTAGGTACATAAAAGGTACTTATTAGACTACAATAATAGTAGAAGCTGTAGAAAGTACCCCCTAACACAATGATTCATAGCATATTAACTGATAGCATATCACAAATATGCGAATTTCCTTCACAAATTAATCCTAAATCCTGATTGGGAGATAATATATTAAAATGTACGTATAATTATGTATCTACTTATTTAGTCGTTATCAAAATTAATCCGAGTTTTAATTTAATTATGTTTATAGATTAGAGAATATAATTAAGATAAGATTATTAGGAAATTCTTAAGAAGTAAAAGTATAATCTTCGTCTTATTAATCATATTCGAAAGTAGGTGTGAACTTGCCCTAAATGTCTTGAGATTTTTTTCTGATGTAGTGTTCCTTTTAAATAATCAAATAAGACAGACAAACACGTTGCTTACTTCACTTGAGTGCCGTACACTTTGTAGTGCGTTTCTGCAATAATAAAGCTGTGTTGGTAAGCATCAAGAAGATATAAAATAAAATATTCAATGTAACGAAAAAATCAAGATTTTAAGAAAAAAATCTGGTGAGAAACCCAGCATTTTTTTGGTAATTACAAATTTTGCAGATTCCAACAAAAGTGATGCTGGCAGTCTGAAATTCTGGTACGTTTGATATAATAGGAAGAATTATTATGATTGTTTCTTGCAAATAAAATATCTGCCAGTCACTCTGTTTCGAAACGGATTTGCGGTAATGATTCAAAGTGACATTCTTGCAAAGTTTGTAATTTGTTTAGAGAGTTTTTACGATTGTGAGTTTTCGTTTTCCCTCTTTTACTAGTAATATCTTGTAGGTCAATAAGTATTAAACCTTTGACCAGCAAGATCATCTAGACATAGAATAGATTCTAAAACAATGATCAACTATTTTTTTTTATATTTTATATTCATAATAAATTCTATTTTGCCTGTTCTACCTGATATGCAGTTATTATTAATTACCAATTTTTACAACCAGTCTTGCCAAAGCATACATAATAAAATTCCTAATAGAGCAAAGGTTCTAAATAAAAAAAAACATTTTTGCCTCGTTACTCCATTTCGAATCTTCAAGTATTTATTAAACTGAAACAAGAATTTCCATCTGCTTATACAACGAACTCAAAGCTAATAACTTCCAAGTAATATTTAATGCACAATAACCCAGGTGCATAGCTAAAACTTAATTAAACTCAGCTAGGAATTCGAGAAACTAAACTTTGCTCTCGGTCTGAGCTAAATTATCTTTGGCATCCGACGGTATTTCGAAATAAACTTAACCAAGGGGTTAATTTGGATCGGAGAAGTCACCTTTATTAGTTCTTCAAACCTTATTAGTTACCAGATATGCGCGTATAACATACGCATATGCGCGTATGTTTATCAGTTGTCTAGTACTCATTATACAAGCTTTGCTTAGTTTGAGACCAGAATCAGACGGCGTTGTTTGAAAGTCGTGAAATATTTATTTATATACTCATCTGAAGAAGAGATTTAAATAGTTCATATTGTGTAAGATGAGGGAATTTATTATTTTTGTGGTCAATCAAAATCAAGAAATCAATTAACAATATCATACTAAAAGGTACAGGAAAATGTGCGTCATATCGGAAATTGACGATCTCGTGACGTTCTTGTTATGAATTTAAGGAAAATACGGTAATTGTGACATGAAAAAGGAACTTCCACTTTTAAAAATATTACTTTGCGAAGTTTTCACAGTTTTTCTGCAAGTTTCAAATGATCTTAAATTACCGCTTAATCTGTGTATGAGAGCAATACAAATGATTACGAAATCGATAGAAAACGTACGATTACTTTACCCTTCTTTGTATTAATTGTAGGTTCATTACTCTCAACACTTGAGTGTAAGAAATTAATGCTGGAAAATAAACGCTAACATCCATCAAAAGAGAATTATTCTCTTTTGGACCTCCTACAAAACCCCTGTGTACAGTGATGTGCAACAACATGTATATATACACGACCAAACATTTGCAGTAGATTTTTTATGCGTTTGTCAAGCTTTTATGATATATTCCTGATATTGTAAGCTAAACATAAAATGTTTCATTTGAAATAAAATTTCACGAGTGCACGACACGAAACAGTTCTAGTCAAATGATAAATCATTTATCAGTAGGTATACTGTTTTTAAGCTTTCGCGATTTGTACACATATTTAAGACGACAACCTAATTATATCGCGAATACGACCCGTTTGTCTTCTAATATACATGTTTTTGCTTGTGAGTGTACACATAACATTGTATAAGTTCACCATTAGTACCTCTATTGTGATGTAAACAATGATCTGGTGTCGGTTCCTTGGAAACAATGCCACAAAGGTTTTATTAAAGGTATTTGTTGGAACTTGATGACACATATTCTCGTTTCATGGATGGACTAACAACATTGTTTGATACTGGTATATTATAAGCTATAAACATGTTAATAGGTACAAGAAATGTTTAATTACTGTTAGAAGTATTTATGTATTGAATACCTATACATATGCATTAAACATACAATATGAAAGTGTGCAAGGAGTAACTTTGAACCTAATGAGATTTACAATCCACATTGAACCACGACAGCTTATAGCTACTGAAGTTATATATAGTATATTTAGGCTTATTGATTCTACAAACGTTACGTAAACTTTTTTAATCATTACTCAATCATCGGTACAATTAAGAAATTTGATACATGTTTATAAAATCCAGAGAACTTTGTAATTTTGTTTGTCATTGTTTCACAACTGATGCTGGTTAAAAAACATCCTGTTACTAAACAATGACTTAAGTGTAGTGAGTGAGTTAGTAACCCTTTCATTGTGCTACAGACAAATAAACAGACAGAAGAATGCAAAAGATGATAGATAAAAAATGTCACATCTTGGTCAAGTTTACTAAAAGAGGAAGTTAATATTAACCTATTTCTAAAGGAGATAAATAAATAACGTTGAGGTCGGGGCTGCAGAGGTCAAGGTCCCGTGATTAGATGTTGTTGGGACGGGGCAGATGTAATATCCTCGTTACCTGTAATATTACGGGATTTTGTTGACACGGAAATGTAAGGCTTTATTATTTTATGGGTTTTATTTTGATTAGCGGTACGTTCTTATGGCTTGTAAAATTAAGTGTTTGGGAAGGTATAATAGCTTATTTACGAATATAACAAACTCTTTAACACTATAAATATCGCAATAATCAAAATACATTCACGATCATATTTGAGCTGCAACCTCTTTCCGTAATTTATACCTGCTATTGCAAATAATATTTAACAACTTTTTTGAGATAATTAAACTCTTTAAAACTTTTATTACGGTTTCAATATCACCATTAAATATGACTTGAAATATTTCATCATAAAACATCAATAAAAGCCAAACTACAATCCTTAAGCATTTTGAAACATAATAAATTTAATTCGCATATAAATCAAGTGATTGGGTTTGCGACCATCACATACAGACCTATTAAGCATTAAAACATGAGTATTATCATTGTGGGAAAGAGATGCCGCTTTACACCGTATAATTATAGCGCTGTCTCACTTCCTCAACGACACAAATCCTGCTGTAAGCTTTCATAGTAGAAATGCAGTCTTTGTTTTTTTTACGCAACGCCATCTAGTTTCAAATTAGGTATACCAGACTAACTTCTGTTATGAGTACTAGACAACTGATAAACATACTCATATATTTCAAAATACTAAATAAATTACACTTAAACGCAAAACAAATAATCGTGCTCATCACACAACCATTTATCCTGACAGGGAATCGAACCCACGACCTCTGGTACAGCAGTAGCACTAACCACTAGACCAACAGGCTCGTCAAACAGATTGATGTAATTTCGTAACGAATACAGGAGCAAGTAATCGATCATTCGCTCGCATTGGGTCCAGCAAACAGGTTCTAACAATAGGCCTTGTATGTAACGTATGACAAATGCGGTTATATATGGATTGATAGTTGATTGCGCTCGCGACTCTAGATGCGACGGAGAACTTTCTAATGTCTGACCTTAAATATACGTATCTCGTAGATTTTGTACGATAAAGATAGTCATTTGTTTCTAGCTGTTATGGTATGAGATCTGTACTGTTATCTGTTTGGTGATTTGCATAATTTTGGTCATTCGTTGTTATGATTTATGTAGTTATTCATTTGCTTTTTTTACCAATTTTATTGACGATGATAAATTTAAACGTTGTGTTGTCTTTGATTTATTTAACAAACATACGATTAAGCAAATATTTGCATAAGGAATTGCCCGAAAGTATTTTAGGAGCAATTTTTATTTACATTTCGACAACTTTATCTTTAAGCTCGACTTAACTATCAAATTAACGCCATATTAGATCTACACTAACTTTCAAATTTAACCTATCCTCCTTAAATGGTACACAAAATACGTTCCCATATTCCATTGAATAGCTGCAACAATGCTTTCACTGTTTCTGTCGCTACCTTTTGTGCGTCACAAAATATGAACCTGTCTATACATAGTTTGTAGTCTATTCATAGCCTATAGCCTATATGTAGCCTGTAGTATGTAGCCTGTATTCTATACGTCAGTATATGACAGCTATTCGAGAATCCAGGACTTGTAACAAAAACATAGTGTATCTGAATTTCGCAGATAGCATTCGCGATCGATAAATTGAATGTAACGGGCGTTTGTAGGTTGTCGCTTTGATGGTATTGTTACTTTGACACTGGCCTGTTATATTGAAAATTGTATTCTATTTGAAAAAAGGGTGAAAAATTATAACACTTTTTGTGAATTTGATTGCTATTAGTATAGGTAGTTGGTGCAGATCTAAGCATAAAATGCGAGAAATGTATTTGTGTTCGAAGTCATTGTTTACTACAGATATCGGTTGCTAATTTATTACTCATAGAACTTAATACAGGTTTATAAAACTTTAGACAGTTGGAGTGTTTAAGATTCTAAACTTTAACAAAAATAATTGAACATCACATGACCAAACTAGAAAAGTTTTATTCACCCCTTTTATGACAAATGAAATGTACGAATGAAATACCAACCTTGCGATTCGCAATGCAAATTGCAATCTTCAACAAAAACAATAAAAACCGAAACTCAACATAAATTATTCCAGAACTTTCGCGAATCAGGTTGAGTAATCTTCTTTATACGTTGGATAGGTGCCATGTCCCAGGAACTAGCGGTTGGGCATGCATAATAAATGTGTTCACTTGTATTAGCTTCGCGAAATTAACTTGCAAAATGGTCGACTCACCTGCATACTACGTACTAGATCACTTACCATCATCTCTTAGCAAAAGATCATTGGATTTGTGGAAAAGAGACAGAAATACACGGTGTAGAGCGCCGTCTCTTTCCCACAACGGTAATAGTTTTAGTTTAAGAGATTGAGGTAGGTTTAGTTATCTGACTTGAAACTGAACGTAATTTTCTTTTGACGCTCAACTTGCCGAGAAAATGGAGATATGGTGACGCGATTGGAATATTACTCAGGCATATCGATTGATTTTGAATTTAGAATGGCTGAGTTTTAAGTTAGTTGTGACTGGTGTTCGAAATTTAAATCGGTGCTGGCAAAAGAGGTTTTGATTAAGAAACAAACGTATATTAAGTTTAGGTATTCACAAAGCAGAATAAAGAAAAAATGTAGTTCCATGCAACTAAATATTAATAACACTATGGGCTGTTCGCTAGGGGCTCGTTTTACGTCGATCCTATTTTGTTTCACTCTATGAAATTAAATTATACTGGCCATATTTGTTATATTGCCATATAAATTCTAAAGAATTTGTCTGTCTCATAAGAAAAGACCTGATCTTATTTTTGCGTTGCGATAAAATTGATCTAATAAATAAAATACGTAATAATAATAATATTCAGATTCCGGGGTCAAGTTATTTTGTGAGTGAAAGTTGTTTAGGCTCACGTGAGCAAAATGGAATAAACAGACCTCCCACTCGTAAATAACTAAGCACCGTCACTTTTGCGCAATTAGCGGGTTTAATATACATTTTTGTAACTAGTTTGTATCGATTACTATCGGTGTGTATCGATAAAATATATTAGGTATAGGCATTATAAAAAAGATTTATTGGATTACTAAATCGACATTACGTAAATGTGAGAAAATATTTTACTCTGAATGTAAGATACTTAAATATGGTGATGGGAATTTCAACAATGCACCAATTTGTTAATGAACCGTTGCATGTACGCCTTACGTTGGCATTTGGAGAGAGTGATTTGTGTACATATCTAATTGACTTCCTTAATACACATAAAAGCTCTGCTCCCATGACATTTAAAGCGCAAGTAAGACTGTACATTCCGCGCGAGAATATGCGAGCAATGTCGCCCGTACACAGTGCGAAGCCCACAATTTGTCAACAAGTAGCGCTGGCAGTGCGGCAGTATATCACGAGACTATCAACAGGCTGTCAGCCTGTATCCCTTCCAGTGGGTTAATGTATGCTCAGACCACACTCGTCCTACATTCACCCCTCTTCTTCGATCAACTGTCTCGGCTTGACGGCCATTACCTAACCGACCGCTTGCGCGCTCTACAAACTCCACGCCGCGACACCAAAATAACAGCGCACACACGGAAACCACAACAAACTCTTATAACAATGTATTACGGTCGAAAATTTAATAAATATTAAATTCGGCGAGTGCAAATTAATTTGGCGTCATCTACTCTACTCGCTGTTTACACTCGCCCGTCGACGTTCGTCATTTAATTAATTCGATATTTGAACGCGGCAAAGTGCTGTCATTTCTTTCGGCCAGTGTTTTTGTAACATTGTGTTTTTGGATCGGAACTTTGTTGTCAGCCACGAAATTAAAAAATAATAAATTTGTTTGACAACAGTGTTGATAAAAAATATTGAGCGGGAATTAAAATGGTGCAGTGAAACGACTATAAAAGTGGTGATAGTATTGAAAGCGTATAAAAATGTGTAAAATAGTGATGTTTATAATAAGGTGATTTAATATGTGAATGAATATGTTGGCTGGTGAGGAGGCCAGCATCGAATTGGTGCAAAGGTGGCTCCAGAGACGGGACAGCGATGATACTGATACAGGTTAATACAATAAAAATAAGATAATATTAAAATAGGATAGGATGGGCGTCAGAAAATGGCTAGATGTCGGCCTAGAGATAAAATAAAACTTACTGAGCATTGTACTAAATATATTATTTACATGCACACATCGAAACTTTTGACTCAATAAATTACAAACTAGATCAAAGTAAGCCGCGACTAGACGTTTAATTAAACATGTACGAGATACTATTAATATTTAAAACTGCAGACCAATGAGCATGTCAAAAGTTGATATGAAACCTGTCTAGTCGGTAAACATTCATAACACTGCATTTAACGATCAGAAAGTGATATCACAAATGATTGTGACAGATCTCTCTTTTACAAAATCTTAGATAAAATCAACATGGCATGATTTGTTTTTAATGTTCGTTATATATGCAGTGGCTGTACACAAAAAGCCTTTGCTCCACCATTATGACTTTAAAACAATATTTGGTTTTAGAATAATATCCATATCTGGCTGTATAGGCAACGCATTTGCTTAACATTAAAACAAGGTAATCCTAGATTACCTTTCCGCGCTTTTTTTCAGCATCTTTAATTTCTGTTTTAACATAGTTGCGTAGAAAATATGCCAGTGGGATCTTATATAGGCCAGAAAGAAAAAGAAAATATATCAATGCAATAATAATGTTTCGAGACCTTGTTGCTTTGTTAAATATTGGGAATAAGCAATCTATTTTATTTGAAAAGCTTGTTGTTGTTGGTTTATTTTTTATGAAACGTACAACTGTATTGTGTTTGTACTATTAAGTGGCTGCATGCGATCCCAATGGATTTTGTGATTTATTTGAACCTGAAAATACTCGGCGACTCTATTAAAGTACATGTATCGAATTGATCAAAAAGCGACGAACCCAAATATATGTTGATCAATAAAAACTTATTAAGTGACTGGAATAAACTTGAAACGTACTTCAAAAATGAATCCACATCCATCAGTTCTGTTTTATTTTTGTATTTTCCAAAAAGAAGTCTCGATTTATCTGTTTTTAACCGACTTCAAAAAGGAGGAGGTTTATCAATTCGACCGTTGTATAAGGTTTTTATATGTTTGTTCGCCGATAACTTCGTCATTTATGAACCGATTTTGATAATTCTTTTTTGTTGGACAATGATTCCAAGCTGTTTTTTATGATAAGGAAGTCAGGGTCTGATGATGGAAGACCAGGGAAATCGAGGAAAACTACAATATAACAAAAGTCTGAAATAGATCTGATTATAAGGCCGAGAGACATACGCGGGCACGCAGGCAATGCCGCGGGAAAAAACTTGTGTTCTGTATTTGGAAGATGCTAGTATAAACGTGTTGCGCTGACTTCAAGTAAAATGGGATAAGGGTAGATAATGATGATCTAGTATAAACTATAGTTAAGTTAACCCTACTTTCTTTGTTACAGGCAGCTCCAGCGGGTCGCCGGGAGCGCGCGCCGGCCGCCGCTCCTCACTCGCGCTCACGCCTGAGGACGAACCGCTAGTTGACGTCGCCGTAAGTTGTGAATGTCATACTTATTGCTAGTGTATAGATATACTTATAAAGTATGGGCAAGGAAATTAAAAATAAGGCAAAGACCTCTTTCCATACAGGGAAAGGGCAAGGAAATAAGACAAATATTGCATTACTGTATAGGTATTCTATACCAAGAACTGCTAATGAAATTGGAAAAATAATGAAATGACTATGACAACCGATAAAAAATTTAGAACTATTATCCCGTTTCATTTGGCCAATGTTGTCTAACTATGCTATCTATCTGGTTGAATAGGTTGAGTTTTAGTTAAGGTTTAAGTTTTAGAAAACAGCAATGTGTTTCGGTAATTATGAAAACTTGAATGTTTGATCTATGTTAGGACATTGCTGTACAGCTATTTACATACTAGTAAAAAATTACAATAATTTTAGGTTTTTCTGCACATCAAAGACCCGCTTACAACCAAACAATTAAATACATAGTCCTTAAACACAATACATTTACCTTGAAATTTATTCCAAGGGAGGACAAAATCGGCAATATTTTGTCAAAATATGACCAAGTTCTCGGAACTGTAAAACAATAAAACCGTATTGAACCACATCATTAAAGAACAATCCAGTTCTCTCCTTGATAATACACAAATACAATGTAGGTTATACTTATTATAAGGGGATGTTTACACCGCGACGTTGAGGTGAAAATATTTAACATAGCCAGTTGTTGGGGTCAGCTTCCAGTCTCACTGTATATAAGTAAATATCGTAATTTAAATGGATTGAATGCCTATCTGACATCCTCAACCCATTTTCTGAGCAACACAGTATTCCATACTAAAACTGTTAGCCATAATTGTAATGACTTAAAGACAGTCAAAGATCAACGTACGTCGAGACGAACCGTGCTTTCTGAAGCTTCGAATTTGTATACTATGTTCACCCATATAAATACCGAGAGAAGTGTCAAAATTGTATATTATATTCACCTACCGCAGCGATTGGTCAATAAATAGGTACTCTAAGGTTTAACACTATTACTCCGATACAAGTGTGTGATACTAATTTACTGACGACAACATCGACACTCGGACACATCTTTCTAGTTCACCTGCTTGGTCATTGCCTATAGAAAATGGAGAAGCACTCCTATAAGACACAAGTCAGGTATACCTTCCTTTTTTTCCGGAGTGAAACTCTAATGAATTTAACCCACGGCGTGGGGATCTGTCGGAGTCACACCGACCAAAAACACCCCGGGCTCCTTCTATTGCCAAAGCTAGAGTCTCAGGATCGCTCGCTGCTCTGCGTTACATTGGCAAGCCTCAGTCCTACTGGACTCCTCCTCTAAGGAGTAGGTGAACAGAGCCCATCTCTTACTACATATAAGAGACAACATACTCCTGATTAAAAGGAGTCTATTAAAAAAATCACAGGGTCAGAAAAATAAAACTATTATAACTATTGATGAACATGATAAATTTATGGTGTAGTGTCGACATGTAAACATAGCATAAGTAATGTATGCAGAGTACCTCTGACAATTGGATTCTGGCGCCGAACCAATCAAAAGGGTCAAGGTTCGCATCCGCGTGAGGCAAAACACTTGAGCACTCGTACTTATGGCATTTATAAGTGCGATTCCATCTGTTGTTATTAACGGAGCAATAATTTATGTTAACTCATAATTGTCACAAAAAGTACGTAATTTATTGTAATGTTCCTTTAATTTTGCGTCGTTTGTATTTATTTTTATTACTTTTAAGTATTGGAAGTCAGAATGTAATGAGATATTAAATAACGAAAATCAATTTAACTGATTTGCCATCTGTGAATTTGGTTTATTATTTACATTTCCCTTCATAAGTTTCGAAACTAATATTTCATTGTATTAAAACTTTTGTAAAGGGAACTGCGATGGTCCTTGATCCAAAAAAAAATATGATTAACAACAACTAAATAATAAAGGAGTGCAAAATAACCATTTTACTTTTTTATCAAATTTTCATAAAAATCACGGATTACATTCTCTATTGCTAGATAAAAGCACTTTTTCCAAGCAAATGCAAAAACAGGAACACAGTTTCAAGTAAACATTTCCCTCTACCAACGATTTCTAGGGCGTGGGTGCGATTCGCGGATACGACTATCACAAATACAAACGCCAGACTTGAAATACATATCTGCATACGCAAATATTTATGTAGGCCGGCAACTGATTGAACGGTATAGATGACAATTGAAAAACTCGAAGAGGATAGGAGATAATTTCACATACCCATATGTTTTTAACCGACTTCAAAATAGAGAAGGTTTCTCAATTCGATCGTATATATGCTTTTTTTAGGAAAAGGAGAAAATGATAGTCTGACGTCTGATGGGGAAGAATGGAAGTAAAAAACGTGTTAAGCCGATCTTAAATAAAATGTGATAAGGGAAGATGATGATGATGTTTTTATGAATATAGCTAGTTTTAGGAGTTACTAATTTTATTTTACGTAAGAGTAAGAAAAAAACTGCGCATAATAATTATTGTTTTAATATACAACGTTGATAAAAGCGAGAGGCATTAAATGAAACCACATATTCTGTATATCATTATAAGGCTACACAACAAAAATCAAATCAATGTAAGCAATATTTTTATAATAACTTTCGTGAGGATGATTCATACTTAAAACGTTATAACGGTTTACTCACGCGTATTTATCGGGATAGCCCGACTAGTTTCGGACCCAACCGGAGCCAACTAGATAACTATGCCTATAAAACTTAGTCATCTAATCAGGAAGATACAGCATGTTCAAACTAAAAAAAAAACTAAAAAAATATCCTGTGACTAAACTATTGCTTACATTGATTTGATTTTTGTTGTGTAGCCTTATAATGATATACAGAATATGTGGTTTCATTTAATGCCTCTCGCTTTTATCAACGTTGTATAAAGCGGCGTGTCGACGTCATAGTAATAAGACTATTACTTGCAAAAATATTCAGGATAATAATATATTAAGAAACAAAACAAGATGGAATTATCATTCAAAGTAACAAGGATTCGTGGAGCTCAGCTAGAAGCTAACATATCTCTGTTTAGACACACGCTAACTACAATAACATCATTATTCAAACCCACAGGATGTAATGAATGCACAATGTGTAATAATATAGCTCGTAAACGCCCGAGCTTGCTCTTCTAATTGCGAATAGTCGTGAAGGAATTCATGTTCACTTTAGTATTAATAAAATACATAAATGGAAGAGTTCAAATCACATCTAGTCTACTTTGTAAAGGATTAATATCAGGAGATCTGATGAGGATTTTTGTAACTATCCATGTGATTTTGAGAATTTCCTCGGACTAATCGACAAGGCGAATGAAGTTTAATTGGACAATAAGTAGGTTACACCTACATGGTGTAACCTACTATTCCATAGAAGCAAACACAACAAGTCAGTCATATTAAGATCTCTGTCAAACGGAGAAAACCCTTTCTTAAAAATCCTTGCGAATAATGTTATGTAACTGCTGATAAATAATACGGAAGATATAGTAATAAACGCTACATGAGAATCTTGTCATTAAATTCATCCAAAACCATACCATGCATAGCACAAGTTCATTCGGCACAAAGAAAAAAGTGCTAGCCTTGTTAATATACACCATTCACACATACATAAATTATGCTTACGTAGATAAATACGACACATATTAAATCCGTGCAATCAGTAAATCCCCAATTAGCGAAATTGGTGCGATTACATGTAAATATAAATATTGCTTAAGTATTAAATCAATGCCTGAAATCTGATCCTCGATTAGCATTAGCAATAAGACACCTTGACTCAACAAAAGAGTGTGTTACGATTACGTTAGCAGCTTATTTTATTGTTATAATGTTCTACAAGTCAATAATCGTTATAGGCGGGACCAAATTTAAAGGTTATGAGGAAGATACCCTTGAAACCACACAGAATGTACTCTATCTTAATCTACCTTTTTAAAATAACAAATAATTAGACGTAATCAGTGCGACCGAAAATCGATAAGAATTATCAAATGTCCCACACAATCGGATAGGTCGCAACGTTTTAGTTTTATTTGGTGCACTGTGAGGAGTGTACACGTATAAAGTCGAAAATACAGTGGTAACACGTGCGATCAGGAGTGCTAATACTTTGTGAAGTGAAGTTACGTGTTACATTAGTGAAAATCTAGTTCTAGAGATAAAACCAACAGTTAATTAGGGTGTAATATCTGTAAAAGTGTTTTACTGTAGATGAACAGATAATTAGCAAAGTGACTACTTTAAACTAACAGTATGTGACTCCGAATCAATTATAAGTAATATCATCATTATCAAACAGCAGAACACTATCTACATAATCGCTGATGTTTAGATTGGCATTGATTTTTATTCGTAGGGCCTTCCAGTCGCACGCAGACGGTAGATTTATTATGTAAACGGTGATCGTGTAATGGATTTCATCTTTTCCTGTTTATCCCACAAAAAAATCGAGTAAACACTAAAAATGGAGAAGAGTACGGAAAGTATAGTGGAGAATCAACAGGCAGCGGATAAAACTAGAAAATTGGGATGTTGGGCCCGGTTCAAGAGTTTGTTTGAAGAGAGAGGCTTCGATTTAGAGTATGAATACGAGGCAAGAAATGTGAGAAGGATCAGTCTGTTAGGAGAAAATCAGGACGCTGAAGGATACCGAAGAATAGAAGACAGAAAAATCTCTCTTGATAAAAGTAAAAAGGCAGCAAACTCCAATAATTCGAATACTTCAAATACCTCAAAACCTATAGACGGTGAGCTTTCCGGTGTTAACTTTTACGAACAGTTCGCGGTTCTCGCTGATGATACGAAGGAAGATAGTGATGTTTGGAAGAAAAGCAACGTCAGGAATCGAGTCTCCATCAGACCTAGTATTATGCTAACTAATATTATAGAGGAAAATGGTGACGATGACGAAATTGAAGAGGTAAGTGAATTAAATCCGTCCAGTCACAAATGTACCAGGAAACTTGACGTAGGCTAATTCACATTCTGTTGTCTTATCGGTACAAGTAGGTAGTATGGATAAAAAAATTAAGGCGCTTATTTGGCTTTGATTTTTATTGTTATTTTTTGTATTGTGTCGAACTAAAAAAATATATGAAAACATTACTCGTCGGTCGAACAGATCATCGAAAGAATTTATACCTAGTTATTCCATGTGACATATTTCACTTATTTGGTTTTCATTCGAAATATTTACTGAATTCCGTCATTCCGGGAAACTTCAATTTCATTTTATTCTCTGCAACATCAAACGCAATAAAAAGCTTGCATAAATCTGCATGAATGTTTCCGATACCTATCTACTTAATTAGTGAAACTAGATCTTTTTAATGAGTGAAGTTGAACCGGTTTCGGGTATCGGTGACAGATTACCTTGCCAGTGCAAGCGTGGATAGATTCGAATTAATCTGCTAGTGTAGTTACAACGCCTGCGGCCGTCGGCTGCCAAACGAAACATGACTTTCTCTATGATTGGATTGAGCGATTCGATACGACAGGATGTACCAATTAAGTTCATTGTATGTTGATTCAGAATTAGAGGTGAGCTGTATTTTGTTAATTGATTCATTCCGAATGTCTGCTGTCTGGTTCTACGTGATAGTTTTGGTGGCTCATGTGACAAAAATGTAACAACTTTTATAAGGTTATTTTTAACTTACGTCTGCGTACATATAAGAAAAAGATCTTATCTACAGACGATTGTTTAGAGAATATTGGCAATGTAGGTGTCATCGTTAAGTGAAAATTTTGTCAGTGGCCATTCATGGCTGATTTAATTATATTATTTGTCCAATGCTGTCACGTAACATACTATAAAATATTCGTCACATAACAGACATCGGGTGAAAATTACTTTTGAATTAAATCCATAATCCATGTTACCATTAAATAGTTGAATTATTGTCAGAATGCGAATAATTTTAATTAAAACGGTGCAATTGAACAGAAATGTTCACAAATAGTGTTGGGTATAATTAATTATTGTTTAGATACTTCTATGCAAAACTACGCAGCTACGTATAAAACACTATTAAGGAGAATAGACAGATATATAAAAGGTAAACCGAGCTTGCTGCGGTTTGTTCTCCGACGGGTGACTGTTTAAGTGTCAGTAAGCAAGCACCTTGAGCCCTGTGTGTGTGTGTGCAAGTGATGGACGATATTAAAGTTACATATATAAAAGGTTATGGAAATACATGTTCTGTGAAATGTTAAAATTTAAAATTGGGAATAGACCGAAGAAGAAGGTGAAACATGATTACAAGACAGTAAAGGAAACTAAATGCCTATATCTTTGGAGTAAATACTCCAAAGACATGTGCTTTTGTACTTAAACTAGCACAAACTCATAGCAAACGATTATGTAAAGGAGCTTAATAGTAGAATAACCTAATATAACTACTATAAACACAGTAACCAAGAACTTCAAATATCTCATAGCTATTGAAACAAATGCAACACGACACACTATAACCAGCGTCACTTGCGTTAACAACCTTACATTTGCCACTGTCCGCTATTGTACTAAAGCCTGGCTTTGTCCATCTGTATTTTGAACAGTTATCGAATATTCTCTTGTCATACGCGAATAATGAAATCTGGGTTTCCAAGGAAATCTGCCTGACATAATAGATTGTTGCATTTTAAACTGTTATACGTTTTGGGTAGTATTGTAAACAATTTCATTGGTCCAGAGGTTTCGGATTTCGAAATGCGATTATGTGCTAATTTTTATGATCAATTAAAAATAATTCTTATTTTAGTTTGAAAGTGGCACCGGTAACAGAAAAACTTCTTGGTAATCGGTTGTCATGGTATAGATATTTCATGCGGAGAGAAGAGAATCACGTGGTAAGGAAGGTGCTGGACATAAATGTGGATGGATGTAGGGGAAGAGGACGACCAAAGAAACGATGGATGGATTGTGTGAAAGATGATATGGCTGCAAAGAGTGTCACTCGCGAGATGACGTCATGATAGAATCGTATGGAAGAAGAAAACATGCTGTGCCGACCCCAAATAATAATTGGGAAAAGGGCAGGAGAATGATGATGAATTACAAAATTAATCAAACGGATAATTGCGGGAAATCTCGTAAAACAAATTAGTAAAGATAAACTGACTTTCACGAAAAAAATACTTCATATCTACAATGTGAAAAAACACTTGTATGGGTTTTCATAAACTAAGTCAGTTATTCATTCATATCGATCAGTAGTGGTGTTTGAAATTTGTCCTACGTCATTTCATAGGTACATGTTTTATACTATAACATGTTTTGAACTAAATAAATTATAGGTAGACTAAAATATTCTGCACTGGTTTCATTTTATCGTCTGCTATTGCGACTAATAAAATTTTATCGTAATTTTATAAGCTTGCAACGAACGGTGGTTAGTACCTTGCATGTCGTAAATATAAATATTATTATACTAAAGATAACCTAGAAAACAGCTGACTAATTTATCAATACGGTCAAAAATATGTTGATATGAATGTCAAACAACGGGGATTTTAACTAGGTATGAAAGTTGGTAGCCTGCCGACTAAAAACACCCCGGGTCTCTTCTTCTACGTTTAAGTAACTTACCTCATGTTGTCAACGTGCTTAATACTTCCAAAAACGCATATACGTATTTAAAAATATAAAGCAAATAATATTAACAATGAATTTTGCAGGGGAAAGCCCATGTATTTAGGTGATAACGGTAAACGTATCACTCCATTGTAGGTATAAAACAAAGCTGTCTGTCTATGTTCCTTGTTTATTATCTTTAAAAATACGCAATGGATTTAGATCCATTTTTTTATTGATAATTTGTTTCAAGCGAAAATATGTATAGTAATTCAGCATTGCACCCGTGGGATCCGGTCGGGTCATTAGTGATATATGTAAATATAATTACTAAGTATGATAAACAGTAATTTAAATTGATTTAAAATTAATATAATCTAATGAGCATTATAAACACAAGATATGGTTAATAAGGAAGTAGCGATATAACTTTTTATTATTTAATCCCTCATTAATACAATATCGATTCCGTAGTGTATTTACGTTGCGTATAGTTTTTACGTATAGTTTAGTTGCAAATAGCAAATAATTCATTTAATCATCCTTGCATAAAAAAGAAATCATTGGTTTAGTATGAAAATATTGAAGAAAATTTCGCGATTTGTGCATTATTTCGCCGTAGCTTGATGTCATATATTCAATAAATCCTAATTCGATAAACTCTTTATTATAAATAATAAACAAAATTACTAAAATTATACATCAAGAATCAAATCAGAGAGAAATTAAACCTTTCATTGAAAAATAATACTTGACTCTCTAGTACTAAAGTTTATTTTCGCATGTAACATCAGTATACCATGTGAATATAGACTGCAATGATCCCTTTTAGTAGAAATATTGGAAGTGACGTGCTCTAATAGCATATGTGAGAGTCACGGCTTCTGTCCATTCAGCCGGCTGATCTGTCCGGCGCAGGTAATTGGCTCAAGCCGACATACATCCTATAGACCTAATATATAGCATGTTTAATAATGGCTATTTAGTTCTGCTCGTTTAATTGAAATTTCAGTTATAAAAATAGTGGAGTTTGGTCATCTGAACTACAATTTGAAAGGTGGAAAATTGGTAAAGTAGAAACTACTCAAAATTGATTTTTGAAATGGATTACGGCTTTTTAGTAAAAGTTGTTAATTTTCATGCTAAGGAGCAATAATAAAAATATGACCAGGCTATATTTATATTTAATTTAAACATTTTATGCCACATGTCCCATCGTGTTAGTAGCAAACTATGTTAATACTACACAAATACACAATATTAAAATGTTGGTTACCGTATTCCTTCGAAACGGCTTGACCGATTCTCTTGATATTTTGTATAAGCATTCAGTAGGTCTGAGAATCGGCCAACAACTATTTTTCATCCCTATTTTTTTCGCAAACTATGTCACGGACAGCAGCTAGTTACATGATAAATAAGGATTTTCCATTTGTAACATCACAATCAACCACTCAAATACTATAATTACTACACACACATTATATGCAACCCCCCCAGGTTTGAGGTTGTCCCCCCTCTGACGGTTGACTTACTGACACGGAGTGAGTGCGGCGCGATGCATTCTGCTTTGTTAGGCACGGCCACGCGGCTGACCGAGCACATGTCATTACGGGAATAAAGTTACACGCGTGGTTCCTATATCATGTGCTTTAATGGAATTTACTGGGATACGAAATCGGTCCGTATTTTACGTATGTGGACTTCATGACGTGGTGATCAGTGTAGTCAATGTTGCATATTGTAGCCAGTATTATAAAAGCGTTGGTACCACTATCAAAATTAAAAGACAATAATACTTAATGGAATAATGTTATATGAAAACAAAACTTATTTACACACTAAAAGAAAATCATAATAATCATAAATAAATAGAGTAGGGATGAATGACCCTTGGTAGGTGCCTCATCACATCACATAAAGTTCTCAACAAGGCCTCTGCATTTTAGACCTGTGTCCCCGTCTAAGGCTAAAGCCTTAGTCCTTTTTAAAAAAAGGACCGGGTTCTTCCCTTCTACATAAATAATTTAATTATAATTTTATAATGAATTTATCTTCAACAACAACAAAAAAGTCCACAATTTTTTCATTCAATTATTTGAGTAATTATCCTTGAGTTATAAAATCTGGCCTCGTCGGCCTCCCGTATCATAACGCTGTAGCGCCAGCAACTACCCCGATGTCTGATAACGATCTGTAACTATAATCTCCATTACAATTAATATTTTATCGACAGCCATCAGACGCCATATTAAAAACATTTGTACTAGAACGTGTGTTTATCTAGATTCTGTATCTTTAATTACAATTTACTTGTATGTAAAGCATGTTTTGTGATAGATTGTGTTGGTGATAATTATTGGACAGTCGTTTTGCCGTGTTTGGTTGGTACGTTTAGGACAAATAATTGTGAAAATACATTTATTTTAGTCTTGTTTAAATATACGTAAGTTTATCTGAAAGTTAAAGATATTTTCAGGCGTCTTTATCCTACTAATATTCTAAATGTAAAAGTTTGTGAGTATAGATTTTTGTTACTCTTTACGCTCAAACGACTGGGTCAATTTGATGAAATTTAGTATGGAGTTAGCTGACACCCTAAATCAACACACACATATGCTGCTACCGACTGCATTAGAGGGAGAAATGTTTTTGCAGCTATAACCGATATTTGCGCGGACGAAGTTGCGAGCAACAGCTACTTAGTACCTCATAAAGGGCTTTTTAGACTCTAAAAAAGGTTTATTTCACAAGCATTGTCTATACAATACATCCGAAGCATCCTTGGACTAGAATCCTTTAAAGAAAGGAACCGTTTTCACGTAACTCTTTAACATATCGTAATTAATATGGCATAATAACCTCTTATTCAGACCAATCAAGTAAATACCTTGATAATACATCTCCGTCTACATTGTAATTGTTGTTAGCTTCTCTCGAATCTATACTAATATTATAAAGCTGAAGAGTTTGTTTGTTTGTTTGTTTGTTTGTTTGTTTGTTTGAACGCGCTAATCTCAGGAACTACTGGTTCGAATCGAAAAATTCTTTTTGTGTTGAATAGACCATTTATCGAGGAAGGCTTTAGGCTATATAATATCACGTTGCAACCATTAGGAGCGAAGAAATAATGGAAAATGTGAAAAAAAACGGGGAAAATTATTCATCCTTGAGGGCTTCCGTTGCGTGCGCTGCGAAAACAGTTCAAGATACACACAATATATGTATGTAAGAATTATTCCTATTAAAATGATCTAAAAAAATGTCCGCGACAGTATATGTCTATCTTTTAAGATTAACTCGCTAGAACCGTTTTTATGGTAATCAAATTCGATCGAAATTAATGCATCAACGCACAGCCCAAACTACTGGACGGATCGGGCTGAAATTTGGCATGCAGGTAAATATTATGACGTAGGTATCCGCTAAGAAAGGATTTTGATAAATTCTACCCCCAAGGGGATAAAATGGGGAATGAATTTTTTTATGAAACTTTGACAAAATTAAACCGATCGGGCTGAGACTTTACATGCACATAGGTACTATAACGTAGGCACCCGCTAAGAAAGATTTTGATAAATTCCACACATAAGGGGATGAAATAGGGGATGTTTGTAGAAATCTTCTTACATTTTTGACTAGCCATGACTATAAACAAGGCTCAGGGGCAAACTCTCAAATTTGCGGGTATTGACTTGAGAGAACATTGTTTCTCTCATGGGCAGTTCTATGTTGCTTGCTCACGAGTAAGTTCTCCCAGTAGCTTGATAGGTTTAGCGCTAAATGACAAATTAGTTAAAAATATTGTGTACAAGGAAGTTTTGTAGGCCCTAATTTTTTACACTAACTTGCTAAACAATCATACTTCTTAACGCGTGCGAAGCCGCGGGCAAAAGCTAGTAAAAAATAAACACGTGTTTCTCGATTGAAAGATTTATCCAGTTGACATTTGGACATTAATCTTAGTCGGAGCATGCGAACATGTGTCCCCCAAGTAATTGGTGGCAGACTAGCGTCGGATGTCCTTTGTACGTCAGCCCGTGATAAGAAAATTTGACATGAAAGTCATTATCTTCAGTATAATGTAGTAGTGACGTAGGTTTTTATGTAGCGAGTACAATGGAGTGCACGTGTTGAGGTCGAGCTAACTCAAGAGTGTTTTAATTGCAATGGCTTCTAATAGGCAGATTAGACTTGAGACCAAATTGAGCTAGTCTTCCCTAAACCAGTAACTTATCTACAAATTATAATGCAGGTCAAATTTCTTCTTTCATTTCCTAAATAACATGACTTATTGAAATGTCATCTTCATTAATTTTCATATCACCATTTTTATCACCGTAATTGATTGTAATAACTTTATTTGACCACAATTCGTCTGAATCTGAGATACTTTAATAAAATCATTCATTTCTGTTTTATCAGTGTCTAGATTACTGCCAGCTTAAGGTAATTTTCTTGCTTCTTTCTACGTAGTCCTTGTTCACATGATTGCTGATAAATTGTTTATCGACAATCACTAACGAGCAATTTGACAGCAATTTCTTTACGGTGACAGATAAAAATGTAATTATAAAGTGATTAAAAGAGTTAGCGGGTAATTTGATTTCTAATATTAGGAATGTAAATAAGTCGTGTGATAATGATTCAATGAGTTTGTTGGCAAGGCATTTAAATAATCAGGCTTACGTAGAATCAGTGCAGTGACGTCGCATTTTCCTTTAAAAAGTCAACAATATTTGAGTAGCTTTCAGATGAAGGAATATTAATATTGCATAAGTTCAATATTTTTAGGGTAAGTAGTGTACTTCTAGTAAAGCAGAAGTGAGATACTCAAATTCAGTTATCATCCTACAATTTCAAACCATAATTTCTAGCACGAACCCTATCAAAGAAGTATTCGTATCGAAGCATCAAAATTTGTATGGAAATAGATGTCATGAATTCAAAAGCTATAATCCTAACTAATGAAGCGAGCGAGTGAATAATTCGTCGATAACACTCAGCCTCGGAAATCCTAATGAAAATAGATAATCACAGTATTGCTTAATATACTGCATAAAAGACAAATCTCAAAGGGAGATATTTTAACAAAAGTAAGCCCTTAAAATAAACAAAAAACTGTCGAAACACTCAAATGATCCTTAAAACGGTAAACACAGACTGTGAGCAAATAAATTAAATTCCAAAACTATTGTACATAGTTGAGAAGATTTTGCGTAAACAACAGTAGTGTGTAAATAGTCCTAAATTGATATTTATTTGTTCGCTCGGCGCGGTGTGACTGCGGCCGGCGTCAGGGCTCTGATTTATATCGACGTGTATTAGTTTAGTGTTTTTTTCTTTATTACGTAGTTTCTAGTCTTATATTGGCTAATTTTTGGTATAGTTTTTTCTATATTTAGATTCGGCCTAATGTGTTTTCACTATCATTTGTTCCTATTACTTTCATCTCAACGTTCACCTCTTTTTTCACACATACCATTCATAATTTTTGGTCTTCTTGTGATCCATCGCATATTACCTATACGTTATACTCATTGTTCCTTTGTTGTGTATCCGAGAGGTGCTCAATACATACCCACGGCAAATGATTACATTTTCAGTTTTCAATAAATCGTGCTATTTCCAAACATAATTTAATAAACCTATTTCCTATCATACACCGAAGCACAGTTTCCCTAATTAACTGAATAAAACCCTTGCGGCTAAGCGTACCTACCTAAACATACAACTCTAAATTCCGGCCCGATTGATGTGTTCCCCGAATTCATTCAGATTTACTATTGTTGTTTGCGGAGTTTCAACGTCAGCTATTGTGAATGGTTTTCTGTGAATGAAAATATCCGCTGCGTCTGTCTGAACGGAGGTAACTATTGCTAGGATAATGGGAAGTATCGGATACAGTAGCTGTTGCTGAGGAAATTAAGCTCAGTGTTACAGACGGAGTAGAATACGGGATGAAATGGGATAGTCGACTTGTTTGTTGAGAAATAATGGTATGATTTTATGTTAAAATGGACTAGAATTATGATAAATTTTAATGAATATTGAAATGATAAACACCAGTTTTCAAGATAAGATATTAGGGGGTCCCCGATATGCTTCAGGACGAGGTAACTCCCTAATTTGCGATTAACAGAATGATCTGTAGTTCTGTGTTTCATCTAGTGAAATGGGTTAGTGACAATCCAAAAACAGTAATTTTTAGTGTAGTGAGACTGATAGCCGTAACTTAAAAAAGGCTAGGTTCAAAGAAATTCTTGAAATGAACTTTAATCAATCAATAAATACGATTACTTGGAGTTGTTTCCTGTTGCTTACACAATGCGGTTCATTTGACAGATATAAGCCATTGATTATAGTCGGATTTCTCAGCAGTTATATCTACCATTCTCAGCATCTCTATTACAACTACTTAAGATTGATTTTCGCAATTCATTGCTACTATACATTTGCGTTCAGTATCTACAACATACTACATACCAACAGTTTGCGCATCGCTATAGGAACAGTTATCAAGTTCACACGTCAGAGAGTTATCAATATTTTGATGATTATGACGCTTTACCTTACGACAAGTCGATGACGCAATGTTTTCATGATAATCTCGTTTTACATTCAAGATTGGATTCAGAAATCGCGTCAGACGTCAAATATTTTCATGTTTACGTCAGAATATGAAAAAACGGGAAAATAGATTCGTGTTTATCGTCCTACGTGAATTTGATGGTTTTTTATATGCGAAAAGTGTTTTGTTGCTATAGCCAACGTTTATATTTTGCTGGCGTTGCATTATGGTTAGCTATGTCATGCTTTCACAGCAAATCTACTGAACCGATTTTAATCTTATATGCCATGGTTTTTTGCTTAAACTTAAGGAAATTATTTACGATATTTTTTTACTGCGGTATTTCACATACACGCCGTATACGTAAGGCGCGGTAAAGAGGTGATGAAAAATATTTGCAATATTGCTTAGACTTGACGTTAAAACATAGATAATGGTTAGTTTTATTACTAATGAAAAAGAATTCAATGTCATATAGTAACAATCTTATTCCCTTATAATAGTTCGGCAGCTGGTTACTGGGTATACATCAAACGAAATACAATAACAGAGGCCGTCCGGGGAATCGAAAAAACAGCTCGCAAAATGTGTACGAAATATCCAACGTTTAGCCCCGGGCTATACGGGATACTGTCATATAACTTGCTGTATATAACTTGTCATACTTTAGCTATTGCTTTAGCCTCTTTCCGTGACTTTGCTCTCGATGTCGATTATAGCTGCAAAACGTTAGCAGAAAAGAACAGTCGGTAAAAAGTAGCCTATGGGTTAATCTAGGGTGTCAGCTAACTCCATACCTACCAAATTGCATCTAAATTTGTTTGGCCGTTCAAGCGTTAAAGAGTAACAAACATTCATCCATCCATACTTACAAACTATTGCGTTTATAATATTAGTAGAATAGGTTATTCTTTAGGCGTGTATAACTCAATAGCATGCAGTCCATATTATTTCATTTTAAATGGAATAAATAAGGCAAGATACATTAAAATAAAAAGAAAATATAAACTTAAATATATTTATCAGTCAGGTCAGTCAGGATAGTCAGGGTCGGCGTTGTATTTTTGTCTCTATGGACTACTTGTCACTGGCTTTAGCTATATATACGTCATAACTGCGCAAGTGTGGGGGCTTCGTCCGTAGCTCATGATTACAGACTCCTTCGTTTTAAAACTTTTCATGCTATCACGAAATTATTCTATCTCCTACTAAATAACCGATTGAGTGTTTAGTGCAGAAAATGTCGTAAACATTTTCGCCTTGAAACCCAACAGGAAATAATAATAGGCTTAAACTTATATATTTTTAATTATTGCGATAACATCTAATCTAGATAATGTATTGATCGCAGAAGTTTGTTCAATTAGTTTCTTAATTGTCTTAAATTCAATTATAAATTATCATTAAGCTTGTGGGTGCTATTTCATTATACGTAATTTTACACATACGTTTTTGAGGCAGTTTTAACGAATAATATACGAACTTGATTCATTAAATTAATCTCTGTTTTCGATTTTCAATCGTTTTATTTATCGACGCAAGTGAAGTCGCAGATAAAAACTAGTAATTAAAAAAAACAACAATTAATAGCCTACAAAAACACAACGATTTATAACTCACATTTCCTTTTATCAACTACCAATCATTGCTGATTTTAATAATTATATTTACTCAGCAAACAGCATCAATTTATTTATTTCCAATGGTTTATTTACATAATCAAAGCTGGCCAGTAAATGACATTAATTTAAATTAATTTGCAATAGTATTTAATATAAATATAATTGTAATATATTATGAGTAGGCAATTTTCTATAGATAATAGCAACGGAAGTTATTAAACATTAATTTCCTGGACTAAAGTGCAATTATTTAGACATTAATGGTGGTATTCAGATAGACTTTCTCATGAGAAAGTGTTTATGTCATGTAATATTTGAGTATGTTATAACTTGTCAATTAAGTAATATTCTAATTGATTTTGTTGATAATTTTATTTGTTCATTAAATTATTTTTAATAGAACCAGCTCTGAATATTTTAACAAAACGAGGCAAAAAAGGCTTTCCTTTGAAGAACTGTTATTAATTGAGCAATATTTGTATTAGGAAACCATTTTTTGGGGATTACACTATTATAGCCTTCAAGAAAATATTAATAGCCTGAATTTGAGAAAAGGATGGTACAGCCGTACCGCTTTTGTTTGCTTGACTTGGCGAGGGCTCTGCCTTGCCCTCAGATTCCCATGCACAGGAGCTATATTTAAAATGTTTCTTGATTTCCAAAGCTTCAAACTTTTCCAAAGAATTTTGTATTTATAATTTCTACTTAGACAAATGAGTAGCGTCAACCCTCAACCTCACATTAAGTGCCCGAGGGAAACGCATACGCGATATTAAAACTACCTTTAATTTGAAAACTTAAATGTACAAATAATTACTTTTTAATAAGTTTAGCAGACACATTTAAGTTACGGTAGCTTCATATTTGTGGTACTTATGTTTCTGTGTGCTTTCGTAATTACAATTTCCTTTGACAATTAAATGTTTGGAAGTATATATCGAGGACAACAAATTGAATCAGTTATGATAAATGCATAATCATGGTAATCTTTATATCATGGCTGTCATGTCATATTCGAAAACCAAAGACTTTGGTTGGGTGGGTTGAAGTAAGAGAATAGTGTAGACAAAATATACCTACAACATATTATTTAATTACTTGGACTTAAAGGTGTATATTTCTTCTTTAATTTTATATTCATTTAAGCTATAAGTCAGTAAGCTTCCCTAAGAAAAAAAACATCCAACTAAACACTTAAAGATGCTTTAAACCTTTTTCAAAGACCTACATTGTTGTTTAGTATCTGATCCAAGATCGCTAGGAGATTAATACTCCAGGGATGTTCTCTGATCAGACGAGACTAAGCTAGCCTTAATAGTTTTATAGACTGTGATAAGCCGCCTAACTGATATTAACTTTGTTTCCGTATTCTTGATGATATCCCGGCTTTGTCCCAAGAGGATAAGCAGGGTTAAGTTAGGAAGATATTGATTTTAATTGAAATTTGTATACACAGCTATAACGTTTTTAAACTCTCGCGACTTGTATATAGATTTTAGACCACAAACGGGTCATATTCGAGATATAATTCGATACTTCTTTTTTCCCGACGCTTTGGCCGAGTTGCACCGACCGTGATTATGGTGGACTGACAGATTGATGAATTCTAATTATTTCAAAAAGTGGATTCCTCATAATTAACTTTGATTATGAATTGAATATAACAGTCATTTACTCACAGAATAAAATGGTTTGTTATATAGGAAATAAATGTAAAGTATGCATTACTGCCACATTATTGCCATTATTATAAATACAATTTAGTTACATGTTTGTTTAAACTCATAAGAGATTTTAAGCAGTTTTCAAATCCTGCACTAAAATATACATTCATAATATATTATAGTTAATACTCCTTCATAACTCTCTCTCTCTTTAAATATTTATTTTAATTCAAGAAAATGTTCCTCTCATTCCCTCTTGCTTTGACGTCGGCTCGAACGATACCAATATCATTATGTACCGATACTCGTCAAATTGACTTAAATATTTACCCTGGATACTTTCCCGTGTTTTATGAAATGTTTTACCCATTATATAATGTTGACCGAACTTGTTTATTGCTTGAAAGAAGCTTTTTAATACTTTTTATTACATTTTGTAATAGGAGTTGTAATTTTTGAACGATGTTATTATTCAAATTTTATTAAATGTAATACCTAAGATTAAATTGAAATTGGATCACAAGACAAAGTCAAGTTTTTGAAATTTAACAAATTTTATCTAGGCAATTTTAGACCTTAAAGCAATCAAAGTAAAATTCTTAATTTTGTGAAACATATTATTACATGTAATACCGTGCGTAAAGGTGAACATATAACATACACATATAGCTTGCTGCATATTCATCATTTAGAATTCTGTATGCGAAATCTTTCTTCGATTCGGTCGGATTTATCTTTCGGTTCGGACGATTCGACGCGGAGGACTTTCATATACAGAATTCTAAAATTCATTTCATTTCCCAAGCATTCGACTCTGATGAATAAACCTTCACCATAAATTTTAGTTTTATAGATATTTAGCAAGTAACATTAGAGTTCGTTTCAGTGTACTCACGGTTTTCAAATAATAATATGCTGTCGATACTACTGATTTTGTCATAGCCACTCCAAATAATTAATCAATTGATTTTGTGTTCTTTGTGTTAATAATAAGTGAAGCAGATGTTAATGTATATTACACAGAAGTATCTCTTTGCAGAACAGGTCGCCGCCGCCCGCGCACATCCCGAATGCTATGCTGTATGCGCCGCCGGAGCCGCTAGAGGTAAGATATATACCGTTACTGGGTTAAATACTAGATAATATAATTATAAGTAATACATATGACAAGAACACTATCGGGTATAAAACATTTGTAAGCTACTAAGTTGTTGCGACGAAAAATACACATTGAAATATGCTAAAAGGAACTATGAAGGAACGAGCGGCAAAAAGTATTTGGACTTGTCTTGGAATCAAACGTGTCTACTTAACGTTAAGATTTATCGAAATTATTATAGTGATTTTGGTGTGAAAGCGTAACAGGTAGATTTTAAAGTTTGCGAATGAAGGGATTGCCTAGTATTAGGCCTAGTAATGTTACGTCGCAGTAGATAGTAAGAAAACTTAAAATTATGGCAACATCATTCATCTTCAACAAATGACGTGACTCTAATAGTCAGTACAATACATATGAGCAATAAACCAGCATTAGAACATTTAGAACTCGGAGAAACATAACTTGTCTACAGGCTTCTAATTTCTAATATTAGTAGCAGGGTTTCCGTAAATAGATCTAATCTTAAAATATCGCTATCCCATAGTAATTGGATGGGCCGAGCGCCCTCGACGCTGTCCCAATTAGATCGATACGTGGAGGACCACTGAGGGCCGGCACTCGAGGTCTTAGCACATATTTCTCATTGTTGACCGAGCTTGAGCGATAACTAACCCCGAGATATGCTCTTAATTAAGTGTTTTTGATACGAAAACATGTTTGGTTCGGGAGGAAATGTTTGTCCTCATAAGTGTAGAGTTTTATCAGATTGTTTTGTTTAATGTTGTGCCAGAATTTGTTTTTTTTTTAATGCTATTTATGTTTTTGGCTTTATTTTACTTAAAAATTATAATAATTAAACTTAAACTTTCTTTTGGTTTAAAAAAACTGATGATGTCGAAAAAGTTATTTTCGTAGAAAGAAAGCCTCTTCTGCCTCAACTAAATGTAAAATAACTATCCATGCAACGACGTGATACCATTCCCTCACATTAGGTACTACACGTAGAACCTTAATGAAAACGCCTCATTAACTTTATAATTGCCTGCTTTACTAACCTTAACACGTAAGCATCAAATATTCATGTCACAATTAAAACTAATGGGTATAAAATTTCACATATTCGTGATATATGACACTAGGTATCTAATTGCAAACACCTGCGGTTTCGGTCTTATTACAAATATCTATTTAAGTATGTCTTATGGAAATTAATTGCTTTTGTTTATGTAGTTCGAGACTGATTTCGCAATTTTTATGAAGGATTTGAAATCTGTGTCCAAGGGCCATCTGCCACCTCTAAGGCTCATAGCACACCGCTAGAGGCGCAACAATTGAAGACAAGTTACTATAAACCCTTCTTAGTCTCTTGAGCGCTGTCCGAGAACCGTATGCGATTTACTCTTATATTGACCATAATATTAAATTTTTATTTAATAGGCCCAGGCGTAAAAAGACCTTTTTTCAAAATTATAAATACTGTACCTACATATTTTATTAGTTATGTTATTATATCTTTGATAATTTGTAAAAACAAAACGCACCTCACTAAGTAAATTGAAAATTTACGCCTACCTTTTAACTCAACATTTTAATTAAAAAGTCTGTTTATTCTTCAATTCAAATACTAAATTATCCAAAAACATGAATACTCACTCTCTATAAATTGAGTATTGTTTAAAAACATATCAGTGTTAATAAAAGTAATGGAAGTGTGCAACCAATTGCCATTAGCAATTAACATTGGCAACACCGTTAATTAAAATATTTCGGCTCAATTTGTGGCAACCTCGCGACGCGGTACTTTTGAATCACTATAAAACTACTATTTTAATTTAATTATGACCATATTAGTGGGTGCTTTCATTTTATTATAGTTTTAACATTTTTCAAAACACGTTTTCGTTGATTCTGCCGAAAAGATGTTGAAAGTAAATATTTTCGTACAATTATTGAGTACGTGATACGCCATGTATAGAGTATTTTGCCTGTAGGTAAATAGTCCTCCGTAATAGATGTAAACAAAACTTACTTTGATTACGTATACCTTATGTGTACCGGGATTATAAGTACCTAGCTACAATGTAAAAAAAAATCTCTATTTTAAATATCTATTGACGTCATAAAAAACATTTTCAGCAGAAAAGTTACAAAAACATAATCTAAACCTTCTCTACTGTCTTTTTACAGACGACGAAGTTAAAAGCTGATATTATAAGTCCAGCTATAATAGAAAGTAGAAATGTCATTAGTACGCGGTAAATGAATTACGATGGGTCCACCTAACGAGAATATCTGCTGAGAGCCTCACCGAGGCGGGAATGTCTTCCAAATTTAAATAAGTCGATGACAGATCTTTTTTTTAATTGACGCGATCTTGTCAATTAACTTTTTTATGAGTGTAGCGACATGATGATGGAAATTAAAAGATAATGAATATAGAGCCTCTATATTTCATTTTTGTGCAAAATAAGCAATAAAGTATTTTAGTAGGAGAAAAACAAAAGCATAAAAATCAAATGTACATTAAAAATACATTATTTTATATAATCGCACACCATTTTGTTAGAACATTTTAATTTTACATTAGCATTTAGCATCCACGTATCATTTGCATAACATTAATGTAACCCTACACTCTTGTTATACCTACTAATAGTAGAGAGTACAGTTTCTAACATACAGTAAGTACAACTATTAAAAATCTATACTAATTTGACTAAATTAGTTGTAAACTGAACACGTATCAGAAACTAGAGCTCCGATTAAAAACCTATTTTTATTTTGGCCTAATCAATTTATCGAGACATTCTATAGGCGAAATATCCTCACTATTTGCAGCTATTTGTTCATAATTAGAATAGTTTTAGTAGGTAAGATTAATCAGCACAAATAATAACTGTCAGGTGACTAGTATAGGGCTGATAATATACTAGTAATCCGGAAGGACTTTGCTACGTCTAATTTGTTAACGATCATGTTTAGAGATACCGTGTTCAGATTGTTATCATATTGTTGTGTTCTTGGCTTGTATTAGAAATCCTAATGTCATTTTCCTTATTTGTTACGCTCTCACGGCCGAAACACTGAATCATTTTAATAAAATACGGTATTTAGGTAGTATAATCCAGGAAGACTAAATGCTGATCCTATCGGGTGTTTGAAAAATAACTAGGCTGCTGAAGAAGACAAATTTTGGTCGGGGATATACTTGCAGTAAACCTATGTAGTTTCTCAGTAGGCCTGCCACCACCAAGATGCCAATCTAAGCGGTGTTGTGTTCTCTCTTTCTTCAGACAACAGTTTTATTTTACAGAGGTGGTTACAAGCCCCTGGTATATCCAGAGGCTTGTACCTTGCTTGCTGCTTGTAATTGGCTATAAATTATAATCTCACATAGTACACTTTGCCTGCAGTTACTATGCGTGTTCCCGGAGCGTGCGTCGCGCGTGTGTGCGGCGGCGTGCCAGGCGGTCGCGCGCGCGGGCGGCGAGGCGCGCTCGGTGCGGAGCGCGCGCGACGCGCTGGACGCGTTGCGGCGCGACTCCGACGCCAAGTTGCCGCATGTTATCATCGTGGACGCGCGGCAACCGCAGACTCTTGACGCGCCGCTACTTGCCAGGTTAGTATCATAAGAATTTGGACGTTTATGTACAAAATAGAAACATGTGGTACAGTTTCTTAAAAATCTCAATCACTGTCAGATCTTCAGTCAACACGGAGTTGTAAGATAATTCACGATACTTTGCTAATGTAACGTTTCAAAACAGTTAAAAGATTGGATGACACCTAAAGGCGACATTTCGTTGAATGCCATGCTTATAATGGCATTTAAAATATGAATTTGTCAACAGCTCAACAATATCTACTAAGTACTTACTACATAGTAAGAAAGTACTACAACTGCCATTGTATCCACAAACTATCAAAAATAACCACTGACGCACTAACTAACCTTCAAATACGAAAATCAACACAAGTTTTCACTACAACTAGTCAAATCCTACACTATCATGAGAGCAACTAGCGTTCTGAACTGTACCGAACATAATTTGCGCCCGGACACATCAAATTGGACATGGTGCACTGCGCGGCCGGCAAATTAAAGTGCACGGTAACCGGCTAGAGCCCCCTAGTACCAAGCGATGGAACGAGCGTTTTGCAATGCCTTGTCGAATGTCGAACTAAGCTAATAGGATGTATGTATTGAGAAGGGTTTTTATAGGTAGATCATGTCGTGAGCCATCTTTCAGAAGGCTTTTAGTAATAAAGTTTTGTTATTAAAATACTTGTAAAACGAAAAGGATTTAGAGTTTCAGTCTATTCGTTTTTTTAAACTATACTTGATATTTTGAATTGCAACAGATGCAGGTTTTAAGATTGTATCGTTCATTTGGTCTCAACTATTTTTATTACCAATATTTTCCTATTCATGTATAGTCTCGGCGACACGCTGTAGAATATTGACGTAATACGGCAGAAAAATGCACTTTTTTATAGGTCCATTCTCTATTATTTCAAATTTTCAGGTTATTATACTTCGTGTTATTCGATTCTACCTCAAACTTGCTTTTACTGCACAAGGGGCTTTCAGCCAACGACCAGCGTCGCAATACAGTAAAGCTTTTACCGTCCGTTATTTGACAAAGGTTCATTCAGTTTCAGTACACAACTCAATTTTATGGCAGTTTATTTACAATAAAATGAGAATTTAAAAACTTACCTGATAGCATTACTGAAAATAGTTGAGGTTATGGTTTTAATTTTAAAATGATCTTTTAACTAAGCTCATAAAATACAGTTTTACTGTGCAACTGATTGTGTGTCACTAATCAGCATACGATTTGTTCGATCGTATATAACGACGATTTTACTGGTATATAATGTAATGAGTAAAGTAGGTTCGTTTTCTAATACAAAGTATGTAATTTCCAGAAAAAAATTGGTTGATTCGGTGCAACATTTAATTTAAAGAACTGCAGAATTCTAACTGCTCACAATACAACAAAGAGTTTCAACTAAACAAAAAATAACTACAAAATAAACAGTCCGATGATAAAGGACTTTATAATGCTAATTAAAATACTATTGTATGAAACATAAACAAGCTACTAGCTAGATAAAAGTAACTGTATTCCGAGCAGAGAGCTTGATAAGTAACAGTACAGCTTTTATTACCACTTCAAACAAATTGTTCAGATAGTTTTGTGGAGATATATTCTGTATATATGTGGAGGGATATATTTAATCTTACAGCCAGTCAGTATTTGACACTCAGTTTAGGGGTTCAGTTTTTCCTTACCTAATATAAAATAAAAAATATAAACAATGTTTGGAAGGTTCATATTTTATTTGTTTTGGTAGTAAAAGTTAAAAAACAAGACACCAATGCAAGAAGTATTGTACGCCATCTCCCTTCCAAATCGTCTACAGGCCTGCCTTAAAAGTGCATAATACTGAAATATCATCTAAAATCCAATAGTCGTTTATTCTCCAAATATTCCCACCCCGCACTCTTTGTTTTAGGCTAAAAATCTCTGTACTCAAATATATTCGGTTCACTTTTCGAAAACACTGCGCCTATCAATTTGCAGGCAGCTTTTTGATACTGTAACGAATGTTTTGTTATTTTTTACATAGATTTGAAGTAACATAGCTAGTTGCACTAACAGGAATCGCTTTACTTTTGTTTTTGAGAGTAAAGGGACAGTATAATAAAGTATATTGTATGAACGGTACGGTAACATTACGGGCGCAACGCAAGTTATGCCTACGCTATCGGATCGTGGCATGATACAGTCGCAAGCGTGTCGCAGTGACGAACAGACGGTGTGTTGATGATGTAATTAAAATGCTGTAGGTGGCCAGCCCTATTACTATTACGTACCGAGCTGTAGACATTTATATTTTAGAAATGGCCGAGTTAAACTACTGTATGTATGTAAACTGTGGTAAAGGCAACTTTTTAGCTTTGTGCCCAAAAGGTACGGTACCCTATTATTTTGCTATCCCTCTGTCTAACTGCTAACAGGCCCCTTACAAAACATACCTAATAGGTGAAATTTAACACAGATTATGTTCTTTTGCCGATAAAACAACAGAATAAGAAAAATGTGCATGAATGTTAATGTAATTTGAACGATGCACATTAATAGGCAATCCATCTACTTATAAAACTCCCTAATGCAATCATAATAAACTCAATGAAACTCAAATCTTTTTTTTTTTTTTTTTTTAGGTACATAAGTTTAGTCATAAATGTAGATATTTCTTGTTTTAGTTTTGTTTCTGTAAATAAAATTTATCAATTAAAGTATACAATATTTTTGAGCAACATGATGAAACTCAAATAACAACTTTATTCCAAATTCCATCACGAAACCTTTTAATCAACGCATATTTCGCTTAATATAATAAATTCAAATTTTCATTTATTAGCGAAAGGAAACGCAGTGACAGGTGTCAAAAGAAAACTGGTAATGATTAAAAGGTGGAAAGGATTAAAATGGGCTCGGGCGCCGAGGAAATTCAGCCAATATTGGATAAGTACATTTCCATCGCTACCAATTACGGTAACTCTTATCGTGAAGGGTCTGATTGTGCATTAGCTTTAAGTAGAAATGTAAAAGGTTCTTATTCACTGTGTATTTTGAAATCATTCTATATGAAGTACCTCCGGATGATGAAGATATTTTTGAAAATAAATTATCCGTAGTAACTTTCGCTTTTAACTTTATATGCATCATCACTTTCGTTTATTCGCGGTAGTGATAATTATTATACTTATTAACTTTTCCACTAGTCGGTAGCTTAAACAAATTACTATGAGGATGATAATGATGCTATCAACACTTAAACAAAAAACTTCTTGTCTATTAATCATCTTCAATTCATAACGCAACGTTTCCAAGGATGTTTACATCATAAGTCATGACGTCACCAAGTATTTAATACCCAAATCTTCAGTCAACGAGCCAATTGATTATTGCTTATTACCTCTAACTTGGATCTAATTCGGGCCGATTACTTCTGATGGAATAATGAGCTTGTTGTCTGTGCCGTATTCAAACGAGTACAACCTTGGTGCTCGATCGAACGCTATTTATATTTCGAATACATTTTGTTGAAAATGGAATCGTATTTTCTTTGTTTACTTTTATTTTTCTGTGCAATTTAATGATGACATTGTTTTATATTTATTTAAATCGGGTATGTACCTCATTTGTAATTGCATAATTATATTGTAAGAGTATTATCGATCAATTACTTTTATCGATGTAATAATGGCTAAGTACACGAAATAAATAATTCAAGGATTAATTACGTACTTATTAGTGCCTGTGGTTTGAATACAGTACCTACATTCCCTATTTTAAGAATCAACTAAACGTTGTCCAACTTTTTTGCCGGAATAGTCAACATTACGTCCCATTCGCGTTCAATATGGCGGAATAAAAAAGGTATTTTTATGAGGATACGTCGTCCCCGGTACTTTGTATGCCCCACACTGCTCACACAAGATTCCCATTAATGTCGCCAGTGTATTAACTTTTTCCCTAATATTTGGCGACTGAAATTCAATTCACGTTTACGATTGTCAACTGTTAAATTTCTTTCTACATAATACTTATTGGCTTCAAGTAACTTGTTGTCGAACACCTTTGGCTTTGATGGTGTGATCAATGAAGCTTTTAAATTAATGAGATGATTACGATTTTGCCACCTCAATAGCCTTATCGTTTCCCCGTATCGGCTGTATCGCATGAAATTTAAGTCCTGTTAAGGACGCAAGTCTCCGCTATTTGTAAAAGGATTAAAATGAAAATAATAGAATTATTACTTTTCATAATGATCCTTTTAAAGTTTCGACCTTTACCCTGCTTCTTCTACTTGTCTCTGTTAAGATAAATGTATTTATTTGCAGACTCTCAAATGGTTGTAAAAGTAACTAATGTTTTTTGTTACCAATCTGCTAGTGCTGCTACCCCAGAAATCAATATGTAACCTAATCTAGACAATATAATACAAAAAATAACAAGACTGATATCTCTTTTGTTATCTAAATTCAAAACTTCAACTCTACCAAGATATTCCTATTTCCTACGAAATTATGATATAACATTCTAAAGCTTAGATTCAAGTATAAATCTCGTAGATTTACTGCGATGCAGCCTCTGCAGAATTACACAAAACATTCCTTGCTGAAAGAGCCGTTCCTACGGAAACCTGTATATATTATTTCAAACATTCCTTTCCATACATTTCCCACATTTCTCTTCTCGCCATTCCCGTGTGTCGGTAAATACCGTAATACCTTATTTTGCATTCAATCATGCATTGGAAATATTTTACAGATAGGTAGGATCTGCTATTGTAAAATTAAAATATTGATATTGAGTAACATATTATGATTGAAGGTACAATTTACAATAAAATGTTTTTAAACATTTTCGCAAAAGCGCTGTTAATCCCAATCTGTATTTTTACACTAAGCTGATAATTTTATCGACCAAATGTATTATGTATAACTGCTAAGCAAATACTACCTCTTCCCTTGTACAAAGGAAACATTTATCAAAATAACACTTAATCCAAACTTACGAGTATTATGTATGAGTTTAATAAGGATAATGCAATAATATAAAAAATAAACTGTAGCCAGATCATAAGCCTATGGTATAAGTATCAAAATATAGAACAAATAGAACACAAACCTAACTAAGCACATTTTCAAGTCTCAAATAAATCCCTCTGCAATGCTACATTTCTATAAAAACAAACAACTTCATCGAATAACATAATACGTAATAAACTAGGAAGGTATTATTTGTATTTCCTCCTACTTAACTCCTGCTAAAACAAATAAGTATACTTTAAGTTAACAAAATTCTAGAAATAAAAGAATATCGCGGTATAAAGTTGTACCTAATAAGTCTAAGGTTGGCAAAGTTGGATATTGTTTTTCTAGTTAGTATGTTTTTGCTGTGGTTTCTTTTCCTTTTCAGATTATTTTCAAAATTATGTTTTATATTATCCTAGTGACCCGCCCCAGCTTCGCACAGGTGAAATACTGATGTACTGTAAATATAAACCATTCTCTTGAATTACTCTTCTCTTAAAAAAACTGCTTCAAAACCCGTTGCCTAGTTTTTAGGATTTAAGCAAACAGGCAGACAGACCAACAGCGACTTTGTTTTATACTATGTAGTGACTAGCTAGAAAGTGCCCACTTTGCTTACCAGTATCATTCGGATTAATATATTGACTATGACAGTCACAGTAAACGTGGCTTCCTATTGGCAAATTATTTTTTTTATAGATTCTGAGATTAGGCTTACAACGTCACATTCTCACGAATTTTATCTCTTGACAATGTTATGTTAATTACTATGGTATTTATTTATCACTATAAGTATAGTGGACGAAGTTTTAAAATTATTTAAAACTGACATATTATAAGTAGCACGAGAATATGTACCTGTTTTACGTTGAAACATGTAAAAGTCTAATCAAATAAATTATTGAACTAATCTTGCTTTACATCTATCAGCCTAAGATGTAGGGTGATGATCTTTGTTGTTCAATTTATTCATGTTTGTTAATGTAATGTATCTTAATAATGTTCCAATAACTGTCTGTTTAGTTAGTGAGGTTGTAACAATTTATTTTAGTTACTTTATGCCGTGGAACTTTCTTGTCTACAAACGTTATTTACAAGTGTTTTATTACATTTGTAAATATGACTACATTTTGTTTGATATCAGCAATTCATATTACAGTTTCATCTTTGATATTTTAACTTATTTTACATTCCCGTCAAAAATCTAAAATAATTATATTACGATGAAACGAAATAGATCCGTACAGATTTTATTTTCTCGTCTCCATGTTTAACTGAACATCATATCCCAAATATACTTATCGATGAACGAATAGTAAGTAATAGATTTTGATGTTAAATGAATTAGGAACAATTGGGAAATGATTAATGCCATTGACAAATTGTCCTAAAAGTGCTTTGATCGAATAAATAAAATCGAGTTTCGTCAACCGTAAAGCAATACAATTGGATAAAGCCAGTGTTTTATTAAATAGCTTTTATATTAAACAGTCCCGCTTTCAAGTATTTTTATTTTATTTCAATTTCTTAAAGGACGAACTGAGACGGTATTTCGAGAAAAATCTTCGCTTTTCCTTAATGCTAAGATGAAGTAAAAATAAAAAACCTTTTAGCACGGCTGTTGTGAAAAATTAATGACGACACCTAGTGACACTTCGGAATACTTTTTAAATATTAACGGTCATAAGTGGATTTCATCGTGCTTTATTTGTTTACGTAACTCGGGAAAAATCTCGGCACTAGAAGAGCAAAAAGAGTAAATGTTTGATACGTTGAATCTTGCGTTAAATCAAATTATTTGCATGCGGCACAAACAATAGGGGTAAACAAAATGTGGCGGGAAAACCACAGATTAAAATACTGTTGGGGTTTAGTTTTTTTTACGCAAAGGCAGCACGCTATCGGCCAGGCTGGCGATGGCGGCTGAATAATTCAAACGCATGCGATCGCTTTGCAACATGCTACATAGTTCTTGGCGCCCCGGCGACAGGTTAATTGCTGCTGTAAATATGTTTACTCCATGTTTCCAAGCTGTTTGAAAGGTCTGTGAAAACATTTATGGGTAGAATTAATGAAAAAAATAGGCTTAATGTAACAATTGTACACTTACTGTTATAAAAATGTATGCAGGCTTAAATAATAAGCTTCACGAACAACTTAAAATAAATCACTTTAAAATTGAAACTCAACATGTAGCTATCAATTTCCAAGCTGTTTGAAAGGTCTGTGAAAACATTTATGGATAGAATTAATGAAAAAAATAGGCTTAATGTAACAATTGTACACTTACTGTTATAAAAATGTATGCAGGCTTAAATAATAAGCTTCACGAACAACTTAAAATAAATCACTTTAAAATTGAAACTCAACATGTAGCTATCAATTTCCAAGCTGTTTGAAAGGTCTGTGAAAACATTTATGGATAGAATTAATGAAAAAAATAGGCTTAATGTAACAATTGTACACTTACTGTTATAAAAATGTATGCAGGCTTAAATAATAAGCTTCACGAACAACTTAAAATAAATCATTTTAAAATTGAAACTCAACATGTAGCTATCAAACCGTCCCTTACAAATTGCTACTTGACGTGAAAATGCAAACATCAGGCAACCAATCATTTTAACACAACAAAAAGCTTCGAACTTGTATTTTCAATTCGAGCTTAAGCGCCATTCATTGAAATTGATGACACCATCATACATCCATTAACATGGCATAACTGCAATTTAATTGCATCAAAGCAATTTGCACCTTGTCCTTTGGTATTTAGATTGAATTTCAATCGACAGGTGGGCTATAAATTTTTATGGGCTTAAATATTCATTCTCATTTTGCAAGGCAATGCATTCGTCCGTTGGAAGCGGAATTTGATTTAGCGTCTTTCGTGTTCTAGTTAAAAATGGATGATGATGTTATTAGCGATTCATTGGGGAACATTTATACATTTATTAAAGAATTTACAGGCATGTTTTGTAAAATTAGAAGTGTAAGGTATGCTTTATTACTTCTAAACTAGTTTACAATCTAATGCACACAATTAGTCAACCCGGTCGATTAACGTTTGTGTTTATTTTAAAATATACCTGTTTTGTAAATCAGAAATAATACGAAATTTCAGCACACAAATTGCTTTTCTGAATAAATCAAATCAATTTATTTGCGTCATACAGGTTATAGTTGTTCAATATTAGATATTCGTTCTCTGTAGACCACCATTGCTGGAATAAAAATTTTACAAAAGAGAGTAGGTACAGGAGTTAATTATTACATTTTTCATAAAATTAAACAAACTAAGCCTTAAAATACAACTTTGGACAAACTTTAAAATTACCTGATGATACTGACTACTTAAACAATATTGTCCGTTCAGAACAATTGTATTTTACTGTAACATTCTCGGCCACTCAATGAAAGCAAGGCTGAAATTCTCATGCAGCCCGTAATAGTATGCTCCTCATGTGTGGAGGACTAATTACAATAGCCCATGTGTGTATGGCGCATGTATGTACACATACACGTACGGAATGAAGGATTTCAACCCTATTGACATTTGACCCAGCACATTCCCAATCGAGGATAATTTCGTTCAGTCGTAAAAGCGAATTAAGGATTGGAATACCAACATGTTTTGCTTATTTTCCTTATAGATAATTTTTACGCTATTTCTAATTATCTTGTTAGTTAGATATTTATTTTCAAAAGTAATGTTTTGATAGAGCTATTTGTTTTAAGTTTATACGTTTGAGGCATTGTCTTTTTACCATCGTCCACATATTACCCATTTTGCACGGAGTTATCTGTATTAAGAGATCTTAGGTGCTGTAACAGTATATACTACACTTCACATTACATCATCTTACTCCATTCACCAAAAACTTTAACCGTCATATTTCAAGCGTATATCATCAAACGGTGCATCTTTAAACCTTTTCACCAGCAGAGCTTACTTCCTATATTACAAACCTAATATCACCTCTATTACAAATATCGTATGACACGACAAAACAATTACGACGATATTGTATTCAAATTAGTTTCCAAACACAAATATTGAAACCGCAAACCCAACCCATTATCCTAACTACAAACAACAATATAATATCTATATGTATTAATTGTTTCATATCCATTCACAAAGAGGTACGGTCAGCTACGAAACTCGACGTTAACTCAGAGCCAACCACCTCTTAAACAATATTATTACAGTTGTGGGAAAGAGACGCTACTCTATGCTGTGTAGAACGCTATCCCGCTTCTACAACTGCTATAATATTACCTTCTTTGATTCGTAAAGGGATTTTCCAGTGTTTCAGGCTTTTGACATGTACGATATCAGTATTAAGCAAGTTTTTTCGTACATTACCGGCGATAGATCTTTGTGATTCCTAGACAGAGCACTATGCATTTTGTGATGTAAATGTATCGTAATTCTGAAAGAGTATAGTTAAAAATTGCAAGGACTTCTAAAGTTTTTGTTGAGAGGCAATAGAGTGGACACTTTAGTTGAAGGTTATTGAATTATGTCCTAAAATTAATTCTCTAGTCAATAAACTTGTGCAGAACATACATAACTGTCTGTAATATAGTTAATACAAGGGTTGTGTACTGTACAAAGTTTGTATACGTAAGGTAAGGTTGGAAACGATCTTAGTTAGACGAAAGTTTGTCAATTACGTTGTTATTCTTCGTAGGTTCCTGGAAAAGACTTAGAGCATTTTCAAGCCAGTGGTAGTAAAAGGATATAAAAATTTGATGCGCTTTTTCACACATTTACTATATAACAATTAATACGGGAAAAGCTTGAGTCAAGCATTGAATCGTGTCTTTTCACACACTAAATTATAAAGGACGTTTAACACATTCCTGCCTTTAGTAGCAATCTGCCTCCGCAAATCGCTAAAAAAAGAATCAACTAATCTACAAAAGCTTAACCAATTCGAAAACTTTAATTCCCTTCAGAAAATAAGAAAGTAACTCCCACACTAAGTTCTTAATGAACAACTCCACGTCGGTGGAATCAGGTGAAGTTGCAATGAGGTACGTCTCGAGGAGGTTTTACTATTGAGGCGGTCGAGTGACGTCATCACGTGCCTTTGACAGGGAACTAATGAAATGGGCCAGTGCTGCTCTGTTTACTACGGTGTCGACTGCGGATAGGTAATTTTATTTATTACTTTGTTAAAGATAAGTAAATGGAATTGTAGAGTTTTGTAGAGTTGAGTTTTTTGTAGGACAGTTTTTAGTGCAGAAAGCTGTTTCAGGACTTAAGTAGGTATAACAAAGGAATAGGCCTGTAATATAAATTATACGGTTCGAAAAGCGGCCAATCCTTTTCCGATTATTGGATTCAAGACTAAGTAATTTAAAATTGAAAAAAAAATAAACTTGTCCACTTTTAGCATTCATTAAACAAAATAACATAAATTAAAACACAAAGTGCCTCTTTAACAATGTGTGAACAATCTAATTCTCATTTGAACGACGCAACTACTTTTTGTAGTTACTGGGGCACGTTATTTACAAAACACTTTCACGGCAAAACTTTAAGGCAAATAATACCTCACCGTCCACAGTTTCCACCCACCTACCACCACCTCTGAAAACAAGACTGATATATTGTGGAAGAGAGACAACGCTAGACATTGTGTAGAGCGCTGTCTCGCTCCCACAACGGCAATCGTTCTAGTTTGATGGAAAGTGGTAGGTCCTTAACCCTCTAAACTTCACAATACAAATAAAACATCCAACTCTGACAGGCGACTATTTAACTCAACAAATTAGTGAAACCTCCCTCATACTTCGTGCAAATATGAAATGGAATACCAAATAATATGAGCCCCGAGGCAAACCTGGAGTTGGACCCACGCACTGACTAATTTGACTTCGTTTGTTGTAGTTTTGTATGGTTTATGGATGTAGGTAGGTACACTAGGTACAGAGCAAGTGAAGGTGAGAGAAGACTTCCTCCTCGATGGCGAAGATATTTGATATCTGCATCAGCCCGTTGACGCATTCTGAACATCCAAAGAAAAAAGACCTAAGTACATAATAATATGTAATATTGACCCAAAGTTTCGTTTTTTTGATTAGGTATCTACACCTATAAATCTGATATTAATAATAGGTAGGTATACCTAGGTGACATGATGATATCTTTTGTCGTTTAGATTATTTTCAAGTTTTTAGTGCCGCTGTTTTGAAGACGGATTTTATTTTTTGTTAAAATCAATTTATATATCAAAGTGTTAATATGTGCAACTTAATCGGTATTTAAGTTAAGATGTCAACATAAATGAAATAGGTTGAAAGGTTGTTGACCCTAACCGAAATAGGCGACAAAGCTACACAAATCACAATCAACATAATCTGATTGAATAAATACCAAAAACAAGTCAATTATAATAATAGTTGGATTAATAACAGGTAATCCAGAGTAGGGATGTCATGGATAACGTATATGGTTTCGGATATAATTTTGGATTTGCCGTGTATTTTGGATACGTTTCTTTAAGGTTATTCTTTTAATTCGACAAGCAAAACTAAATATTACGCGATCAGACAAGGTTCTTACTAGCCAAACTGTCGCATCCCTTCATGTCACATTATATCTAACGTGGTCCATTTAAACCTAATTCACTTCATACAAAATTATCTAACAAATTCAAAACTTTTACATCGATGCCCGTTTCATTTACGGATACTATCGGATATCCGATAGTTTCGTTTACGGGCCCCGTAACATCCGTGAACCGTAGCCCGTAGCATGAATATTATCACCTGCGACATACGATTTTAATTCCCGCCCGCCCCAAGCGGTAAAGCCTATTTAATTAGTGAGGCACGCACTCCCGTGACCCGGATACTCGGATTATAATAAGTACCTGAAATTAATTTATTTTTACTTACACAGATTTTATTTTTGTATTTTCTGCTGAAAAGTTTTCGTCGTTAGCTGTCTTTTGTTACATGTTTAATCTTGTTTGTAAGTTAAGCCTGTTTTAATAGGGTTCAAATTCTGTGCCCTAGTCCTTTATTAGGATAGATAAAAGTTTATCTTTCAAATCCTTTTGGAAGACAGTTTAGGTTTACATAAATAACATTTGAGCTCATTTTATTTAGATTAGGTGTATACAATGGGTTGTTAGTTTTTAACCGTCTGATAAATTTATGCAAAATATAATTCCTGTTTTTTTAACAAAACACTACTATTTATTACTATTGTCCTACTCATAGACTAAATATTTTTTTGCCTTTAATACTTCTTTAAGATTTCCATGGTCTGGGGTTTTTCTCAAGAAGATAAAAACAATTCTTTTTACGTAATTTTCGGTGTCAAACCTACTTGAAAATAATGTTTTATTTATACGAACAATTTCTCTATATTAGAAGCCGTCTTTGCCCAGAATTGCATTATTTACAAACCAATAACATTGGTCCGTAAATGCTCCACAGCTGAGCGTAGCTTGCACAAACCGTTAATATTAACTATCTACGAGAATAAAATAGAATACGATACTTCGCCATTCCGGAGAGCAATATTAGCTCATACACAATACTTATAAACTTATATTATTATAAGTAATATAAGTATTGAGTATGAGCCTATTTGTATGAAAGTATACCCCGAGGAGGTTTCAATCGAGTTTTCCCTTTTCACAAGGTCCTTTATTTGCGCCTATTTGTTGAACACGTAATATATTTACCAATTAAGTTTTCGAGTGCTCCCGAGGTGCTTTTTATTTTTATTTTGTTTTATTCGTTCTTGTATTTTAATTTAATAGAGGAATAATATCTCTTAATGTCTTTGTAGAGCACCTAAGACAAAGAGCAGGACCCAATAAAAATATATTTTGCTAATAACAGTCCATTCCCGTACTATGAGCTATTAAAGTGTTGCCTTTTTTGTCTCGCTTCCACAACTGCAAAGGTAACATAATACTGACACAAAAAGCGCACTGAAAGCTGTGAAACAAAAGCTGTTACACTTCAAAACATTAAGCGCAATATCCCTAAATTAAATTATTGTAAACCTCTTAATAAAATCATTTCTTTTTTTGTTACAGAGCTATTCGGGGAACGAAGAACACGCAGCACATTGCCCTCATCGCCATCGTTAAGAAGAGGTATGTTTTACAATAATACGCTTATAATACACAAAGGAACCTAATACGTAAAGCTTGTTACTTGCCTACGAGAGTCACTTTCATCTGAACCTAATTTCCTTCACGGTATAGAATAAATGTTTCGAAATTTCGCTCCATATCCGTCAAACGTAACGAACCTAGGAATGTAATTATGTGATACTGATATTCGCAAATAATAATGTTTTATATAAAATTCTCGTGTCACAATGTTAGTTACCGTACGCCTCCCAAACAGCTTGACCGATTCTCTTGAAATTTTGTGAGCCTGAGAGGTCTGAGAATCGGCCAACAACTATTTTTTATAACTATATAACTAACACGTACAAAACCGCGGGTGACAGCTAATATTACTATATAAAAAAGTACCTAGATACTCGTAACTATGTCTCTGTATAAAACGACAACCTCCAGTCTTGAGTGAAACAAATATTAGAAATGAATCTATATTCCATGATAGTTCGACCCTCATTCAAAACTATTCAGCAAGTAGGTACTACACTATATCAGTTGAATTGTATCAACTCCTCCGTAACTATCCCATACAATATTATCTGGCAGACTAAAGCATTAAACCAAATGCCAAGCTCTCCTTGACAAGTAAATGAACTGCCATCTCCATACACATGACCAGTTTCTATCATTTATTTCTTCCAGAAATATCAATTTTCTACTAACATAGAACTAAAGCATAATCAAAATAAAAATCAAAAGGTTTTTATTTCGAGTCAAGGCTCAAGCACTTTCAAAACATTACTGACCTTAGATACGCGATTCCAAAATGTCATTCTTTTGGAGAAGAACCGGCAAGAAATTCCATAAATATTTTTCTACCACAAAACATGTCGGTCATTCACATCTAAATAAAATAAGATAAATTCTAAACACGGGCTGTCGTGGCTGTGTCAGGGTTGAACGTAAAATATATTTGCATCGGGCGTCTGTGACAGCGTCGCATCGTGCCGCGACTTTAATGTGTGAAGTGACGTTTATTGCGATCAGCGTACGTTGGTGGCAGTGGCAACCCTGGAGAGATCGAATGGAAAAGTAACATGTAGTGTAGAATATGTGGTTGGATAGTAAATAATATGTGCAGGAATAGTACAAGATATTTTCCACTATACGTACCGGATCCTGTACGTGGCTTTATCAGGCGCAGAAGCTGTAGCAGAAAGGGGCTTATGTTGAAGGTATCAGTTACCATCATACCCATATGAGTATGTATATTTTATGTATAGATATTCTACTACACTTTTTTAAACATACATGACTACAGTCAGCAAAAAAATCAAATTAAAATCAGATATACATATTGACTGCTAAAATTTTCAATGTCATTTAAAAAAATATTCAACGAGAGTGGGTGCTGCTGTTTAAAGATTATATTTCTTTATAGCTTTAACAGTGTAACCTATCACCACATTTAATTCTTGTTATGATCATGGAGTTTTTTGTTAACTGTACTCATATATAATATTACCAGCTCTCCCATACTCGCAGCAATTATTCACAATTCCCGTTCAGCGGACGTTTTGTGCTTTATTTTTGATAGAGTTGTATTCAATGTTGAATGTAAAACATTCATAGAATGCACGTATGCAAATAGATAATGCAATAACAGAAATAGGGATTCAACTGACGTTATTTGATTAATTATTTCGGTTGCCTGTGAGTCTGAAATATTTTGTGATTCGATACTTAGAATGTTTTGGGGCTTTTGCTTTGGTATTTCATATTGCAACGAACATTTGATAATATCGCTATCATCACTACATAGTATAAAACAAAGTCGCTGTCGCTGTCTGTCTATTTGCTGAAATCTTTAAAACTACACAACGGATTTTGAAACAGTATTTAATGGATAGAGTAATTTAAGAGGAAGGTTTTTATGTATAAAACAACAATATTTCATCCATGCGAAGCTGGGACAGGTCACTACTATGTTTATAAATATGAGTTGGAAATCTTTTTGCTGAGTATTAAAAGCTCAAATCACGAGAAAAGGTTATAACAGGTTGCTTAAGCTCGCGTTACTTGTGATTTATGTACAGTAGTAGATTTTAAATTAATGTACTAAAATCAATTTGAAGTATGAAAATTAATATGAATTTGAATTACGATTATGTAAACTGAAACATTTGAGAATCCTTGAGGCTCTACACTAAATACTTAAGATAATATTGGAATATTTGGTGTCACCCTTCAACATAATGTATGAATTAAGTATAATTATCATTATTATCATACCTTTCGTTCCACACAACATAATATGCAAATATTTTACGTTTTTGATACTTAAACGTTTAGAATAAAGGTTATTCCAGCTCTACATTTTTTTCTAGTACTTGGGTGGTTTTCTTAAAGAATACTGTTTATATGTTACTTGCGATTACATTTGGAAGTTTAATTTCAAGTATGCCAGTCGGAATTTTCTTTACGCGGTTCGAAACTCTCTTACCTATGGAAAAGAAACACTATAAAACATAATAGAAGGGTTATTTTTAATATGAAACTTTGCAGAACCATCTTGCAGTTTCTTCGGTCCCTAACCCTCTTAATATTCCGTGCAGTTTCAATGCAGGCAGGTTCTGCCTTATCTATATCTAAGACACGTTACAACCAATATATTATATCTGATATTAGAACTTTAGCTAACACGTTCTTTCGCTCAGTACTGTCGTAAAAACTGATGATGTTGGTAACACTGGGCAAGTGGGAGGTGAAGTTGGTGATTGAAATATTTGAAATTTGAAAATTTATTAGGTATTAATTTTTGGCTATTGTATCTGAAAGCGGTTGACGGTTTCAGGCTAGTGACGATTTTAGATAAATTTCCAATAGTGAGAGATAGTTTTCTTGAAAGAGAGTACTCTCTCTGCCAGAAAATGTCTTTCCATTTACTAAATTCCTCTTATAGACTGATTAAAGCTGTTTTATTACTCGTAAGTCTCTATTATGTAATTAGTATTTTTATCTGGACCAGGCTCTCGATGTAAAAAACCTGGCCAGTTATCAATTACAAGTTTCATTAACATTGGTTCAATAGTTAGACAAGAAACCGCAGCAGACACACGTCGACTCGAACCGAGATACTTTCATTTCGACTATATAAGTATAGATGAAATATACTTTTACTCAATTTTCTGTCCTGCAGACAACATGAATTCTCCATAATCCACAAATCCATGTTTACTCGTATTTCATGAGATCATTGTCAAAACTTATTCCGTTACCGTCAAAACTTTGGTTTTACGACGAAGCGGTTTCAATGCAACTTGGGAACTTAAACGAGGACGTAAATATACTGTAATACCCAGACTTCAGTACCAGTAATACTGCTTCAAGAAGTTATGTTATGAACAGTATTCGTTGTACAAACTTTAAAATTGCTTATACGATGTAATAATATGTCCTGTTGGTGGACAAAAGCCTCTTTTCTGAAAAAAAAGACGGAACGTTGATCTCTTTGCTTACTGTTATGTATTTAAAGAAACGACGACACCTGCCACCCTTCTAGGCTCTAAGGACCGTAGTGATGTCACATATCTGCGTCTGTCTGGCATGAAGACGTGGTGGTAGAATCTTTGATATCTCAGAAGTATAAGTTAGCTACATTGACCGGCTTTTCACACAATCAACTTCTCAATTTGCGCTGATCATTACCATTTTTTTATTGTGATAACCAGTGTATTTATCCATACATGCTCATTTTGATACATGCTCAATAGAATTGATAGAATAAACCTACCTATGAAATTAAAAAATATTAAAAATGAATTTGAAATTAGTATTCTTAGCCAAATAAACCTAATATCTAATTATAGTGACATTTATTACCGCCCCAGGTTGAAAATCTGTGTTAAACACATCAAAACTTCATTTAATTACATTGCTCAAACATCGATATTTCAAATAGTTGGAATACATGTTTACATTGATAGATAAACAACTATTTAGATTCGAAATGAGTTAATTACATGTCGAAATGTTCGCGCGTGATTCAATAAATTTGTACCAAATTAGCAATTCATGTGAATGGTATTTTGACGTAACATTTAAAGCAGATTTTAAAATAAACATACACTTCTATTGCTTAAATCGGTAAAGTAACTGAACAAATAGTAATCCTAGCTATAACGAGAATATTTCAGAAAATTTCAAGTAGAGTCTGAATCTGAGACACATTTTAAGAGCTAGACTTTGAATGATCGTAGTATTGTTTTTTACTGTTCTTTCTACTCGAAGTTTTAGCTTCTGACGCCACAACAAAGAGTGCACATAGTACAGTTAAAAGCAAAAATACGTAGATATTTGTTTAGTCACTATGTAGACATTTATAATTTCTCAGGTCTCCCCATTTGACTTGTCTTCTTAAGAGATTGCTGTAAACTGTTGCATCCTCGGTCTGTCTCGTTTACGGGATCCGAATTTAAGTTCCAAAACATATTATATTTTTTACTTATATATCTGGGTTCGCGCGGCTAATTGCGCTGTATTTCTTATAATACCTAATACAAAAAGGAACTCTCAAGTGTAAGTCGGTTTCTCTTGAAACAGAAATTTATTCGTATTTAACAAATTATGCAACGCAATAAGTACAAAGTATTAGTAAAACAAAGCTTTTGTTTATGAACGTTGTTTATTAATTCTCTTTGTATTTTATTGTAGTCGAGACCTTGTTTAATACTGCAAATGCAATTTAATTCTAGAAATTCTATGTAAGTTTTTGCAGCTTAACTTTGTTCTCTAAAATATTACAATTTAATACATTTACAAAGTATTCTATTCTACAGATGTATTTTTCTTTTTGTAAGCTTTTAGTAACCTCCTTTTTGTTAATAATGTGAGATAATTTATAGTTACTATTTACGAACACATTTTCATCGTTGTTATTTTAGAAGAAATTCTACATATTTTGATTTTGAATTTAGGTAAATGATAGTTATCGATGTGCTGTGAGGATTTAGCAACAGAGTCCTCGCTCCATTACATTTCTATAAAATAATATTCTAATATTCAGAAATAATAATAATAATCTGGTGTACTTTTTAATAATAAAAAATGACAAAGGACTCTACCCGGAAAACGCGTTCGTAAATATGAACCAGGATGTGACGTAATATATTTCTGTATAATAGTAATATCAGTTATGAAAGAAAGTATTTTTTATGAGACAGATATTTCAGAATAAATAAACAACTAACAATAGTATTAGGTTTTCTATACACGAGAAAACGCAAATTTCGATATTCGACGGTATTTTTCAGACTTGGTTATGTAGTTTAGGTACCAAACACTATGGGTACGACTGTCGCTTGGACTGCTTAGAGATAAATTATTTGTGAATGGAAGATATCCTTCAAATCAATTTTAAAACTCCTAAATATTTCTAACATCAACCAATAAATCTAATGTATAAAATTTCCATATCACAATGTTACGAGTGGACCTCCGAAACGACTGGACCGATTCTCTTAAAATTTTGTATATAGTCCAGTCATTTGGTAGAAAATAAGGGGGTTACCTGGAAAGTTTTCCGGGAGTTTTGAAAATTGGGTATTTTATAGATTTGGATATGCTCTTTTCGAATTTTAACTTTGCCACCTCGTACGACCGCCGCTCGCGCCGCCATTTTGAAAAAATGGCGCCCAAAAACGGTTTTTTGGGAATACCTCCTTTCTGAGGCATTTTACGAAAAAAAATATTTCTACAAAATTAAACTAGAAAAAATTTCCTACACTTTATGTCTTATTCACTTTTTCATAAAATCAATAGTTTTGGACGTACGAGCGCCGCAAAGTATTGTTCATTTGCACCACCTACGAGTGTTTCGTATATTTTTCTTAACTGTTCTATTACTGCCGCCGTTTTTTAAGAAAAACCGGCGGCAAAAAACTCCCGGAAAACTTTCCAGGTAAAACTACCAAATGACTGGACTAATATGCTTTCAGTAGGTTTGAGAATTGGCCAACACCTTTTTTTAGCAAAAGTCCCGAGCAACAGCTAGTAATCTACAATATTCGCTAAATAAATAAGTTACTTTATATATGTACATAATACAATAAACAAAATATTTTTTCATCAACTGTTTTTAAATGTTATTCAATAAACACTGAAAATGGAGCTTTTCTTATCTCAAGGCTATTCCCAACGAGAAACATTAACTTTTCTCATACGAATAAACAATAAAAAGCCAATTACTTGAGTTCAATATATTATCTTGAAAGTAAGAGGGCTTAATCGGATTTATTTAGACATGTCAATAGGCACTTAATATTAAACGTATTAAGTATTGGAAATTGATACAATAAAAGACTGTATTTGAAGATGTTTTTGAATAGCAATTTGTTGCTATTTTACATCTTAAAGTTAATAAACAGCTAAAGACTGGAAACTTTTTAGTCCTAAAAGATTTTTTATGATACATGAAAGGAAACCTTTGTCCTAATTGTTTTGTTTGTAAATAGTGTGTGACGGTATTTTTGAAATATTTTCGTCGTCGTCGCAACGAAAGCAAGAAAACTCATCTTGCTGGGTACCCCTCTACCCGGGCTTTTTCAATATTATTTTTCTAATACTTATCCGAGCTAATTAGGCTTAACTTATTTTTAAAATGTTTATTATTATTATTATTTGTATCTCTTTTAATTCACGGGATAACTTCAAGGGAAGAAACCCGGTCCTTTTTAAAGGCTTACACGGGGACACAGGTCCAACATGCAGAGGCCTTGTTGAGAACTTTAATCTAATATGTGATGGGGCAACTACCAAGGGCCATCCACCCCTGCTCTATGAAAGAACAGACATGGACGGCCCAAGGTAGCTACAAAACTATTGTAAATTATGGATAAAACGAATTTGGGCTATGGATAGGATATGTTGGATGTATTTATTTCTCAAACTATGGATAACTATGGCACCTGCCTTTCAACACATGAAAATGCAATTAAAATTGGCAGGCGGTGACTCGCCGACTCCAAGATGGGCCCCCTATTATACCGCCACGATAGGCAGCAGGTGGGCAACACCAGAGAGTAAAGGCTAAGGGGTGTAGAGAGGTGTGACACCGATTTCGCCATCGCGGGTCACAGACCCGGAGCGGGTTTCCTCGTTATTACGCCATTAGACACTTCCACCCCCGAGCATATAGTTCTTGCGACCCCCCTCTAGCCAGCCAGTTAAGGCAAGAAAGAGCTGGGAGTCCTCATGAAGAGTGACCCCCTGGGGCATTCAGGTTCCGTTGTGTCGCCACTCACAAACAGCTCGCCACAAGCTGCCCTGCGGATGTATGCTCCTACATAGACCTTCAGATACATTTTTTATTTATACCTCAAGGTTTGAAAAAGCATACTAATATGCCCTCAGGTCTTGCGTTATCCCCATGATGAGGTAACGACTTGCCCCGCTTATTATTATTATTATTACTAGCCGTTAGTGTCCCACTGCAGGGCAAAGGCCTCCCTTCCCTCTTTCCAACTATCCCGGTCTATGGCTAACTGGGGCCAGTTTTGAACAAATGAGTCGAGCTCATCGCGCCATCTCCTCCTAGGTCTACCGCGAGGTCTCCTTCTGTTGTTTGGCACCCAATGTGTGGTTAATTTTGCCCAGAACTCATTTGGCATTCGGCAGATGTGGCCTGCCCAATTCCATTTAAGCTTGGCAGCCGTTTGCCCTACGTCAGCTATTTGGGTTTTGGAGCGCAGTACCGAGTTTCTGATACGATCGATAAGCTTTACTCCTAGGATACTGCGCTCCATCGCTCGTTGGCAGACCCCGAGAGCGGACTTTTGAAGTTGTGTTAGTGACCATGTTTGCGCTCCATAGGTGAGGGTGGGAAGAATGCACATGTCCATGAGTTTTCTCTTAAGAGAAAGTGGTAGCGGTCCTTTCATGATGTGTTTCATCGACCAATAGCTCTTCCAGGCATTTTCAGTGCGTCTCGCGATTTCTTTATCTTGTCTTGCCTGGAAAGAGACTATTTGGCCGAGGTATATGTACTCATGGACATATTCAATTCCGACACCCTCAATGGTAATGTTGCGTTTGGTGCTGTTGGTCATCACCTTGGTCTTACACATATTCATCGCAAGTCCGACCTCGAGGCTTGCGGTGCTCAGTTGTTCGAGCATCAGGCTTAGTTCGGCTGCTGATGAAGAGAAGAGGACTATGTCGTCGGCGAAACGAAGATTCGTTAGTTTCTTCTCGCCTACGGCAATGCCCAAGTCACTCCAATCAGGCATTAGTTTGCGGAACACTTCTTCAAGTGTGGCTGTAAAAAGTTTTGGGGATAACGGGTCTCCCTGCTTGACTCCTCTTTGGATGGGGAACGATGGGCCTGTGGTATTTATTTTGATAGCTGCGCTGCTGTTCTGGTATATTATTTCCAAGAGTTGAATGTAGGTGGATTCTATGTTCTGATTTCGGAGAGATTCGAATATGGCTTTATGAGACAGACTATCAAATGCTTTGGAATAATCAATAAATGCGAGGTATAATGGTAAATTGAACTCTTGATGCTTTTCTATTATTTGGTTAAGTGACTGTAAATGGTCAGTAGTAGAAAGGCCTCGACGAAATCCGGCTTGCTCGGGAGGCTGGTGTTGGTCTAGTTGGTAAGCTATTCGACCCTCTATGACTTTGATAAAAACTTTATAAAGGTGTGAAATTAGACTGATAGGGCGATAATTATTGATGTCGGCTTTATCTCCTTTTTTATGCAAGAGTATTATGTTAGAATGGCAGAAGTTTCGTGGGAAAATACCGGTTTTTAAAATACAATTAAAGAATTTGCATATGTATGGTAAAAGAACAGGTTTTCCCGCATGGAGTGATTCTGTTGTTATACCATCTCCACCGGGACTTCTATTATACTTCATGCCTTTGAGAGCCTGGTGGACTTCAAAACCAGTTATGTCTGGGATGCTTTCAGGACAAGAGTACTTTTCGGATGTGTATTGGAACGTGGTATCTTCAGAGTAGAGTGTTTGAAAGAATTTTGTGCTGATTTCTATAATTTTGTTTCGGTCTCCGTGTTTTACGCCATTTAGATCTTTCAAATGTGTGATTGAAGTCTTGCCTATTTCCATACCTCGAATGGCTGACTTTAGAGATCGATTTTTGGTTAGTGCAGTTTGAACAAGTTGGGTGTTGTAATTTCTCAAGTCTTTTCTAATGTTTCTTTTCACTTTCCGATCGAGGTCTCTGTAGTCGGCGGACTGGTAATTTAATTTCTGCCGTTCTTCTATAAGGGTTTTTGTATTATGACTCAGTTTACTTTCTCTCTTTTTAAAGTTGTGTATTTTTTGGCTGGCTATCTTGATGGCTTTCGTAATGTTATTGTATTGAGTTTCTACTTCTTCTGACTCTAAATCTAGTAAACCAAAACTGTTCTTTATGTTAAGATGAAATTGTTCTCGGTTTGTAATTAATGAATATTTATCTAAACGTCTAATTGAGTTCTTGATCATTTTATTACGGTGTACTTTCATATTAAAACTAGCTGTAATCCTTAGGGGCCGGTGATCTGAACTAAATTTGAATTTGTTTAGGACCTCTATATTATTTATTATGTATTTGCTTGATGACAAGCAATAATCAATTTCATTCCTAGTACATCAGGAGATAGCCATGTCCAGCGACGTTGGGGTTTTTTAAGGAAGAAGCTGTTACTGACTGTTAAATGTTGGCCAAACGCAAAACTGAGGAGTTGTTGTCCTCGTTCGTTTTTGTCTCCCAATCCATAAGGCCCTTGAACGTTGGCATTATCAGAGGGTGTTCGTAGACCAATTTTTGCGTTGAAATCGCCTATAACCAACGTCCAAGTACCCTGATGTTCGTCGCAAGCTCTATTTAGCATGTCATAAAAGTCCTCAACTTCGTCATTACTATGTGATGTTGTTGGAGCGTATACTTGAATTACTGTAAGACTTTTACTTTTATTAATTGAAAACTTCAGCAAAGCGATTCTATCCGAATAGCTTACGAACTCCTGTATGTTAGCACTCCAACGCTTTGAAACCAGAAAGCCTATTCCATATCTATTATTAGTCAGTCCATAATGATAAAATAAATTAGATTTTCTTTCAATCGTGTTTTCACCTTCACGTCGTACCTCTGCTAAGCCTATGATATCCCAGTTAATATCTTCTAATGCGTTTTCTAATTCGAGTAAACGGTCTTCTGTGCGCAAAGTACGAACATTAAACGTAAGTATTTTTAAATCGGTATCCTTGTTTCTTGCTTTGGTTGTTTGGCAGTGGACCCTCGCCCGGAGATTATGATCCCCAGCTCCAGGGTGCACGCACATACTGCCAGTAGCCGCACACGGACTGGAGCCGCCGGGCACTGGGGGATTGGTATTTTGGTTGTAATTCATATTGGGAAGGGGTTTGGACAGAAGAACCCACCATGCTTGTCCTCTGCATGTTGGTGGATGCACAGTAGACCTTCTGACTAGGTCTACGGGCGCCGCCGTTGCCGTTTTTGACGTTCATCCGCCGCCACCCTGAGTCATCATCCTGTGCTGATGATGCCTGTCCATCTAGGCCTGTTAGAATTCCTATTCCTAGCCCTAGGTGGCTTACACAATGTCATCCCGTTGTATCAGGCTGCCATCCCGAGGGATGGTAGCGAGTTGCAACGGGACAATGGCCCTCCTCTTTTACCCGGGCTTGGGACCGGCCCCACAACCCCTTATGTGCGAACACACAAGAGCCGCGGGGGCAGTCGCCTATGCGCTAACACAAAGGGAGCTGTGGGGGCAGAGTTTGTTATTGCAAATGTTTATTATTGTTAAAAAATAATTTACAATAAAAACACAAACAGTAAACATCTCATCAAATCCGTTACAATTTTAAACACTTCTTAAAGCACCTTTATGTAATACGAAATCTCAAAGCCGCCGAGTAGACTCAAGTTAGGAAACTAAAGTTAATATTCACTTTCGGGCTATTAAAGTTTCTGGCCAAGTTGCGCGAAAGTCTCAGCTTTGTACTACAAACGGTGTACAGAGAGTATTATATTAATACATAGTTAAACATAATATAGAGTTTGTGTAAGTTATAAGTCTACCACCTTTAAAGTAAGACTCTTGTAGTTGTGAAAGGGAGATAGCACGCTAGAGAAGTAGGGAGGCATCTCTTTTCCACAATAGCAACGATCCCATTTTAATAGGTATTAGTAGAGTCAGTGATGTAGTTTTAGTACGTAAGCACTTAGCTCTACACATATTTGATTCGGTCCTATGTTAGTCTAGACTAACTTTACCGATGATTTTCAAACTTAATATTTAGCAAAATTGTTACTCTTAGTCGGTACTTTTGAAGGAATATTACAAAGTCAACACCTGTAACTTAATACAAATAATATAATTGAACATAGCAATTTTGACAAGTTTTCTGTAGTGTTCTGTCTTATTCAGTAAAATGGTTTGTGAAATTACAGATAGGTAATTTAATAGGAATACGGTGTTCAGCTAAATCTACCTAGTATTTCTAAAAACCGACTCTATCAGGACAAGATAGTCCCTTAAAATCATAATTTTCGCTCAGATTAGCTACATATTTGTCTTGGAAAATATTTGGATTAGGCTAAAAGTTTCCTGACCGATTTCAGCTACAACGGCTAGCATTACTATGACACCAGCTAGCTACGCAGGACATAATAATATTATAGTGCACAAGCGTGAGCGCAAACACAGGTGCACTCTCTATTCCTTTACTCTCATAGTCCGATGGGACGGCAGTCCGACACGACCGGAGAGAGTACGGTAAAAGTATATGGGAATTGAATCATAGAGAACTTTATTTATTTATACCGTAGGTAAAGAAAATACCATAATATCGTAGACTTTGTCAAGAATGTAACGAGAAACTTGTCATAATGGTCCAAACAGGAGCAGGCCCGGAATGTAAGGAGCGACAATCTTAACAGATATAAAGAAGTCATCATTACGATAGGAAGTTCGGGACTAGAGACCAAATAGGGCTGTCTACGTGATGTACATCGAAAAATATTTTTGCAGTGCGTAATGTAGGTATATCAAGGTATTTTTCATTTACCTACTTCGACTTAATCAATTTGTACTGTATATTGCTTGTATGAGCTAGAAAAAGAATTGAATTACACGTCCGTTAAAAAAATAATACCTACACAAAAGACTGAAATGTGACATCGGGTAATTTTTTTATGTAGGCTATGAAGTACCTTATCACTGGGTAAAGCCTATCTATTTAACTACATGCTACCCAAATAAAAAACATTTAGTTTTATTTTTCCACGCGTATGATAGTTCAATTTTATTTATGCCAACCCTAGAGTCATAGGGATAGGTACGAAGAAAAATGGCGTACAATTTAGGTGACTAATAAGTTTTTGTTGTTGTGTCTCCCCGACGCGACGTCTTAATATTTCGCCTCGTGTAGTCACTAAGTTACTTCTAAGGTGTATTTATGATATAGTGCTGGTTTCATTAAGTATCCTATGAAAACAAAACAATAACGATTGGCAGCAAAATTTGTACCTGGAAAAAAATCTGCAAGTTATCATAGTAACTATTTTTTTAGACTCCCGCACTAAGTAATTTAGTCCTTATATCGCGGGGGTTAAGAATCATTTGTGGAACGCACATATTATTGTCCTACACTGGGATCGAACCCGCGACACGTCGTGCACAATGGTACCTAATTGGCATGATGCCCTATACCACTCAGCTATCCGTGCAGTCTATTGTTGTCAAGTTGCAAGTTTATGAAACGTTATCGCGGGACTTTATTTAATTAGTTTAAACGACAAAAATAGTAAGTTTGCCCTCGCTTTGTTTTTGCAAGAGACGTGATACCGCCGCGGGAACTATTTGAGCTCTACTTACTCTACTTAGTATAGTACGTGTTAAAGATGTGCTTGAGAAACCATTGTGTAGTTAAATACGTGTGACCTGTTTTAAATGAAATGGAGGTGGAAAACATGCTCATATTCAATATATTATTTTATTTAATTCTAACAACTATGATTTTGAAACGTAAATAAATAAATATTTGAATTTTCATTTGCAATGTTATGCTTTTTGGTAAAAAATATTCTTTATTGCACACTGATACCTACATCTCATATAATTTACAATTTGGAAACAGAATTTACATAGACGAATTTAATTGTACTTCATATTTCACCAATACCATAATTGTAAAAACAAAATTAACTCGAACATTTTCATATCTGCAGTACATTCTAAATATAAACCACAGACCGAATTAAAGGCATCCATTTCAACGAAAATCCGCACTAATAGCGGGGAGGCTGTAAGTCTCAAAGGAATCTGCAACGTGAGATAAGTAGGTTGCCACATAAGATGAACGGACGAAATGTACTGGCTCCAGCCAATTAGTGAACGCAAAAATACCCCTAAACCTGAGAGTTGGTGGTACCAACCTTAAAATAACACAGTGTGGGTGTGGAGGCGAGATAGCGCGATATACGGCGTAGGGTACCGTCTCGCTTCCACAACTGCAAGGCTGTGATAGGATTAAAACTGGTAAAAACTGGTGCTCTTCAAAGAAACTCGAATGAATGAAACCTTTTTCGTATTAAATGCTCTTTGGTATTTTAATTCCTTGTTTTGCTAGTTTAAGCCAGGTGTTTGTAGACCACCTACTGTCGACTGATGAAATGTGCATTCAGACACGTTGGGGCCGGGTAATTGTTGCACGGATGAGAGGGTGTGCGACAAGTCTTTAGATATGTGTTTTTGCCTTGTCTGCAATTACGGTTTGGGTTCCAATCGTCATATCAAAAAGTTATATAGTAATATAGAGTATATCGAAAAGAAAAAGAAATTAGGGATGAAAAATACATGTTGGCCGCTTCTCAAACCTCGAATGCATGTACAAAATTTCAACATAATCGATCTAGCCTTTACGGAGGAGTACGGGAACGAACATTGTGAAACAGGAATTTTATATGTAAGTTATAGAAATACAAAAACTGTAAATTAAAGAATACTGAGAAAAGTTTTGCAAACTTTTAATTTGTTTTAGTGTACAAGGGACACCCACAGTACACTCTTTGCACATACTGTATGCAGAGGAATTTTAATTATTCCCGACATCCCGTATTTCCCCTAGTTCTGCTTTGGTTTTTGAACTGTGAACGTTGACCCAGATGAGATTTTGTACTGGTACGCTATTATCACTACGAGAGTAATTTAGTAAGGAAAACTATATTACAACGCCTAAAAAATAGGCTAAATCAAGATATATAGATAAGATAGAGAGAGCATGGGACTTAATAAGACAGAGCTTAATAGCCCAATTACTTAAATCAGACAAATTAAAATCGGTAGAAATAATTTGTATAAAAGTGAATACAGTACATTTTACATAGAGTTCACATTTAAAATGTCATTCAGGTCAACTGTAGATATGAATACAGTTATCTAGGTATAGATTATATTATTTAAAATTATTTGTAGTTGCTGTAAAATGTAAAAAAAAAACATATGTTTACTTAATACTACACTCTCTGCAGGGTTTATTTGTGGTGAAGCACTTAAAAGCCCGCAACTTAACCACCTAAAAGGGTGAAACTAAATGGTGGGTGAAATGGGGGTAACACACACATGGCCGATCATAAAAGTAACACTAAAAAGTTTTTATACGGTTTCTACGTCATTGTTAGTGAAAGTCAACCTTACAACCTTAGTACGTAAATGTTTTCATATCAGAAAAGTAGATTTAAACAAAATATACATCCGATACACTTACCTATAGTACTAAAAGGTATTTGAATTAATGGCTCTATCAATAATTTTTACTAATACTCAATACTTTTATGGCACTCTATGCAGGTGATAATTATTAATAAAGCCATTAATTCAAATATCTATTAGTACTGTTTAGTATGTTTAATTTTTTTTATATAATATTTTAATATAGTACAAAATGGACCCTGTAAGACACGGCTACGTAAAAGAGAGGAGGATGCCAAATTCGTAATAAGAATCGTAACAAAGAAGTGGTTCTATAAAATAATATAATTTGCAAAATTGCCATAAACATACAAACACACGTCGCCGAAACGAACATATCATTGCATTTGAAACACATCTAAGTAATAGTCTTATGGTGATCAATCATACACGAATAAAATCAAGCGTGTCATAAAGAGCTTTTGCACTGTCACAAGTTCCGTTACAATATTGTTATTTACTGAGTACATACGATCCAATCTATTATCAGGATCGCTGTAATATACTCCGGATTGGTTTACGATCATGATTTTTAATGCGACATAAAACCAATACCCACCAGTCACCGCCACAGACCAACGAAAGGATAGAAGGAGCTTTCGTCAATAGAATCATTCGTTGAAAGACAAGAAAATGAAGAAATATTCAAGAATATATTATCTAAATACCTACTTAAGTATATATCCACTTACAAACTTTATTACCTACTAGGTAGGATACAATATTATTTTATAAAAACAACAATAACACACACCACATTTAACTTAAATCGTCAACTAAGGCTGAACTTTACTTAGAAAATTACACTGATATTCCATACATTTTTTTTCGTAGCTAGGAAAAGCAAAAACACTAGGCTACTGATTCTATAAAAATAAAAATGATTGTCCGAAGGTCATTCGAATTTATACAGCTACTACAGTTTTATAGTATCGTGTTAAAACGGTCCTGTCTATTTTTTCAACTCTATGGCCACATCAAAAAGTTATTATTTATCACATAAACTCCGTGACGCAAAACAAGTAACATGTTTCGGCTTCTGGCGACATAAAAACGTATTTTTGCGATAAACGGTTTGAGGGTAGATTTGTTTTTGATTGCAACCGAACAGTTTATGTTCGGATTTGAATTTGTTTCCGAATACAGTTCCGTTACGGATTTTATTGACTGACGGGAAATGTTGCAAGTTTGACTGCGGATGCCGATTTTGTGTGCCTATTGCCTGCCTATCGTACTGAAAAGCTAATGAAAGTATTTGAATCATTCGAGTAGTTTCACTTAATAAAAAGCTAAAAACAATAAAAGCCTTAAAGTCTTGTATTAATATTTATTATTTGTTTGACTCATATGTAACATTGACTACTACATATTGTAGCTTAATCAGATTAGTTCATTAGAATCATATTAAGTTGCTTATATTCATACTTAAATTTCAAGAGGTAAAGTATGACATTCAAGAGCTATACCTCAAAAATAAATCAGTCAGTTATCAAATCTTATGTAGCACTATGATTGGTTGCACGTCTTGATATACTGATATATCGAAAGCACGTCTTGATCAGCCCTCCAGGTAACCATAAAATTTAATATTACATTAAACATACAAGTCGTAACATGAGAATAATCTAGAATCTACTTATTTTATAGCCTTATCTCCCAAATATACGAGTGCTTGTAATATCTTGGCTAGAAACGGAGAACTTACTATCACTTCTTCGTTGTGGAAAAGAGACGACACTCTACGCCGTATAGCACGCGGTCTCGCTTCCACACACGCAATAATATTACTGTAAGAAAACTAAGATATGGTGGTAGGCTGTTAGGTCCCAAGTGATGACAGGCCCTAAATCTATCTCTTGTTTTACAACTCCACCCTTTTATTTAATAGCTGAGATATCTTTGTTGGGACCCTTTGCCTCGTAAAATAACTCAGCGACATCGCCTCTGGTCTAAATTACTATGTCTAATAAAATTCAAAGACGGATTAGTAGGCTTCTTTGGATTCCCTGAAAAAGGTTCTTGTAGTAAAGTTAAATTAAGTGAAAATAAGGGTTGCTGACTAAATGGTTGCAAACAATTTTATTTAACGTTTTGTTCATCTATATTATGTTGTCTCGTAATGTCTTGTAGGTATTGTAATTTAAAAAAATGCTTCAAATATTGTCCACATACATAATTTCTCTATTAATTGAAATAAACGCAGTGGAAAATTCCAGTCAATGGTCGGAAATTTTCCATTGCTTCTTCAATTTGAAATAATTCCGACATTCATTGACGGATATTTTTATAGAGAACATTTTTACTAATAAAAATATCCTTCCCTCTGCTTGTGGTTTAATATTTCTATTTATTTTCCAGCAAGAAGGTTTAAACACTGCAAGCGTAGTGCTAATCGTTTTACACCCTTCTCCATTTACCCTTGACCTAACCGCCATTTTTCTCCTATAATAACCGTATTAAAACCGCTAGCATGTAGTAACGCAACTAAATAGGGTCGGAATGAATCGTAGTTAGTCGAGACAAGCCCACGTGGCAGGATGAGAGACAATTTAATTTTGAACCCACATAAATTGGATTTGCGGATGGCACCGACGGCGTCGTCAGCTAAATAGATTGTTAACTGCAAACTGTATCGAGAAAAACCCGGGATAGCCTATATGACGAGTTTTCCCGGTAACCTTATTGTTTAAGGCCTGAACCTTCTTTTTGGATCGAGTTTGAACGAAATTGATGGCGTGTTAGATGTGAACGATATAGCTAAAGTGAATTGTATTTGGGTATAGAGATTGCCATTAAAAAGTGTGTAGTTAAGGGTTTTGTGTATTTTTGAAACCCTGAAGGCTGTCGTTCGAAGACCCTAGCAAAAATTCATTTACGTTCAAGAGAACACATAGAAGACAAACGGACGCAATTCTTTTAATTTCTTATGAAACTTTACGTTTTTTTAAGGTCATTTAAAATCGAATCCATTTCATTGATTAGTAGTCCATTAAAATACAATTTTAACATGTTATACTAATGAAATAATAAAATAGAAGAGCCTTCGAACATGCGTCTCTTGCGATCCCCTAAATAGGACACTGAAACGAACGGTCCTGAGGGAATTCCCTTGTAATTACTCGAGCAGATTGAAAAATTGCCTTATAAGCTCGGATAATATGACAGCGATGGAACCTATTTACTGTCCAGATCATTTTGCAAAGATTTTAAAAACTGTTACGATGGCAATGGAACGCTATCTAACTAGAAAAATCAACCAAGAACAGAAGATAACCAATTTCAGCTTATGGTTTAGAGATAGAATATTCTAAATCGAGTTTTAATTATATTATTGTTTCTTGTAACTTGGCTCGCCTTAATTACTAAATATCCTTAAGAATATTTCTTTCCATTAATTTATTTGTTCATGGGCCTCCAACAAAGGCTGTTCATAATTATTAAAAGCTTAAAATCAAGTACAGGTAAGAGTCCCGTTTACTCCTTCAACTATAGGAGACCACAGTATGCAAAAATATGTGAACAATACAACAGTTAATTTACAATTTCGAGGCAAGTTATACGAATTATAAATAGAATAAAAGCTAAAATGAAATTACCTGATTATATTCACTCTTAGGCACTCTTGTAAGTATGTTATCTACATTCTCGTAGGTACATACAGTAATATTATGAACGCAAAATTGATCGATCTGTTGCCATTACTTTTATTTATTAAAACTTAATTTATAAATATACGAATATCTCTAAGACATATAGGAAAGTAATTATAATAGTTATTCATATTTATCCGTGCGAGCATTGTGGTCACGGCCGGTTACTCCAGGTTAAACGAGGTTAACTTAATGATTTCGGGAGACAACGAAGATTAATTAATATCAATTTGATGGGTCACAGCGCTAGCTTGTTATAGAAACTTGAGCTCAAAAGGAATTCGCTTAATAGCCTTTGTTTAGTCTACTCATCTGAACGTAATGAATTTTTTTTATAATAAAAAGCTGCAAGCAATATGCATTCCGTTTCGTTATTAATTAAAGTGTTTCTTTGTTATTATTCAATGGCTCTACTGATATCTATTACCATAACGCTTTATGAAAAAATAGTAACGAAAACGATTTTAGTTTTAAATCGTTATTTTTTTATTTTGAAACCTTTTCGGGCGTAATCTAAAAGCTCTACTGAAGTTTCATCACAATCAGATAAGTTCGTTTAGATTTCACTCATAGCAATTACCTTATTATTTGGTTAACGCGTCAAATTCATCCCGTGGTCTCCTTCTGAGCTAGCCAATCTAATTTATTTATCGACCAAATACTCAATACTGGCAATTTAAAAAGATCTGTATAAAAAGTATTTACTGTTAAAAAAGTACTTTTTGAAACGGAACAATTAACCAATAAACCCGAGACATTTAGTACCTACTGCTAATAAAACTTGAAAATTTTTCCTCATCTTTGATTCAAGAGATAAAATTTAATTAGTTTAAAAAGTGAAAAGTACAAGTCAAAGTGGCCTCGAAACTCGAGATAAAGCGAAATGAAAACCTTTATTCGAAAAGGTTTTCAGCCTTTTTTGTGACATTCGATGCCAACATTACCAAGCTCGTTTTTGTCTGTTCTTGTAATCTCAAAGTCCAATAAATAATGCTTCGTTACTAGGTAATTTCGTTTTCAAACGTTATAATGGAGCATTTTTGCTCTCAAATTTCGATGAAATATTAGCTCTTTATTGATGATATACATATGTAGGTGTTATTGGATAGCTTATACCTATTAAAAACAACATCATTTATGACATCGACTGCGGTAGTCAATAAACTCACTGATCTATGAAAACTTGTACCAATAACAGCAGGAATATTTAAGTAGGTACGCCATATTTAATGTTATCATTTGGCGTATTTTGATTTCCGCTCTCATCTGTTTGTAAAAGCTTATCGAAATTGAAAGATTTCATATAATTTCCATTTCTATTTCCGCAATACACTTTTCATGTGCAGCACTTGGTATGCTATGGATTTAACGAATAACGTTTTCTACGTAAACACTAGATACACTAGTATTTGAAACAATTTGCCATAGGGAGCATAATTACTAATAGCAGAATAAAAGTTAGAGCGACCATAACGTATTTGAATATTTAAAAATAGATCACCAACCATTTTTGAAATAAATTTTTATTTGTTAGCTTGTTACCAGTTTTATTTTGGTAAATTTTTAATTAAAAAACAACAATTCCAATTTTGAATAACTTATCAAAGTATCAACTGTTCTCCCTTTAACATTGAAGTTTATTAAAATGTCGCCATTGTTGAGACGGCTTTTCACAAGCCGAGCCATAAAAGTTGTTACAGCGCTTCGATGTAATTTCAGATTTTTATTAAACTCCAAACGAAGTTTCCATTGTAAAAGTACAGTTAACACAAAATTGTCGAGGAAACACACTATAACTTGATACAGTTTTATTTTTCTTTCCGTTCAAATAATTACGCTTTTGTTTTTTTTTATGATACTAACAAAGAGTTTTGTTTACTTTCCCGGTATTTTCCTTTTTGTAAATTAGAGGAAATGTTTCAATTTAAATTACTAAAGCATTTACTTCCTAGTAAAAAAAAAGTACAGTTCAGTTAATGCTTAAAACATAAAAGGTTTCCATGAACTAGACAAACCTTTAACATATTTGTAGTAAACAATAAAACATTTGTTGATCATCGTAGATATCACTTAGGCATTTTTTTACCTGTGTCTACTAACATTAGATTCAAAGTAAGCCGTGCACATACAAATCAGTAACTAATTGGCTTTGTGGTACTGCCTTGAACATTAAAAAAAAATCAGCCAGTCTCCATTAAAAAAAGACAACATTTCCATTCAATTCGGTCATCAAGCGAATCGTTCAGCAACATTAAATCATTCACATTTCGATATCGGCAGATTGAGCTGTTTCCCGCGCATTTGTGTGTATTTCAGATTATCTGTCAGTTATAATCGTGTTAGTGCTTTACGCGGCTGTAATGATAACACTATTTGTTTTTGTTTTAGTGCACTGATTAATGTTTCGTTGTGATTTAGTAGATTGAGTAATAGCAAGCGATTTGTGGTGATTCATGCTCCGAGTTAAAGCAATAGGGATGTTGATCAGGCATAAATATTGCCGACCGGTAAGATACAAAATAAAATTATTGGACATGGTCTTACTTTGCTAGAAATAGCAAATTTTTCAACATAATTTATTCTTAATTTTATATGGTTTTTAACGTTTAAAAAAGTTGACAGTCCATCTAACTAAATATTTTTTTTATTTTTACATCGTTTTTTGTTTTTTTTTTCTTGAATGTTTTTTTTTTAATTTCAAGGCACAAGCTTTGCCGGTGTTGCCATGGGATCACGTATCATACGATATGATACTCGAAATGAAAAAATATGTTATCATTTTTCGCACATCCCAGGTGGACCGTTTGGCCTACATGTTACGGCAATTTATTTATTTTATTGTCCTACATGACTATTGTTAACCTCCGGCGTGGGAGTTGCTTATTCAATTTTATTGAAACATTTCCTATTGTGTCTATTTGTATTTTAGGAATATTATTATTATATATTTCTATGAAAAACCTTTGTTATGACGAAATAACTGGTATTATACGGAATATTGTTATTATTTCTTATATCTTTATTCCGGGCAATAACATATTGTTATGTTTAAATAAGTACCTGACGATATAATATAAAAGAATATTATTGTACTAAGTATGGAAGTATTAAAAACAAAGCAAATAAATTAACACGGCTGCTGTTTCAATCTTCTGTCATAGATGCTAGAGGCCACTGATGATGATGCAAGTGAATACAAGCAATAACGAATTAGAACTTTTTAGCAATTCCACACCTTGTAAAAAGTACCATACTTATTAGTCCTTACTCTAAAAGATCAATTAACCAACAAATTAAACACCTACATGTAAAGAGAACAAATACGATGCAATATTGTGTGCCGATCCATCGGCGTAATGAAGCTATCGGTTTTACTGGCTGTAGTGGCACAGTGGCTATAAAGGGAGCGTCGACCCGCGCGGCTACACTAAATGTCCCACGTGACTACTAATGTCAATGTCTCGATAGATTTGGAGTAGATTCGTAAGTGCAAAGAGAATCTGAAACCTGAAAATTAATTTATTTAAGTGCAATAAAAATAGTATGAATTACATAAATTAGAAACATTTTAAGAATGACACTTTTACGTTAAGCTGGTTAAAACCCGATTTTTTTTTTGTAGTATCCAGGATTTACTTTCTAGTTTGCTAGGCTAGTGACGACACTTGCCTTGGGATTTCTAATCCTGCAAATTTTGTAAAATAAAAAGTTTTTATGATAAAATGAAAACTTTTCAATTTCTACCAAACGATGCAATTGCGGGAAATTTAAAATTATATTAATATATGTTTAAGTGCTCAAAAATTTACACAACCATTTTGAAATTAAAAACAAACTTAAAAGCTGTTAAAACGCCCAAAAACTATGCTGATTTTTTTTAACTGCATTTCATACTCTTAAAATCAACTCTCACACATCGCTAACGGAACCATGGTGTCGCGGTGTCGCGGCAACGCGGTGTGACACTAACACCTCTGATTGACATCTTTGTAACAAAGCGGCGAGAGTAGCGCCATGTCAGGCAGGCGGGCGTGACGTGAACTAACTAGCCGTGACTGTCCTAGTTTTAAAGGCTTTTAATATCGCTCACTGTTTTTGTTAGTCAACTGTTGTGCAAAAAAAAATATAAAGCTGTTTTGAAATTGCAAAAAAAAACTTAAAAGCAGCTGAAACATCCAAAAACAATGCTGAAATTTTATTAAGTTACTTTTCATACTCTCAAACACATCACTAACGGAACGATGGTGTCGAGGTGTCGCGGCAACCCGGTGTGACACTAACACCTCTGATTGACATCTTTGAAACAAAGCGGCGAGAGTAGCGCCCCTGTCAGGCAGGCGGCCGTGACGTGAACTAACTAGCCGTGACGGTCCTAGTTTTAGGGTTTTAATATCACTCACAGTATTTGTTAGTGAACTTTGTTATGGAATACTTTTAAGGACCATTCTAATATATGGTGAAATTTAATCCTACAGATTTTATAAACACAAAAGGTTGTAAGTGTGAATGCATGGATTTTTGTTACTCTTTTACGATCAAACGGCTGGTAATTAAAATGAAATTTTCTATAGAGTTAGTTAATACACTAGATTAACATTTAGCAACCTAAACAAACCTAATGTAAATGAAGTAGTAAAACAGACTAGGTAGTTAAGTTCCATGAAATAGATTCTCACCAACTAAAACCTTTTGATACAAGACCTACACATAACCTAAATTCATTTAACCAATAGTTCACTTCCCATGTAAACAGAACATCAGAAGACCTTTGAAAAGCTAATTTAATGTCGTTTTACATGCCAGTCAACATAACTTGACGGCGCATGCGCGATCCTGTCAGAAATGCCTCGCCGCGTCATGTCAATCGTGTTGACAGTTCGGATAGAGGGTATCGGGCACCTTTCGGTTTACCAGATCAAAAGAGTAGCGATCATGTGCAAACGCTGTTTACTTTCCTTTTGATAGTTACGCGTTTGCTAAACTGTTTTAAAATAAGTGATAGGGTTTTGACGTTCAATTGCTTAGGGTCTGGAAATGCATTTGAAAGTTTTTTAGAGATACGTGAACTCTCTTAGCTAGCTTTAAATTGCTCTCGCCAACTATGAACGTATTCGTGGTAAAAAGGCTTGTTACTTATCATCTAATCAGAAATAACTTAGGCTACTGAGCCTAATTCCGTTTCCTATGTATATCGATAGGTGTCGGACTACGATACAATATCAGAGGAAGTTAAATGTTTGAAATATGCGTCTGTCTTTCACTTTTTCCAACCCGATATCGGACATCGGAGCTTACTTTCGCCACCGATATCGTACCGGTTAATGTGAAAACCAAAGTACATGAAAATACAAACGGGTAAAATAAGTGCAAAACTTTCAGAAATTATTAGATAGCATACCTACCTGTTAGTATTAGCTAATAGCTTAACACTGATGTACAAATACTGAACGAACTATGTAGAAAATCTCTGACATGCTAAATAACAAACGCAAACCAAGACTTAATTTAAAATCGGTTTTACACGAGACGAGATTTAATTAATTAAGCGCCCGCGAATATTCACAGCATTTTGTTTAAAATAATTTAGCTAATCGCGTGATATTTATGAGTTTATTCATGTTGCCCGTAATCTCAAAAGGCAGAATCACTTTAATTTTACATATTTATAGAGTAAATTAAATCTAAAACAGATATAACCCTTAGACATCTAAAAACCTAAGCGTCGAATCTCATTTAAGTTTCTATAACTTAATTTTCGTCTATCGACTTCATATCGTTCGTTCGTTTTATATCCATCACATTGTGTTATAACATTGTCCTACTAATATTATAAACACGAAAGTTTGTGAGGATGTATGTATGTTTGTTACTCTTTCACGCTCAAACGACTGAAGCAATTTTAATGAAATTTAGTATGGAGTTAGCTGACACCTTGGATTAACAAATAGGCTCATTTTTAACAGAGTGCGTAAGACGGGGGAGATGTTTTTGTACCTATAACCGGCATTCACGCGGGTGAAGTCGCGGGAAACAGCTAGACTGTTATAAAGAGACAAACTTTTAAATAAAACCAACTTTCAATTGAAACAGAAACAGAAAAGAGCTTAGAACAGCTTAAAAATACAATAGAGAGTAACCACAAGACACAATTGTTAGTTAAACTCATAAACGTCGGGACAAGAGGGTTGGCATACTTGGAATAACAGGTGTAAGGTCGCACGTAGTACATGTTATTTTGTGACGTCATATACTGTTGTCAAACGTCATAAGGTTGAAAGTCATGTATTTGAAACTAGTGCTTATTACGATCTTGTGATTGACAGAAGAATATTGGCTTTTATGGAATAGAAAATTGCAAGAAATCTGGGTTATTTCTTTTCGAGTCAATGGTAGAATGGACTTAGATTTAGTGATCATGAAAAGTGGCTTATTGTGTAGGGAGGGTAGAAATAGCAGACTGAACCTAAATACCCAAACCATTTCGAGTTATTTAAAAGCAAATACCTACACAATAGCCAACGTAAGGGGTATTAAAACGATGTTTATGAAAACTGTGTAACATTCTAAGTATATAAAAAAATAACTTTCAAAAATCCGAAACTCTCTGAAGATTAATAAGTTCGTGATTCTTTTATTACTTTAAAACAATGTTTTAATACGTATAAACGCTGCCCGTTATGAAAATGAAAGCTTAAACTGAAACATTCCAAATAAAAATAAAGTTTTCTGAAAGCTCGGGCAAAAATTTTATGTTGAAAATGATACGTCATTTTTTGCCTATTTATTTCGCTGTTTTTTGACTAAGTTTGTCATAACTTTCGCACCAGATTTCAAAATTTTCGATCATCACAAATTTTGCTACTACTTTTTAAAACCTCGTGTGTGTAAACGCGTTAAAAGTCATAACGACAAATTAGGTATAAACCTTGTTTCGAAGTTTTGACCCACTACTATTTATGAATATACCAAGACAGCACTTAAAATCACATTAAAATAGTAAAACCTCGTGATATTTTTTCAAAGACACAACAAAGGCATACGCAAGTAAAGGGTCAGCTTGACGTCTACTGGAGCAGCTAACCGCTGTGCAAAATCTTTGACTGGATTTTTGCTGAACCCAACGTTTTCGCGCCACTGGGCTGGAAAACCTCGCGTCCACTTCATACATCCCGCTACACATTCTTTTTATTAGAGAATAAATCTCGAGAAAAATTGAGTAAATCTAGCGAGAATAATTATAGATCCCGACTTTTGAGCTGGATCTTTTGAAATAGAGGTCTGGCTTTTTGAATTAATTTGTATATTTTGTCATCGTAAACTACTAATAATTGACACTTGGTTACTCAGTACTTCAGTAGCCGTATTTGTTAAATGGACCTCGAGGAAAAAACGTCGATTTCGAGATATGACAGAATCGGTTTTTACACGTGTAGAATTGGTATTTTCGCTATAAAAACAATTTCTATTAATATAAGAAATCCTAAGCCAACAGTATTTCAGATATTCAATAATTTATTACCCATCCATCCATAACTGAATCTAGTACGAATAAACATTCTACATTTATTTTCTTTTACTCCGTGAAGCGGAAAAACGGATCCCGTCAAGTCACTGTCAGTTTTTAATATCGCGAACGTGTTCTAACATATTTTGCCTGTCAATATTTATCGTTTCGATGTTAAGCGCTGGCCACACTGTCAGCTAGCGAGTGACTGACGAGCTGGGCTTCCATCGTTGTGCTTCGTACAAAAATGGTTTTACAACTGTCGTTAAAAGTCAATTACTGTTGCATTTGTAGAAGTAGCCCAAAAACCACTAATCAGGTCAGCTTTTGAGCAACAAGACTAGCAAGCAGCATATCATTAAATACAGCAAAACGTTAAAAGGTACCAATCTTTCTTTTTAAGAAGAGGTAAAGCATTTGCTTGCCCTATCACCCGCTCGCTTACAGTGTGGCTTCTACTTTGTAATGAAATTTATAAGTACAGTATCTTTTGTATTACAGTCTCTTAACCATGAATAGGCAATCAATGGGTGTCTTCGACCCTTAGAAAGCGCTTCAGACGCTTTTGTTCGTCACCAGGGAGTTGTTGTCTTATACGTTGTAATATACTCGTAGGAATTTATTGATTGAACATGGTTTTGTGTGTGTTTCGTTTCCTACGTACCAAAAAACGTTAAGAATAGAAAAATATTTGTATTGATATGTTGTAATTTCTGTAATATGAAAAATAATGACATCCGTTATTAAAATATCATAAGAAAGGTTCATATTTACCCAAACAGCTTTGGCTCGTAATACACAATTAAACGTGCATATACCCAAATATAATTTTCCGTTGCCATGACAACGTAACGAAGCCCTGCGGGGTGTTAGCCCCAATCAAGGGTACACGACGGAATGTTACGTTTTTGAAAATATTTTGTCACGAATATATATTTTAAGAAATGTTTCAAATATAAATTATATACCTACTGAAAAGGTCCTACAAAGGTTTATCAAATCAGACGCGGGTTTTATATGACCATATCTTTTGACTTGAAAATCAAATGATGACCCTTGAGTTTTTTTCGACGTTTCTTCTCAGGGTAGCTAGTTAGGAAATGTCGATATTATCAAGCTTATACTCGTAAAAAAAAACATTTAAAAGAGATAACATTTATCCTATTTGCAGAATAAACCATTTCATTTGGTTTTATTTCAGCCTTCTAATTTAAGACACATGACAAAACCTTAAACCACATACGACATAATCCTTACACACTACACGTCTATACATGTTTTTCCGACGTTGTAAGCAAATCCAGGCAATTTGTTTGATACCCAGTGAGAATGGGAGAGCCGGGAGATTTGTATGGACGCTGCGACGATCACAACCGAACGATAATACCTCCGAGACACGTCCGCGGTGTATTTGTATCTGTCGACTGGTGACAACGTAAAGTGGTAACAGAAGTTTCATTATGAAATAAATGGATTCTGTTGGGTGTAAAGTGATAGGTATCTACTGCAGACTACTTTTACATAGCTATAATTACTTATCGTAATAATCAGAATATTAGATGAAGAAAATATGATTAAATACTATTGGCCCCTTTAATTTAAAGTGAATTGAACTTTGCAGTGAATTCAAAAAGGCTTTTACCTAGCTGTGCGACACCAAAATTTGTCACTAAAGACAAAAAATATCCCATGTATTACAGGTACTACCCTGTGATCATTTTCTTGAAAATATCCAGATGTCCGTCGGCGACCCTCCTCTGCCACTCAAAAAATCTACTCAACTTACCAAGCTTACCAACTGTAACTTCAATTTCGTATACATTCAAGAACTTTTCAATCCAGACTTCGTTTAATTACCTGTCGAGTGTCGCAGGTCCGATTTCGGGCGGAATTGAATCGTGAGACAATGTAACCAGATAATATTGTGGAGAACTTAGAGCCTGTCCATTGAAGAAGCCTCCAGGGGTTTTGAACTAACTGTGCCTATATTATACATAGATGTTTAGGGTGAATCTCTGTGTAGCGTTGACTAGAACACCTGTAAAGTTGTCGGGACATTAGCAACTATTATAAATTTTTAATACTGATATTTGATCGGTGGATGGCGGTGGATCCGAAATGATTGGTTAAAACTTAAGTAAAATCTATACGAAATATCTGATAGTTAAAAAAGTCGAATCTTGAATTTAAATGTACCTATATACCTACTTGCAATGATTTTGGGCAACGTTATCTTTTCCTGACTAATATTTGTATGTCTGCATGGATACAACTATTCTTGATGGATGCAATTGATTCAACCAAATATATAGGGCAGTTAATATATTAAAGATTACATACATAAAACAAGTCTTTAGACTTAATAACAACCAAAAACTGAAACTAAACAAAATCTAACTACAACCTCACCAAAAAAGTTAAAACAGACGCCGTCAATTACCCACAAAAGTTCCATAATAGCTCGCAAACTGCGTGAACCGCACCAGGGTTGCCACAACTTGCCACTGCGATAATATTAACTCATAAACCTAAGTCCCGAGTAACTTATTACGTAAACATGACGTTTCCCTGAAACCTTTCACGCGTGGTACAATATTCTATCAACGAAACTGTCGCGAATTTGCGATGCCATTTTGTTTTGCTTTTTTTCTAAATCGCGCCATTTGATTTAATGGTTTCTCGTACATAATTTATGCGTGTTAGGTGTCTATGGATGTAGGCAGGCATGATTTTAGATTAAAATAAATTGCAACAAATTTTTAGTGTTCATATTTAATTTTAAGAAGTTGACATGTGAATTTTGCGGCTGGGGATTCCACTAAGTACTTTTTTTTATTTACTCTATTATCTAAGACTAGCTTTCCGCTCGCGGCTTCACCCACGTGTAATTTGGGATTGTGGCGTTTTTTAATGATCTCGACAGGACTTTCATTCATAGGCTAAAAAATTGTTAGAATTTGAATTATATTATACAGCTTGAGTTATTCAGGGATGATGTAGCTTTCTAATGGTGAATATTTGAAAACGATAAGTAGTTTTGGAGTTTGTCGATTACGTTATGTAACAAAAAGTAAAGCGAGACAAAAACATCGTCTAGAAAAATTAAAAGTATCAGTTGATCTCCTCCCCCCCCCCTCGCCCGCTACCTAAGGGCTTGCTATTCCAAAAATCCCTTCTAAGTGGTCAATTGTGTTACTAAAGGAAGCCTTGTTCAAAATATCAGACTTCTATACCGAGAGGTTTCGTTAATCAATCAGTCACCAAATCACACCCGCAAAATCACGATTGGAGGGTAGTTTGGAAAAACTTACATTACCAAACTTATTTACTTGCTTATGTACGTTTTCGTGCCAATTTTTAAGTTTATAAACCTAAGGAATAAGATTTTTCATGGAAACGTTATGACCCCTTTTTAGCCCCTTAGGGGTTGAATTTCCAAAAATCCTTTCTTAGTGCACCCCTACATATCTCAAGGAACCTACATGCTAAATTTCAGCTTTCTACGACCAGTAGTTTTGGCTGTGCGTTGTCTGTCAGTCAGTCAGTCAGTCAGTCAGTCAGTCAGTCAGTCAGTCAGTCAGTCAGTCAGTCAGTCAGTCAGTCAGTCAGTCAGTCAGTCAGTCAGTCAGTCAGTCAGTCAGTCAGTCAGTCAGTCAGTCAGTCAGTCAGTCAGTCAGTCAGTCAGTCAGTCAGTCAGTCAGTCAGTCAGTCAGTCAGTCAGTCAGTCAGTAACGAAAGAGTTTTATATATATAGATGTCGTTTATGACGCAATTTTGTACGTGTTTTATCGGTGTATCCGGAAATGTATTATTAGATTACAATTATCTAAATATTTCTAATCTCAGATAGCGATTTATTACAACTATCAATAATAAATAATAACTATCCAATGACTCGTTTAAGCAGTTGGAAATTTATAGCCAAAACACAACGAATTGGAAACTCAACTCATGTTTCATGAAACTTCAAACCAACTGACGAAATTGTAACGAAAATAACTTAAATCCACTAGAGAGCGGTGAAACTGCGAAACTTGATGCCAAAGCCAATGCAATACGGATTCACAAGTTACATGGCTAGAATACGGGGGACCTGCCACTAGGCACTAGCTGTAAAAGTATTTTACTGTACCTGTTTGCTATAAAATAAAAATATTATATGTACCTAGGGATTGTATTCACGGGCTCACTTCAAGAGAAGAAACCCGGTCTTTTTTAAAAGCTTAAACAGGGACACAGGTCTAACATGCAAAGGCCTTATTGAGAACTTAATCTACAATATGATGGGGCACATTCAAGGACAAAAAAAATATTTTATGTATTAATAAATAGTTTTGAATTGAGACATAGGTCTGTGTATTCCACAACAGTCTTACTTTAAGAGGTAATGGTAGGCGCCCTGTACCGATTTTATCAAATGCAGACTAGTAGTAGCCTTCCAACATTTTTAAGAGAATATTTTCCTATCCCTTGTAGTATTTATTTTAGGACTGCTTTTACCAGGCTTCTGTGAGGGTGAGCATAAAATATTGATGATCTGTCATACCTCAACTCAAGTGCCCTTAGCACGAAGCGAACTCTTTGAGAGAGTATTTGCGTCACAGTGGAATATTTTTTTAAAGTAAAAATATACAGAATTCAAAATATCTATGCTCATTGTAACTTCTTTTGCCGTGCCCGTCAAGGTTTACAATTGTTACCTATGTACTAAATATAATACCTATGTATAGGTACATTGTAAAGAGCAAATAAATTATTAAGTATTGAACATTTCCGTTAACAATAACGATGTCTATAGAGTTTTACAGTAGGCACTGATTCACCATCCACGTTATTACTAGTGGATATTAATTTCCATAACTATATCACAGTTTCTAAAAGGGTCGCTTTACTTGCGGAAAAGAAACGCTGCCCTATGCCTTGTAGAGTTCTGTAACGTTTCTACAACTACAATAATATAATTTTAATACTAAATAATAAGCCCTTTGATCCCTATAGGACCTGTGGTTTGTTTAAAATATCACATATTTCACGTGCAACGTTTAATTATCGTTCGCCTAGCAACAGTAGTGACTGATAACTTCTCGTAGAGCGAGTCGTCATTAAAACTTTAATCCGGGCTACGGTTACTCGGGAATGTGAGCATTTTTAACCTGTATTCCCGCATCCTATAGTTACTCGCTCCGTACAATTAAATTGCCCTTTGGATTCTAAGTTCTATAGTAATTAAGTTAATCCATATATTATAATAGAGCTATCGAAAACTTTATTTGTACCTTTAGGTGGTACCTGTGAAGGGTGGGCGATGGGGTGCTGTCTATTATCATTTTGACGTTCAAAAAGTGCTAGATTGTAACCTAAAAAATAAATAATTTAAATGAATAAATAAATGGCTTTTGATTTTAGTCTATAAATATATAAGTCTTAAAAAAAACACTGTAAGTAACGCCATTTATAGCTTAAAAATGGGTTGCCAATTTTTTGGATCATTGATTTGTATTAAATTTGATTGAGGGATTCATCCTTCTAGATTAACTAGGAAACATTGGCGAAAGCGATTAAGAGGTTTTTTTTATTTATCACGCATATCTCTTCAATCCACTAGTTTTCACTTGAATCTTTAGTAAGTAAGCAATTGATGCCGCGGCAGCTAACGTTATAGCGGACTCTTTTCATAAGCCATCATATAAAGTTCCTACTAATCTATATATCTATCTCTATCTAATATATATCTCTCTTTTGTTACAGCGCCTACCTGAAAGATGACTTCGTGGTGCTTCCCTACCTCGATGCTGGTTTCAATAGGGTAAGCTAATCATATCACTCCATACATTGTGCCAGTACAATGTTCAATCAGCCCTGGTTTATGAGAAGAAAACCTTGATACTATACCATTATATCAGCTTGGTTGTTGCTAGGCAACTAGGTCGTATGTAGCTTAGTAGCTCTCACAAAAGGCAGTTAAAATTTTAAAGAGAATTGTTTAAGAGCAGATTAAATAGATTGTTGCTTGTTTATTTGATTTTAAAGAATTCTTATATGTTATGTAAGTATCTAATAGACATCATGATGCTCCCAATAATATCTCCAAAAAAGTTTTAATGAAACACACTGATGTTTCATAAAGGCTGTTTGGTGATGGTGTCCTTCGCGGTTTCACACACAAGTTTACATGCGGGTGAAGGTACATGTACAAAATTTATGACACACGTAAACTCATGTTGTACCTTAACTATGCTGCTGGCAGAAACGAAGAGAAACTCAACGCAATAGTCAAATAACACTCAAATCTGTGCATCCGTTCTCGAATCCGACTTTGTTTTACACCGTTAATGAAGTTACAAAATTACTTAGAATTTATTAGAATACGACATTGCAAATCAATATCTATGTAGAATGGGGATCACAACACAAATAATGAAACTTCAACTTAACTTTAACTAGTTTTGAGTATATTACTGACCAACTTAGATTATAAAACAACAGGCTGATAATTAAACTTAATAAACTGAATACGTCTTTACATCTATGCTCTTTCCCTTTCCCTCTCACCTGCTCCCTTACTCCATGACGCACATTCCTTTTTACGCTTTATAACATCAATCCTACATCTATAACCAAAGTCAGCAATCACCTACATGATACACTAAATACAACGACAAAGGCGAGTAGTAGGAACCTTATTACACAAATAAAGGTACCAAGAGATGGTATCCGCAAAGGGCTTTGTTCGCAGGCGTTGTTGCCAGGCCCATTGTTCTAGCCCAGCCTAAGGCGGGGTACAGGTATCAAAGACAGCTCGTTCCAAGAAACTTTCAGTGTTACTGAGCTCCGATTTACTGTGTTGTAATAATGGATATTGTAGTAACATCAATTATTAGAGTTTAACTTTAGATCTACTTTTTTTTCTAGCCTGTTCTGTCCTACTGCTGAGCAAACGCCTCCCCAAAATCCTTCCACATTTTTCTACCCTGCGCCATGTCAAACCAGTCCAACTTACACATTATTTTAAAAATTGGTGTGACACTATGGTTTGGGAAACAAAAAGGAATTTTCTTAGGGATAAGTCAAATTTCCTTCGTCAAAAACTAATTATTTAAAAAATTGAGACGTTTCCAAGCTTTCCATACAACGAAATAGCGACAATGTGTGAAAGATATACATAGGCATATATCTGTTCTAACCAATTTCGACTAAGTACGGTGACTGCTATTGCTTAAGAGGGCTTTGGTGTGCCCTGTGATGACTAAAATAGCCAATCTTACTAGAGATCGTTTGAGAAATAACGAACTTAGAATCGTAAGGTTGTTGCCAGAATAGAATCTACCTATAAAGGTACCGTCAAACATACTAGTTACAATTTAAAACAGTCTTCATTCGAGACCTTTCAAACACAATTTGAATAAACAAAGAGAACGCATGCAGCCAGTTATTTCCATTCAAAGTTTCTGTACGTAATTGAAGCGACTGGCAAAAGCGAGTCTGTCTCCATTCAACGTAGTCTTATTACACGTATTAGTCGGTCACTTTAATGCCGGCGCGACGACTAAGTGCCAGCATTTACATAAACTCATTGCTATTCACTAGAATAATTGTTAGACTAGCTTGGCTGTGGTCGATTTCACTATTTAAGTAAAAATCGCGTCAGATAGGAGTAGGAACTAAATTACCCGTGTTAGAGTGTAAATAACAGTGCTGATAATAATACGAAAAACTTACGTTGGTAATAAAAGATTTGATACAGAACATAATTTCTTTCTTATAATTAGACTAGCGATGCGCCCCCGTTTCGCACGGGTGGAATAGTGGTGCATTATACTCATAAATGGTTCTCTTGAATCACTCTATCTTTTAAGAAAACCGCTTCGAAATCCGTTGCGTAGTTTTAAAGATTTAAGCGGATATACAGACAGACAATGAGAGAGAGTTTCATTTATAATATGTAGTGAAAAGACATGCCATTCGGTTTAGAACACACACGTTTAGAACATACACACATACACGTTTCGAAAAAGAAAATATAGCCTTCCTTTACTATAGTAGAGTTACACTTCGTTGTATAGTTATTCGAATTGTTACAGTTTTCTCTAAACTGCGGTAAATTGATACGTGCAAAGTAAATCGAGTTTAGCTTGTAACTGTAATCGTGTTTTATGCCCGTGAAATCCGCCCCTTTTGACTGAAAACTAAAACATGTATCGAGGTTGACAGTAGTGTTATAATGATAATATTATTGCGCAGAACAAGTAAACAAGGGCATTTAATGTTCTCTCTTAAATTATTCTATTTGAAATCTTAATATAAATAGTTTTCTAGTCTTTTGTGAGAGCAAATAGCAGTTAAGCTAGGCTAATGCGTTTAAACGCATGACTGAATTTCACAGTGCATACAATGTGGCTATAAGCAGAATAATAGGCTACGAAATATAGAGTTTTAAATTGAGACAACCTTTTGGCTTTTAAAAAATCTTGCCGCACATAAAGTATTGATTTTAAAGTTCATTGAACTAAGAGCTTACGCTTGCTTACATAGCAAAAACCTTCTACATTATGTTTCGATTGAATGATGTTTTTTTTTGTATGCATGTTACACGTGAAGCTACCTTTTAGCATCAGAAAGTATTTTTTGTGCAGCGTTTGTAAATAAAACAGAATTGTATGGAAGCGTAGCGTATTTTTGTGAATGATTGTTGTTTGCACCTGTAACTGGTACTGTTTGATATTTCTGAATCGGTATGTTGCACAGATGGTCTGATCAAATGTGGCCATCTTTTAATGGTTCCAAAATCTTGCAAGTCTTTAACCTTAGGGCTTCCAATGGTTACAAACATACCTAATGTTTTACACAAACAGTTTTATCGTCTTGGTTAAAACTAAAAGAAGTGCAGTCACGAGCAAACACATGTATTCTCGATTAAGCAAATGAAGTTTAAATCCCAGTAAAATGAGTGACTCGTGAGAATTTATTTCAAATTAAACATTTTATATTTAGCTTACAATATCTGGAATATTCGGGATAACAGCTTGATGAACTTCACATAAGAAATCTACTGCAACTGTTTGGTCGTGTATACATGTTTTTGCTCGTGACTGTACGTTCCAAAAACGCTAATCGTCTTTCTAACCGCGTGTGTTGCATGGAAAGTTTAAAATTAAATGGAAATGTATGTTATTGTTATTGTAAGCCAGTTGTCTCTTAATGCAAGGGGTGTTTGTGTTTACTTTAGATTTCGTGTGTCAACTTTGGTGCTGTATAAAATACACGTTATTTTGCATATTCTATACGCGGGTATTATCGTGTTATAAAACGAGCGAAGGTATAAAAATGGAACTAGAACCAGAGCTTTGTACTTTTTCTGAAACGATCACACATTATAATAAAAATCTGATGAGAGCCATACGGTTCGTGAATCAAAATACTTAAATAAAAACAAACTTTACCGATAAAAGCAACTTTCTTAAGAAAGGGTTTTTCATCATCACTTGCTAAGGCTGCAATATAAGCCAAAAATATAAGTTTATTTATGGCTAGATAAATGAAAAAAATCTACATATAAGTTCTTAAAAAACAAACCTCGCTACACAGCCTCTGTCAAACGCAGTTTAATACTGGTCCTTGATTTGTTTCCCAATTAATATGAAGGTAAACAAAATATATTTATACTTTTCAAAATATCATCATTATATCAATATCATTTATTGGTAACATTATCTAGTAGGTACTTAGGCTGATTCAATAAATGACCGTCAAACGAACCAAAACATTAATTTCGGGTTGAAACATAAAAGTATCCTAAAAAAATACAGAAATTCTGATGTAATTAAAAGTTCACATTTTATTCTAACAATGACTTCGTGTTACTTTTAATCAAGGAACTGCAAACCAGCAGAACTAAGTTATCCTTAAGTTCTGCATAGTTTGAATAGAGCCGGCGCCGAAACGTCGCCAGCTTTCAAGAGCAGTTCAACTTCGCGACAATCTCAGTTTACTTAAAAAGAAAAAGTATGCAGTGCAATCCTTTCCATTTAAAACATTTTCTTTATCCTTTTATACCAAAAAGGTTATAACGTTTAAGACAGCAGGTTATTAAAGAAAATATTCACGAATTTTAAATGAAAAGTGAAATTAAGTAGACGTATACTTAAACAGCAAAAATGCATCTTCTTTTAACACAATCTGTAGAGAGCATTATTATAATTTTCATATTTCATGAAGCAGCTCTAACAATTTTCGCTCATTACGTTTTTACTCGGAAATTCGAACTCAGGAAATGTGACAAGGAAAGTCCTTGTAATTTTACTGCGTCGTTTTATTTTTTAAATGAGAAAGAATATTAATATTTGACTAATGTCTCTCTTCAGCTGTGCAGATTATAAATTGCCAAGACGAGTCTATGCTTAATTACTTAGGTATTATGATACTACCTACTCCGACTCATTCTAAACTTTTAAATAAAATGTAATGGTTTTGTTGTATGAACTTAATATATTGTAGCATTTTTAGATTTTGAACCATTTGAACCATTATTATTTATTAGAATCCTAAATAGCAGTTCTGTTGACAGGTTTTCACGAAATAAACTATTTTAGCTTACCGTTTATGACGTTTCGTGGCCAGTACTTTCCTTGACTGTCTCCTTTCCAATGTCAGAAATAATTTTATTCCAGATCATCATCATTCCCCTGCCCTTATTCCAATTATTACTAGGGGTCGGCGCAAGTAATATAATAAACCTCTAGATATCATATCATAAACTATGATGTTATTCTTCTACAGGTGATGGTAGAGACCCTTAGTTCGACGGCATGGTGCGCGGAGATCCTGCAGTCGCGCGCGGCGGGAGCGTCGGCGCGAGCGCACGTCGCCGCCGTGGCCGCGCTGGCCGCCGCCGTGGACCGCTGCCGCGACCTGGTGGCCATTACTGATGACCAGCAGAGGATACTTGTTAGTATTTAGTTAATAGAAGTGTTTTCTTGAGGCCAGCTTCCACTAGTTGTGGAAGCGAACTGGCTAACCACACGAAGTAAAGCGGCATTTCTTTTCGCTTTTGCAACTGTTTTCTAAAAAGAGGTGGCTGAGGTGGGGTATCTCACAAATAGTGTCAAAAAACTGTTAGCCACACCAATCAGATAGAAAAAGGCGATCCGAATCTAACGATTAATGCCAACATCTGCTGCGTAAAGTAAATTTAAGTAGTGCACCTAAAGGCCTACCGCCTCATCTTCCTTTACAGTCATAATATTTATTTTAGAGGTGGTTGGTGCTAGGAGCACAAGAGTGACACAAACTTCAATTATAGAGAACACTCTTGTCATTTTCTCACTACATATATGTCTCTTACAGCTGGCCAATAAGTCATGGTGCCGTGTGTTGGGCTGGCGTGGGGATGAAGGGCCCAGGCCACTGGCAGAGACTGCCGGGGGCGAGGCGATGCGCCAGGCCTCGAGCGGGGCCCGCGACTGGGAGGCCCCCGTCACGCTGCGCCGGCGAGCTGCCCCCGACCCCATCCTGCTGCCGTGTCGGGGAGCCGCTGTTGGACTTACCAAGTTAGTAGCAGATTGTATTAGAGTTGGGTTATAACAGGCCAAATGCGATATTCTATCGCATTTGGCTCATCCTGTTCCTGTTCCGTAAAACTATATCTGCTACTAAATAACATTCAGTTATATTTCTACGTACTGTTTGTCAGTATGATGGGGTAACGTGTTATATTAAACAATGAGTATTTTTTTAATTTTGAGTAGGAGAGTGTGAGTGATCGATTTTTATAAGAACAGATATAAGTTACTCGCGAGAACAACTGTTATCTGTGATTCTGCCTGTTATGATAAATACGCCTCATCCCTAGATTATATCATGATGAGTTATTGAGTACTGATGCCTTACCGAGGATTGAGTTACTGGTGCAGGTAGTTAGTGGCGAGGCCATATGCCATATACTGATGAACCCCGATCATCCCAGAATAATCTCTAAAATAAAAACGTGGTTGGCTCGTAGGATTTACTCTTTTCCGATTTTCTCACCATCCGATATAACAGTTATTTAAAATCGAATACTAATTAAAGTTGATAAAACTACATTTCACTACGTTTAATTTTATTACAGAAACAAAAACTAGTATAAAACAAATTCTCGAATCTGTAAACAACAATACTGCTTTTACAATTACGTTTGTAGTTGGAAAACTTCAAAGTGCTCACTAACGTACCGATACGTTATAAACTGGGTATCACAAAGCCAAAGGTATTGTTTCTATAATTAGAATCAAAGTAATACAGCCGCATGACTCGGCGTTATTATAGATATTCGATTCTCTCGACTATTTTCACAATAACCTTTCGACTTGGAACTGATGTGTGGGAGTCACATTCACGCTCGTGTAATAAATTAAGGATTATGTTCTATTTCTTAACATAATGCAATTGTAGTACTATTTTAACGAGCAGATGATATACAGAATACTATATCAGCACCTTTATTTTCTAACTACTTGTAACTTTGACAAAGTGAAGGGAATGCACGGATAGCCGAGTGGTAAAAGTCACCACGCCAATTACCGATGTGCGCGACGTGTCGCGGGATCGATCCCCGCGTAGGGCTAGAATTTGTACAATCCACAAAGGCTTGTTTTGAGTCTGGGTGTCTTTGTACATGAGAATTGATGTCTTTGAAACTCTGCACGATACAAAGATTAAATTCCTTAGTGAGGACGTCGTTACTTAAAAAAAAATCTTAGTAGGTATAGTAATCGTAGTAAAAAAATAGTATAGTAGGTTTTACTTAAACTTAATACTAATAAAAACTAAATTACATACATATTATAATAGTAACGCAACGTAACACGTGTTCCTGAGAACATTCTTGTGGTTTAACTATTCTGACCACAACCCGAGTCATTGCAGTATAAGCAGTGTCTGTGATAGGTATCACATTGAATCCTATTTGCTCTGCTAATTCATTTAAATTGTTTATTTACATAATATCTTTAGTGCTTATAACGCTGTGTTACTCTATACCAAGATACTTTATCAAAATTATTAGAAATTTAAACCGAAAGGTAAGAAATGAATGTGCTTAAATTTCCTTCTAATACAATGAAGCTAAACGTTTTTAACACACATATTATCCTTGGAACCACTAAGTGTATTCAAAAAATTATGATAATGATAATTAAAAATTTCAACCAATCCATCTAAGCATTATAATCTACGTATATAGACTTCCCCTCTCTAAAGCAAAAATAACTCGGTAATTTCCATCACACTTTTCCCGTTACTGCCGAAGGGTTGCCTTTTCTAATCTCTGTGCGTTGGGATCGAAATCCACTCTAACCATTTACAAGTAAGTATAGCACGCGGCACATAAGTGAACCCAAAATGACAGTCGTTGCTATGGTTACACGCAGCCCCCGGTGTGTATCATACTGCATTTCGATATGACATCCAAAAATCGATTTCTGCGCATCCGTCAATTTGAGCCAACTCATACGCCGCGTATTTTACCTCATCAACCCAGTTTCGAATAAAATGAAATGGTTTATTCTGCAAATAGGAGAAATGTTATCTCTTTTTTCATTTTATTTATTCAAATATAAGCTCGCTGGAATCGACATTTCCTAACTGGCTACCCTGAGAAGTCGAAACAAACTCCCCCTGAGTTTGTTTCGACTTCATCATCGCCTTTTTTATTTAATGGGAAATTTAGCATGCCATCAAATGCTGCACTAATCTTGCCTTTCTCTACGTATAAGTAAATACGTCCTCGTCGTTGTAGGAGCACATCGCACATAGTGTTCGTGTGCGAGCAGACGCACGCGGTGGAGACAGAGCGCGGGCGCGGGTCGCTGCACTCGATCCGGCGCGGCTCGCTCGACGTGCGCTCCGTGGCCTCCGACGGCCTGCGCCGCACCTCGCTCGCCAAGCTGCAGGGCCTGCCGCTAGAGGCGCCCATCACTAAGGTCAGGATATTACTAATAGGAGATCAGAACTCGTAACACTGTCAGGAGCATCTAACATCGAGGTCAATAAGCCTACTTAATGTTACCCGCCGTGTCCTACCTCCCGCATATCCGAGTACCTGTACAATGGCACTGCATGTCTGTTAGCTTAAGATTGTGGTAACGCTGTCAAGAGCTTCTAACACCAAGGTCAATAAGGCCTGCTTAGTGCTATCCAGTGCGTCCTACCTACCGCATATCCGAGTAGTTGTACAATAGCACTGAATGACTGTTAGCGTAGCTGAGTACTGGTGTAATCATATATGATTCTATTGATCTTCATGATAAGGATAAAAAGCTTGGGATTTTTATGATATTGGTAAGAATCTTGGCGGTTTTGCCGACGGACTTCTTGAAGAACAAAAAGTTGAATGAAGATGCAAAAACGAGAGGCATGGAAAAAAAAATATTTATCAAATAATTTCAGATTCTTTTTTAAATCATCGTTTCTGAAACCAGTCCCTAGTTTCAACTTTCCTTTACAAAATTTTCCAGGTGATATCCCTCCTATCAGCGGCTACGGAGGGCGCGCCCCCCTCCACAGTGGCCTGCATCGAGAGGGCGGTGGACATGCTGCGGACCTCCGAGCTCTACTCGCCACAGATGAGGGACGACCCCAAAATGCGGGTAGAGGACCCCGTCGCTACTGATCTCATAGGAGCGCTGTTATCGGTTAGTATAAAGCTATCTGTATTTCTATATATTTTTGTTTAAGTGTGTTTCTTTTATGCAACGTGTTTGAAAAGGCTCCGGTTGTATTTTAGATTTTTAGTCTTTGCAAGTGAATCTTTGCTAAACAATGATCTACTTTCTGCCAAGAAAGCTGATCCAAGAAGAAAAGTCGGCTGTCACATACAACTTTTGTTCTGAGCTAATTAAAATTTTGAGGGACAAAATTATGTTTAGGAACGACTATTGCTACTATTTATTACTGTTATTTATTTTAGACAGCAAACGGGTCTTATTCGCGAAGTAATTCGATATTTCTTTTCTCCCGACGTTTTGGCCGATTTGCACAGACCGTGGTCAGGGGTGAACTGCGGATTTTTCAGTCGGGAGAAAAGAAATACAATTACATATTACATCGCGTTTGTTGTCTATATGTTATATGTGTACAAGTCGCGAAAGTTTAAAAACATTGACTATTGCTTTTTTGGTCATAGTCATTTATTTTCTTGGACAGAAAATATTTCCAGAGTCTATTCAAAAACGTTGTATGTTATTATTTTCTTCTGTGCGTGTGTTACTGAATTTCTTTTATTTTTGTATATTATTGGGCTTATTTAATTATTTTGTATGTGTGTTTGTATCTGGATTTAGTGATATTTTGAGTGCCTTTAAGGATGGTTTAGTTTTACAGAACCAACATGTAGGAATATTTATATTAAGTATGTATGTATATTATTTAAGGCAGGACTTGTTTTCTTGTCTGTGTTATAATAATGGAAAGCTTACTAAAACAGTGGGATGTCTTTAGGAATCACTAGCTGAAGTTAATGAAAAAGTGTTATACAGAATGCACTGTCTTTTTATAGAACCAATATGGTTTTCAATACTTCATTCTAAGGTTGAAAACCAGTATGTATGTTATAACATATAATGAACCCTTTTTGTATGTATTTTGTTAAATAATACTAAAAATATAATGGGACATTTTGAAAAAATATTTTTAATATATTTTTATTTTTCAGTTTTTTTTATCGCTTTAATATTCTAAGTACAGTTTATGCATGTACTTGTGAAGTGTGTATATATATAATGTATGTACTAACATGGTATTTATTTGTTTACGATCCTGTTCGATTCCTGGCGAAGAGGGAGCAAGTGAACTCAAACCTATTCTTTATGGTAGGAGGTTTGATTACAAGTCTGTCTGTCTATACCTTCAACCATAGACTATTTAGATACATATAGAACTTTGCGATTCATGCTTTCAGTCTTTCATTACACAGGGTGCATTTTAGTTTTTTTTTTTAATAAATATTAACTATGTGATATATTTTTATTTTTGTATATATGTTTATAGTATGTAAATTGCTTATTTTTATCTTGTATTATAAAATATACCTTATGCTTTAAATAATTATGTGCTTTTTTGACATCAATATATATTTATTTTATTACTTATCTATACCAATATATGTAGGCATATATTATTTATTTTACTAATATTTGTCTTAAATAAAATGAGCCCTGTGTATTTCTATAAATTCAATTCTATCGTTGTTTTCTCCAAATGTTAGCCCTGTATCTTCTAACAACGTTCTACTAACAATCATGTAACCCATTAATTTATTTACTTATTAAATATATTTGACTAACGCAATAATTATGTCAAGTAAGTATTTAACTGTACAGAAATTTGCTTACCTACGAGTAATATTATAAATATTAATACTAAAATCCAAAAAATAAAAATGAAAATCTGTTGATTCAAAAATTAATACACGACTACCCGAAAATATGAAAATAGCTTGGTATAGCAGCTATCTTCTTTCTTTTTAAACACTATAGCCCCCTAAAAATTAAAACAGAATTTAAACAACACTCGTTCATCAAAATCAGTTAAGATACTGAAAAAAGTATGAAACAATACACATACATACATGCCTCATACACACTTACGTATCAGAAAACATAACTCTCCTTTTTCGGGTAGTCGCAAAACAACTTCTCTATAGCTACAGCATGTTGACTTAACGCCAAATAGATACAATAGAAAAATAAACAATAGTCAAGCATGCAAAACTCGTAGAACAATATTTCAATGTAGAAGAGACCTTATTTGTATGGCAATAGGGATTAAATTTGTGTGATTGTTTGTTTTCAGCAAGGGCCGACCAATACGCTGTCGTCGCGACGTAGCAGCAACGACTCCACAGTCGTGAGGTCACAGACCAACAGGACCAATATTAAGCACAAGGTAATAACTTAAGACTACTTATTAATTACTTTTTCTAATATTTGTTTAGCAGGTCATTTAATCCATGTGTTATATTGGTAAGATTCTTAGCGAGAAAAAAAAACTTCTGGAGTAGTAGACAATCTTTCTCATAAGTGCGTTTTTTAGTAACGTATTATTTTTAATATTTTGTAAATGTTGAAAATGGTTCTTATAAGGGCTCTAATTTCCTCCCTTATTTTTGTCAATTGCCTGTTTTTCCTTTAGGATAGAATTGATTGCACAGTAAAATCCTATTTCGATATCTGGAGATTAATGTTAAAAAATAACTTTTTGCTTCATATTCCCTCACGTGTCGCCAAATAGTAACCTACATCCGTTTAATTGTGTCCCAAGTTTTTCCCTTACCTTCCCAAAAAAATGCCTGATATCTCATACAAAATTTATTAAGCATTAGTTTCTGTCCCTTATAAATTATTGTACCCGTTAACCGCAAGATCTAAAACGTGGTTGTTTTAAACAAGCTTTTAAAGTAAACGAAACGATAAATTGGCTGCACAGCGGCATTATACGTGTACATTAAATCTTGTCATACGTTCGCACTTCACCGCGCCATTACACAGCACGCGGGTATTATTCCCATCTTATATTATACCCTATATACTAAAAACAGGGTACTGTAATATGGTCCTTATAATTTATTGTGAGTGTCTGCAGTATTTTGTAATTATGGTGCTTTTCTTTGTGTAAGGAAACCAAAAATGTTTTGTTTCCCGTCCAATAATTTGACCTAAGCCACTAAGGCCATGGTAAGGTCTGTCTTTTTTGCTTATTTCTCGCACTAGGTTTAGTCTTATAAACTGTTGGGTTCGGTGCAACACGTTTTTTTCTTCCGTTGTCCCCAGGCGTCACACTACTATTTACTCCTATTTCATTTACCTATATATATTTATTTTCTCCCGACGTTTTGGCCGAATTGCACAAACCGTGGTCACGTGTAGGGTCACGTGTTTTTCATTCCTATCATTCCTTACAATCTATCTTTTCTTTGGCCTTCCCCGTCCTCTCTTTATCTGTTATAGTAAAGTAATATATTTGTTTAACGTTCGCAGACGACGGGCCAGCTGCGCGAGCTGCTGGATACTGCGCTGAGTTGGGAGTTCGAGATCTTCCGCCTCGAGGACATGACGCGCGGCCGCCCGCTCGCGCACCTTGGCCTTGCGCTCATGGGCGGCAGGTATGAACAGTTTCAATTCACTGCTAAGTTCTATACTCACTCATCGCCCCTTTCTTATCGCTTTTCCTTAATCGGTTTTTATTTTACCACTCTCATCTCTCTATTATGCACCTACTTTGTATTTCTCTGCACCGGCGTATGGTCGACTGGTAGAGAATGCCTCAGGCATTAAGTCCGCCATTGTACAATAATTGTATAAGAAGCATATATAAATAAATAAAACAAGTATTCATAAGATGTGCATTTAAAAGTTATTTATACAAGCTTCCTCATGTGCAAGAGACAGGACGCGTTGGCAGATCATTGATGAGCCATGGTTTGGGAGTAGATACCCCACTCATATGGCACGTAAATTTTTGACTGGCTGATAGATTTAGTGGTAGTGACCATTTCTATATTTATTTTCTCCCGACGTTTCGGCCGAGTTGCACCGACCGTGGTCACGGGTAGACTGAGTCTGAGTCCACCCGTAAACCACGGTCGGTGCAACTCGGCTGAAACGTCGGGAGAAAATAAATATAGAATTATACCGTGAATAATACCCATTTCCTGTTTTAAATATGTGTAGATCGGGATAGTTAAAACATTAAGTGACCACTAAGTCAATCAGCCAGACTGCTAAACCAGAGGTATTGGTTTGGATTTCTACCCAGGACCGAAGTTTGTGTGGCAAGCATAGGTGTTTGTGTTTTGTATAACTAATAAGTATGTTAATCAGGTGTCTGTTTACGATAGAGCAAGTCATGCCTAATCAGGGCCAGGAGGCCGTCGGATTATTTTCATTAATTTCACTGGAGTTGATTGCATCTAATATTGTTAAAATGAAAAAGTTTCGGTTACACCCTGTCAGCTCAAAGTTTAATATATCACCTGCATGGTTGCAGGTTCGATATCTGCGCGGCCCTGGAGTGCGACGAGCGCACACTGCTGCACTGGCTCACTATCATCGAGACCAACTACCACTCCGGGAACACATACCACAACTCCACGCACGCCGCTGATGTGCTGCAGGTACCATATTCATTTGAAGATTTAATACAAAAATTAGGGCAACCAAAGCTCTTTTAAAAGAATGTACTTGGTTCGTTTATGAGGAACCACCTGTACCTTAACAACCGATAATTTAATATATATTTTAGACACTAAACGGGTCTGTCAAATCAACTCGTGGTACACCACCGTTCCACCCGTCTGTGCAGCTCGGCCAAAACGTCGAGAGAAAAGAAATATCGAATTATATCGCGAATAAGACCCGTTTGTTGTCATTGATCATAATAAGGAACTCCAGGAGACCTAAATTACTTACCTGACTTACGCCGGACTTACGTATAGTAAGTCCTAGATTCGTGTCCTGCAAATTCAACATACTGTCTACGTTCGCCTAAGTAGCTTGCAAAAAACTTTAACAGATATACGCAATAGGACATCATTATCTACAACATAGATTGCCTTTTTAAAATCGAAGTACGCGACGTCCTGCCCCCCCCCCCTTCCCCCCAACCGCAGGTGTGACGTGGTTCACAAAAACATCACGGTGGCATGCCATGCGGGCCAACCGAGTATTGGGCTTGAGCAGGCATGCCCTGGACAGCGTACACGGAGTGAAAACATGACGCAAAACACTCCGCGCTCTCTTCATCACTAATAACTTGCCCGTCTATAGTCATCTGACACTTTGCTTTGTTTAATTTGTCGTTTGCGAGATCTATACTCAAGCTATCTTCATGTTATTGATATAACCTGGTGGTCATGTTACACAGGCCGTGGCATACTTCCTGGAGAAGGACCGGCTGAAGTCAGTGCTGGAGCCGCTGGAGGCGGCGGCGGCGCTGCTGGCGGCCGCAGCACACGACGTGGACCACCCCGGCACGTCCTCCGCCTTCCTCTGCAACGCGCGCCACCCGCTCGCCGTGCTCTACAACGACGTCAGCGTGCTCGAGTCACACCACGCTGCGCTCACCTTCAAGATCACGCTCAGTGAGTTTTTTATAATTTTTTTTCTATATTAATTAAAAATCAAACCTTAAAAACTAAACAATTTCCCACAAAACCTTCGTAAAGGTTTAACTGTGGGTTACGGTCGCTCGTATACAATTCCAAAATGCCACTCTCCGAGAAACATAGCTACTGACAGAACATCCAAACCTATCATGCCCCCATCATACACATACGGAGCCCGAACGCCTAGTCAGCATAAAAGGCCCGTTATGGTAGTCAACCGATAAACATACTTATATTATTTAATGATGTTAGTGTGCTCGAATCAAATCATGGTAACAGTAGTAAGTAATATTTAACAATCTCACAGCGCCATCTCGTTTCGAAGTGGGAAACTTTGTCTTTAGTAGATTGTGTTTCTCTACCACATATGCCATCTTCTGGCAGTACAGTGCACCTTTAGAAAATAGATTTTATTTAAGCGAAAAGGCGATTTGTCGAAATGAGCTGTAATAACGTAATTAACGCTGAAAAATGCGTATATATAATTGCAAAATACTGGTTTGTGTTCTATCTAAAAAGTTCGCGTAAATGACGCCCAACGTGGGGCTAAACTTTTCAACTCTGTAATAGTCAATTGGATGATTCTGACAAAAAGATTTGCACAACAAGGATTAAATAATACGTTAGTTTGTAAATAACTTCTATAGATGCGACAAATTGATACAAACGTAAATCTCTTTACTAATGGCGCACAACGTGGGGCAATGTTTCAACTTAGTATTGTTGAATAGACAAATTCAAAGATCACATAAGCGTTGTTACAAAATATCAATAAAGAGATATAAAATCTCCTCGACGTTGTCGTGCCTCCAATCGGTGAAACTATATTGCAGTTGCTTTCAAACATTTTCTAAAAACCCAAAATTGTAACTTTCAGACGACAACCGCGTGAACATATTCAAGAATCTCGACCGCGACACGTACAAGCAGGTGCGGCACAACGTCATCGACATGATCCTCGCCACCGAGATGACGAAGCACTTCGAGCACCTCGCCAAGTTCGTCAACGTGTTCTACGCCAAGTCCAGCGGCAGTAAGGAGGATAATATGCATACTGATGTGAGTAGTGGGGATTAATAATATTCTTTTTCATGTTTTTTTTTGCGGCATACGGGGATATGAGGGCAAAGTAGATTGGAGTAGTGGCGAACTCCTTGCTTTGCCCCCCCCTTATCACTATTTCCCTCCCTGATATTATAGTGGCATAATTTACGCCATATGGATACGGGCAAAAGAAAGGAGCTCACCACTTAACTACTCCCACCCACTTCACCCCCCAATTAGTATCCTAGATCTGCTCATGAATTAGGTTAAATAAATCTCGCAATATCCACTATCCTTCCCTTTCTTTTTAAAGAGCTATAGAGGCCAAAACCTGCGTATTAACGTTTTTAGCAATAGACATTGTGTATTATAATAATAGATACCCGAAAAAACTGAATTGACTTAAAAGAAGACTACCGTCTTTTCCAAAAAGAGAATCGTGCCAAACAAACATCTCCCCATTCCTTGATTTGTTATAAATTACATGTGATGATATTAATGTTTCAGGAACCGCTCGCGTTAGACACGACAGCTCTCTCGCTGCCCGAGAACGTGATCCTGGTGAAGAGGATGATGATCAAGTGCGCGGACGTGTCCAATGCGTCGCGGCCGCAGAAGTTCGCGTTTGAATGGGCTAGGAGGTAAGATCAATAAATGATAAAGTTTAATGTGATTTTTTTGTTAAATGTTGTTGGTCTTCCAATGAATAAATAAATTAGATTTGAAATCCTATAGAATTTTCCACACCCGAGAAAAGATGGTGTTCCCTACTTTCACCAGTGGAAACCATTTCGCAATTCTCCTCTTCCCATTTTACCAAACTATGCAATGAAATAATAAATTACTTTTGCAATCTACTTTGATGCTTCCATCACTTACAGATATTTCGCAAAATATCTCTATGAAACTCGTACGCCATAATTCATATTTCGCCAGTAAACGTTCTGGATCCAAATTCTTAGTCCGGTACCTCATCGCGAAAATTCTGTAGTATCATATCATCAGTACCTAGTACTTATTTTGATTGTTGCCAGTAAACGTTCTGGAACAAAAGTCTTAGTCTCATACCTCATCCCAAAAATTTCTGTAGTATTATATCATCAGTTCTGAGTTCCTAATTTTGATTGTCCCCTGGCTCCCCAGGATCGCGGAGGAGTACTTCCTGCAGACGGACGAGGAGAAGGCGAAGGAGCTCCCCGTGGTGATGCCGATGTTCGACCGCGCGACCTGCTCCATCCCGCGCTCGCAGATAGGCTTCATCGACTACATCATCATCGACATGATGGAGGCTTGGGCTGGTAGGTGGCACGCGTTTTGTTGGCTATGATTGTGGAGTTATTTTTGTTCTTTGTTCACATTTACGTGAACCAAAGCTGGTTTTTGTGGGTGGGGTGGGTTTTAAATAAGGTCGATATTTTCCTCCCCTTGTTATGATGTTGGGGAGTTCATTCTTCTTGAGCATCATCTGATTTGAGTTTTTGTGAATTTAATGAAGGCGTTTTAACCTTTTAAATGTAGTCGATCCAAAGGTCAAGCAAAATATGAGATTGAGGCATAATATTTCGGTTTCCAGCATTCATCGACATGCCGGAGCTGGTGAACCACGCCCGTTCGAACCACGCGCGCTGGCGGGAGCTGGACGAGGCGGGCGTGTCGACGCTGGCGGACGTGTGGCGCGCGCTCGGCCACGCCAGCATCCACGGCGCGCTGCAGGCCGCGCAGCCCACCGCCGAGGAGTAGCGGCCACACGTCCGCACGCCGCCAGCGACCGCCGCGCACTGCAGGCCACACCCGCCAACACCACTTATATAGGTACGCAGCACCCATAGCCCGCCCGCCATCTTGGACTAAGTCAACTTTGAAAATGGAACTCGCACCAGCCACGCGATGCGAAGGGCGCGGCCCGACAGAGTTTGATGTCAACGTTATAAGTCTGAAACGGATCATGGGCACTAGCCTGCCCGACGGATGTGTCCGATAATACGCTTATTTTATACTTATTATATCCGTGTTCGTGTGGATATCACTGAAATTATAATTGTTGATATCTACTTTTTTAAGTAGTTGTATTTATTAGATAATATTGAATCCAATATATTTACTATATTAATGTATCGATGGATTTCATTAACTATCCACAGATGGCATGATTTGTCTGGCTTTATGTGTACTTAAGTGTTACTTGAACTTCTTTGATATCATAATGTATACTAGTGATGTATTGAGCTAATTATACGTACGCCTTACAGTATCCCTGAACTTATTGTATGTAGTGTGACGTCACGAGGCCTACTGTCCTGTTGTTACGAAGCCTTTAGGACGTGGGGTGGGGGGAGGGGGGGGGGGAGCTAGCAACATGTTATATATGATACACGTTACGTACGCTTCTATCAATGTCTTGTTACGATGTCGTCTGTGGAGCTCACTAGACAATCGGCATCTACCACTATTATTATTGTTGTATTCAAGTTGCCATATACACGGGTAGGTATGTTAGTTGGTTACATAATATTTGTAATGATAAAATGTTTTACAATGTCCGTGATAGTAGTGCCATATTAATATTGGCCATTTTCATTCATTTAGCGGTGGTAGCGATCATTTCTCACGCATCCCATGACAGACGCGCACCACACACCCATTTGTTTACTGATAGAATATAACGTGCTATGTAAGGGCACACACACTTGATGACTCTATCCAAATGAGATTTACAACTTTCTTACTATACACATTTTATAGAACTAACTGATCAATCAGTTAGTCATTTTCAACATATTAACGCCCTTACAAATCGCACTAAAACTTTGAAAAGTATTTCTCTTGACTTATATATTGTTATACTATTGAAATATTGGTCCATTTATACACTTGAGCTTTCAAAGAATTCCTATTTTTATAAAGAAAACTTTTTGTAGTGCACTCTCGGCCTCAATCATATCAAAATTCAAAATTTTTCGAATGATTTTATAAAATCAACTGTTGAACAATAATTCTACGTAGAACACTTTGGTTTCATTCCTGGGGAATATTTTATAAACATTTTATACTTAACAATTATAAATGTTAATGTTATTTATTAATAGATATATTAGAAAACTTGAATATTTCTTTAATGTAATTTATTGTATTTGAATAAGGTCTAACATGTATGTTATAGCGATTATTGAATATGTATTCGTCTATATGACGCTGGTATGTAAGATTGTCTGTAGATAATAATACAATTAAATGAGATCATGTAATACGCTTCCTTGTGCTCAATGTCAATACATAGCGGTCTAATGTTAATGTTATACATACCTACTTCAATATTCGTCAACTTATACATATTATACGTAGTTGACTTTGCTATCACGTTGTACTGTATCAATTAGGTCGCGGTGTTCAATCTCATATTATTTGTAATTAATATGAAGCTACCAAACATCTGTCGTGTACTAACAAACGTTAATGATCAAATTACTTATGTTTATTAGATAGCTCAAATTATTTAGATTTTAAACGTCCTACTATCTTGATTTGGTGATTTCGCGTTCTGGCGCGTTCAAATTATTTTGTCTTTTTCTCTGTTAGCGAATCAAGAGTTATTTACAATCCTACTAATTTCTGTTTATACTGATTTCACGTAAGTTGGTCATGTTTGAGAAATTATAACTATTAAGGTAACGGGGGCTGGTCCCCATAATTAAATGTGAAGAATAGATAAAATTACATTGTTGTGAATTTTATATGCGGAGACATGTGTGCTATGCATAACTTGTATAAGTACCAATTAATTAATGTTAATGTAAATGAATAAAGATTCAAAACACTTCACAAAGAAGTGATGGAACTGGCTCGTTTTATTTCATGTTTTATCCCACTACCCTCCACTCCTTGTTTTCTAAGAGTCCGGCACTGCCCACACGGCCTCTTTGGGGGTCGTGTACTCGCACAAGCCAAAATCCATCGAGCCGTTTAGGCTGCAGAGCGTGCCAAACAATTATACAAACAAACATACATACATACTCTCGAAAAACATAACCCTCCTTCTAGCGCAGTCGGGTAAAAATGACTTAACCATGGCAATAGAATAGGTAATAAAAAATACAAGAATGTCCATAAAACATTTTATTATAAACAATAATTATTAAAAAAACATACTTTTATATAACTTAATACAATTGCAACATTGCGGTATTATAAATGCAATTTCTTTACACTTCTGCTCACGTTTCAACGTATTGTAATGATCAACATAAACCTTTTTATTCTTGGCTAATTATCTCGCGATGGCACTTGTTTATAACAGAGCGAGACCGCACTATACAACTAAATAAAGTCGGCAAAGAAATTAATCATACATTCAATTATCAAAAAATGTTGTTCGCACTCTTTTTTACTTCTAATAATTGTATAGCGCTGTCTCATACTCTTTCACACCATCAAAATAAATCACCTTTCCACACAATAAAAAGGTAAACCGTATAACATTACTCAACTAACAGTAAATAATATATTACTTTGAGACACAAACGTGAAATACTGTACAATATTAGATATATATTTGAAATTCGTCTGAGTAACCTTTAGCTTTAAACCTAACTTTAAAATGAATACAAAAACAAATATTTGTTAAAAAAGCTGGAATGGAAGTCTGTTTCATACGAGTAACATTAGAAAAAATTAAAGACAGTATGTTGTAATACTGCAGTAATTCGTTTATGTGCACAATATGTAGTTACGACCAAATAAAGGGACTAGAAGACGCAATCAATATTGTAACAAAGTGTCAATTCCTTACTGAAGGATACATTTGTCCAGACTAGATCTTTATTTGGTCAGTAACCGGCGTAACATAGACAGTACATTATATTTAAGACCTACGTTTATTTAGTCCCACCCTGTACATGAAATGAGACCGTGGCCTCGGGAAGGAACTGTCGAGCCTCGATCGGCCAACGCTGACGTCATCTCTCAAGGACGCAGGTTCCCCGCGAGGCCACAGCCAAGAAAATTTATAGTACATGTATTCTTTCGCGAACTTATCTAACTGAACACATCAGACTATCACCATCCATGAATATTACCCTCTTTACACGCAGACCTATAAAAGATAAGTACAAATTTATAACGTTTCGTAGACGGTTACAGGCTTGCTATACATTACCAAATAATTACATTCATATTGATTAGCCAGAGATTATTCGTTCGGCGCGACAATTTACGTCAGGTACATCTAACGCGCCTTGTATACAAAGTAATTTTGATATTTATATAAATATTCTGTACTTAAATATTTTTAAAGATGAAATACACCCAATATGCAATAAGAACCACAATCGAGTGCCCACCCAACACTTAATTATTTACAAAGGCATATTTCGTGACAAGATTACAGCCCTACTTACACATTAAGAAGTTACTCTCTCAATTTATTATAATAAAGCTTTTATAGCATGTTACCGAATATCACCCGAAAACAACAACTCTTCTGTTTTTTTCTGACAAAAAAATAGAATATCTATTATGTCGAAATTCTAGTTCCAAGTGATAGATAGGTTAGTAATTCTGGGCGTTTTAGTATAGTGCAACAGCCTTACCGATACCGTGTAATGTACAAAGGAACAAGTTCAGAACTAAAACAGCAAATAATATACAAAATAGTTGTAGTTAAAAGTGCTTCAAAAATATCCAACGCTCAACTACGTCGCATTAGTAATCGTATAGTCTCTTTGCAAGTATAGTTAATTTATTTAAACACATTTAGTATAAATTTTATTATATATCGACACTCGACAACATTCATATAAGTATTTTACAGTATGCCCTAGTCCTTTACAATATTTATTACAATTTACATGTCAAAAAGTTAATTGGAACTTTGCTATGGTTCTTAACAATCATGTTAACATCAACCATTCATAATCTGTTAACAATAAATGAAACGCTAAACGTTGCCTATACTTCAAAAGTATACGCTTGAAATAAGTAAATATTACAAAAATGAAAAATCTAATTAATATTTTGATCATTCAGTGAAACTAAACTGACTAACAGAAATAATATAATAGTGTATGAAAATAATGTCCTCTAACGCACACAATCGATAGCTTTCAGTGCTTTTGAAGGAACAGTAAAAAAGAAAGCTCACCAGGTACATTTAATAACCAAACATGCAATATAGAAACGAATATCTTTTATAAACTGTCTACTATACCTGAACATTTTCATACAAAAATGTTCCAGCTAAGTATAAAACAGTCAAGCAGATCGAGATCGCGAAGAAAATAACTGATGTACGATGAAACAGGAATCCTTAACACCCTGAATAAAACCTTTAACATTATATAACACCTATTTAAACTTTATAGCACTACACTTCTGTATAGGGATACTTGATCCGTAATGTCTTTCCACGAGTTATGAAGGGAAATTATAAGTACAGTAGAACGGGGTGATTAGGGACGATGGGAGAGAGTGAATGGTGACAAAAATTGGAACGGTATTACTACCATTTTTTGGTTTACCAAAACAGCCTTCTTATATACCAATATAAAGATGAATTTCTTGTATTTCTTCATGAACTAGCCCCTTTTTTCTTGTCTCTATTCTCCCTTACAACCCCCTTTTCTCCCCATTATACATTATAGATTTAACACTCAACGTATAGTAGTATGTGTAGTTACTTGTGTGAAGTGGTCGCCGGGCGCGCGGTTATTCCGCTAGATGGCGATAGGTTTGTCGCGGCACTGCTCTACAACGTAGTTGGTGAAGCGTTTGAGGAACTTCGGGTACTCGCGCTTGTATACCGCGCGGAGAACGCCCGCGGGCGCCCAGCCGCCTGGGTTCACTGGAACGAGAATTATTGGATATAGGTGTGCATTTTATCATCATCATCATCAACAGCCCGTTGCAGTCCACTGCTGGACATAGGCCTCTCCCAAGATACGCCACTGAGCCCTGTCTGCTGGTCTTGGTAAACGTAGCGTGGGACGGCCAATGGCCAGATGGCGGGACGACTTACACAAGAGGGCCGGTAGCTAGTGGACGCAAAAAGCAACAGACCGGGCTTAGTAGTTTGCATTTAAAATTGCTTAATCTATTAAGAAGATCATAATTTGCAATAAGGAAGTTTTTGAATGCTTCGATAACAAAATCAAGATGACTGAGTTTGGCTATGCCATTAAATAAATTACAAAATATAGATCATAATTAATTGCCGATTGATCAGACGTTGTGATATATTGTTAGATTTTTAGACATCCAATAATAGTCGTGATTTACAATCAACAAAATAAAATGCTTTTTTACACATTTCACTGAGCTTTATAATACAGACCTATTCTGACAGTAGAAAATCCATAAAAAATAGATGAAATTTTAAGGAGATTGGCCTTCCAACCGGCCCTTTCGATGTAAGTAAAGATAGTAAGATATGTTTTGACCTACCTGTGCTGCAATACGCGATGCTGGTGGTGATGTTCTCCCGCGTGGGCGTGGCGCCGGCGGGCCAGCTGCTGCGACACGCCAGGCACACCGTCACGAACAGACGGATACATGCGCTCGTGTTCGCCTGCATGCATCGAATACACGGTCAGGTATTGCTTTATAATAGACTTATTCAGGAGTAATTACAAAAAACATATACTGCTACTTTTTCAGATTTACAAACTTAGGACATATTGACAAACTTAAGATTAAAATTGTGCATCAAAGGAAGTTAAAATATTTGGTTAAAAATATTGGGGGCTTTTAATATTTTTTGGCTTTTATTTATTATTTTGTAAATTACCAGTTTATAGCATACTTTTGCATTTCTTCATTTAAAAGTTTTTTATTTTTATTATCTTTTTCAGTTTAAAGAATGAACGAAAGAACAACACAATATAGAGCAGTTTATCCCGTCTTTACTTAAGTATGGAGGATATTTAATCATATTTATTCTATCTTAATACTCAAACTCACCGGATAATCAACATTAGTAGTGGAATGGTTGGTGACGGCGTACGTGTTGTCCGTGGACTGTCGCACGTGCGACCAGAACAGCGCGTCCCGCTGCGACGCCGGCCAGATGCGCTTGAACGTCTGGTGGAACACCAGCGCGTCTGACGATATCTCCTCCACGATTGTCATTGTTTCTAAGGTCGCTGGAAGGTAAAAGTTATTATTATTATTTATTTATGGAGGACTGGGTCGAAGTTGCGCAAGATGGGGAATCGTGGAGGGACTTGGGGGAGGCCTTAGCCCAGCAGTGGGACACTATAGGCCAGGAAAAAAATATATTTATGAAAAAAAGGTACAAAAAGTTTAGAATTTTCAAAAAATCGCCAAACTGTAAAACAGTTTGTCGGCGATGACTTTATTAGTTGAGTTGGTGTGTTGAGATTAATAGCTTAGTGCCTAAAAATGATATCACTGGCTGGCAACGAGCTTACCAACTCCAGCCAACCGGAGTTGGTAAGAGCTGGTTTAACTAGCGCGGCATGCAGTGATTCAGATTCTAGCAATGCAAGAATTTGCGACGCTCTAGCATACACAATCATATCACAACGGCCGAGAGCTGTGCTGTATGTTATCTAAATGCTGGTCTATCCATTGCAAATATAATTGTTTTAAACCTTAGGTAACATGGTGATAGTCTTGTTTTACCAATCCTACTTAAAGAAATTCTGTATAATTAACAACTCCATATATAAACGCCTTAAAATGCAAATGTTAGTATATTTTTTTACAAGTTGAAAAATATACTAAAGAATCAATACTACAAAAAATATAAATATGAAGTAGCAATTTATAACAGCATACAATGACAAATAACTACACGACAGGACGTGTGTAGCATTGTAGTCATTTAAATAATATTTACAATAGATAATCACAATCTCATGGAATATGATACTAAAAGTGGTTTCTGAAGGTTTACGGATTTTGCATAATAACTGTGTATATTGAACGTGATTCGAGTTAATGTTAAAAATCATTGAAGCCTTGTATTATTTAAAAGCTTATCATTATTAGATGTCACATTACATCCAGCAGCTGTAACTATAAAGCGGCCCTTATTTCAAAGACATAAAGTTGATTTTAGTATAACTTTTTTTAACCATGGTAACCTTGATTTAGCTGCATGATTGTGGCAATGAAATGTATTGTTAAAGCTTATTTATCAATGGCGAAGGTTTCGGGTGCAGTTTTGTTTTATTATCATTCAAAAATTGCTATGCGTCTATTTGAAATAAATTTTGTATTAAGATAAAAATACACCCAGGCACAGAACAAATGATCGTGCTCATCACACAAATATTTGCCTTGGATGGGAATCGAACCCGTATCTAGTATAGCAGTCAGGTTCACTAACCGCTACACCAACAGGCCCGTTGAATGGATGGTCGAGGATTTGTCCTGGGTGGGAATCGAACCCACGAGCGCTAGTATAGCAGTCAGGGCCACTAACCACTAGACCAACAGGCCATTCGAATTATGAAAGAAATAACACCGTCAATACAATAGCGCCATCTAGTTTCAATACATATGTAATAGATACTCACTCTCCCACTCATATCGGTATCGTGGGTTGAAGAAGTAGTGGCACATCTCGCGCGCCGTCACGCCGCGCACTTTGTGCATCGCCTTCAGCGGGTCAGTCACCATGCCGTCAACTTCCATCTCCCTGAGGATAAATGGTACATGATACACTGGAAATAGGGTTTATAGGGATCTGGTAATCTACAGGATGTGCATGGATATCAATACTTTTCTACTGTGCTGAAAAGGATCCATAAATGAGGCTAAAATGTTCTACATATCACCTAAGCATATGTACATTGCGGAAGACCAAATAAAAGGAGTGTACTAACAAACAATTCCAGGTATTTTCAACTATTTTATAAGGGGGTGTAAAGCAACTTCATAACTCACTAGGTTATTTGGAAATCAGTTAATTACTTTTCAAGACAATTTCCGTCCTTAAATAAACTAATTGTGCAAGCTCTGTTTTGCAGATATAAAAATCAATTCAAAAAAACGATTCCAAATAACTTTGCGAGATCTTTCAAAAACTAAGCGTTACTAAGGAAAACACTAGAAAAATAAATAAAACCCGAGCAACTGTTTACGGTACCTGGCATTTTGTATACATAGGGTACCTGTTTTACACAGAATCCAGTAGAATGCGATAATATTATGAAAACACTTAATGTACACGACTACACGTGCAACTACAAGAATTCTGAAAATGATTGTGTAATGAAAACAACACGTGCTACACAATTACCATTACTTCTACACACAGGATATGAAAGCGGTTAACATGAGGCTGATGCAAACTATACAAGGCGTGCCTTTACTAAGAGAGCTTTTGAACCAGGACTGTTGTTATTGTGGAAGGAAGACGGCGCATCATGTGAAGTATAGCGTCGTCTCTCTCCCACAACTGCCACAATCTAAGGGCCCTACCATCACCTTTTAATATTGCAGTTGGGGAAACGGGATTGTGATCTAGTGTTCGTTTCAAAAGATATTTTTTAAGAACAAAAAGAACGCCCCTTTTCTTATTTTGGTGGGGGAATCAATATGGACCGTCGCGCTACATCATCCGCGTTCTTCTTTCTTTCTGGTCGTTCCCTCAATGCTGAGGATCGTGACTGTATGTCATCCGCGTTAGCTTAATTGATTGAGTTATTAACTTGATACTGTATAATATTTATTTATTTGTAATTTATAATTATAGTTTGAAATTTTGCATGGCGTACAACTGTAACACCCGTATCCTCTGAATACACCTGTATTTGAATTCTTCTTTTGAAGCCGGTGCATGGCAATGCGTTGCATTTATTCATGCAAGAAGGAAGCCCCTGAGCCCGTACATAAGCCCCTGAGCCCGTAGACAAGTGGCAATTACAAGCGTTTACCGAACGAATTTCTTTAACAAAATTACATTTCATATAGCCCCTGTTATCTCCATGCATTCAAGAGGCAACAGTCCTGGTCCAAAAGCTCATACTAAGTGCATACCTACCCAGTAGGCGCGACATAGTCCACGTACCTCCTGTACATCCGCATGTCTCCTTCTTCGGCGAACAGCTGCCAGCCGATCTCGCCGCCGACGCCTTCGAACGCCGCCTGGATCTGCTCTGTCGATATCCTGTCGATCTGAAAATATATGGTTATGAAAATTGTCTTGTAGGAATTTAAATATTTTTAAAATAATATTTTACAACCTTCACACAACGCCATCTAGTGGCCATATCACGCCATCAACCAACGTCCAAACTAAGCAGCTTGTATTATGAAAACTGGACAACTGATAAACATTCTTATATATTTCGGAAATACATACATTTTATTGATAAATTACACCTAGACACAAAACAAACGATCGTGCTTACACCATTTGTCCTGGGTGGGAATTGAACCCACGACCTCTTATAGCAGTCAAGGCCACTCCACTGAACGTAACACTAGACGGGCCGTCGGAGGGACACCATTTGTATGTAATACTAAAGGACTGAAGAAGTGGTAAGTTTAAAATGAAGCCTAACTATAGTGGGATGTCGAAAGGCTGTATACAAAGCATTTGATTTAAAACTGAAGTTTGAACTACTAAAGCAATCACACATATTTATATAACATGGGTGTGTGTTATATGGAAATTGTTCACGCACATTAAGATCCTTTGCTCAAACATTACTTAAATCATTAGCAAAATGTTTCCCTTATCAGACCATTAACCTAGAATTAAAATACCATGGTATTTTAATAACAAATTGCTTAGTTTCACCTATAGTAATTTGATGTTGGCATTAACTCGTTTTTAGGACAACCTCGGAAAGTAGAGCAGCTTAAGTAAGAACGTGGGGTCGAACTAAGCCCTTTGTCTAAAAGCAAGTTTTCGTTAATCACGAAGGGTGTTTTCTATGTAAAATTCTAAACTAGTTACTCTTATCGACTGCCTCTAACCAATTTCCAAGAATTATCAAACATGTACCTACATTGGGTACATTCAGATAAGCCAACTTAATTTTACTTCATTTAAAAATCGGAAATTTTCAATGCGTTATAGACATGCACCTCGATGTTGCTAAATAAACCCCTGGATGGAATAAAAACACATTCATACTTGCTTAAACACGACCCCAAGATACTGCCTGGGAAAATGTGGTGAATGGAATGAAATGGTTTATTCTTCAAATAAGATAAATGTTATCTCTTTTACATGTCATATTTTAAGAATATAAGCTCGCTGGAATCGACAATTCCTAACTGGCTACCCTGAGAAGAAACGTCGAAACAAACTCAGGGGTCAGAATAACCTGCCGGGGCTGCGGGATGTTCGCGAGAGTTACCGCTCGCCCGGCACCCAAAGGGCTCCAAAAGAAACATAGTGGGTTTTAGTCAGTCAAAATCTGACACTCCCTGGCGGGGTCCATTTGATCATTTACCACGAAAAAAAAAATTATGACAGAGAGAGAAATAAGGGCACGATTACAAAGAAGATATTAATTGTACCCCTTACCTCGGACCACAGCGGATGCACGGTGAGCCTGTTGTCAATAGCCGGCGGCGGCAGTTCCACCTGGTCGCGCGTGTGCACGCTGGGCACGACGCGCGCGCACCGCTCCTCCTCCATCTTGTCGAAGCCCGTCTCCACGGCATCGTAGAACTCGTCGTCGGGTAAGGTCGAGTGAGGACCCTCCTGGTGACAAAGAGATATGCTTTTAGAACAAGGTATAAGGGAAGAAGGAGAAAGAATTGCTTTTAGAAGAAGATATTTTTTGACCAATCGGCAAAAACATGGTTGTATTGCATATTACAGAATATCGGTTGACTTAGCGTGAGCTTAGGAAAATAAAGAGAGTTGTTAATAATTCTTTTAAACCATAAACAATCTTAACTGAAGTATTTATGAGGACATAATTTTAAAATGTAAATCCACAGAGACTTCTTAACCTCGCACCGAGGTACAAATACTAGATTAATTTACGACGATTTTAATAATAACGTAATAAACTGGAACAATAATTAAAAATATATTTTATCGGTACAATAATACAACAGAAATAGAGACGACACTATATTGATTCATTATATCACTATACAGTTCCGGCCGGAAATTCGCAAGATGAATCTAGGCGAAGCTGCGCGCTGGCTAATAAATTGCTGCATCAGTGCATTTCCTATTTGGAGTATGCCAAGGCTTCGGCATTAAATAAAAACTATATAAAATAAACCAACAGAATAAAAATATCATGAAGATAATGTCAGAGTCCGGAAGATGGTATTTTAAATAAGTTTGTATTTTAGAATTTAGGTTTTTAGTTTTTAGCTTAAATAAGACGATGAAGAAAAACGTCGTAAAGAGACCTCGGTTCCGAATATTGGACCATCCATCCATTGAGTAAGTGTGGTTAATTTTCAATAGGGTAGAATACTAATTATGGGAAGTGAGAGATCAATCTCTTTATGAAAACAGGCTTTTAACCAGCAACGTGACACTTACATACTGATGTAATTATTGTGCAAAAGATAATATACTCTCATTAATACTGTCTGTGTGTGCCATATGTCGTCTAGTCAGTATTATTTGATCAACTCTACAAACACTACAATAAATGCTATCTGTAACCTCTAGATAATATAATTCCGTGTCGATCCGGCCCACATACATACGGACATGTAAGTAAGGACGACAGCCGTGCCAGTTAATGAAATTTCGTTGATTGCGCGATCCACAGATGTTCTGCCCCGCATAACTATTAGCTACGATGGTGACACGCTGGTTTACCCAAGGGCACTTACGAAACAAGGATTGTTTTGTTTTAATTACAGAAAGTATTGACTTATTCAGCTATCGTGATATGTATAACATCTGTTGTTATTACTTGTTATGCATATCTGAAAGCCATACTGATTTTCCACGCGTCAATTTTGTTGCATGTAGGTTTTATTTGTAGAGTTTAAGATTCGTAATGGTCACTAAAAATTGCGAGCACATCAGGACACTTTTACACAAGTTTTCATTCTTGATACAATTAAAGTATAAATAAACGATTATCACTTATCAGTAAACAGAGACACCTGTGTTATAATTACGTTATCTATGCAGTTACATTGGCAAAATAGGTCATAAAATGAATTAGACCTACTTTAAATATATTTGCAATCTTTTATTACTGTAATATCGCACGTTTTATTGTGTTTTCGCGTTTTATTGATATTTTACTACTCTATAACGTACTATAATTTATTTATTTTGCAAACTTTCCTTAGCAGGGCAAATGTTCTCAATTCTCATACACTTTTGTTCACCTATATAATATTTTGTACTACTAAAGTAACAAAATATATAGTTTGTTCTACGAGGTCAGAATAGGAAATATGGCCTTTGAATATTTTTCATTGTAGTTTGGACATTGAAACATCTCCGTCATAGTTCACTATGTAGGTATATCACACGCCATACACAATGTGACCAACCAAGCGATTAAACAATGAAACTACAGCTTACATCGCGAAATCAACCGTGAAGGTATTTTTAACCATAATTACTGAAAAGTATAGGAAATGTGGCAGCTGAAACTATGTTTGTAACGCCATGATAAGAATATTTGGAATGATTTTACAATTTTTAACATCTGGATTATGGAACGAAACGTCTTCGGATAAAACTTACAATCTCTTTTCCAAGTAAATGCTATTGCCTAGTTGTTGGAAAAGATATAATAAAAAGCAATCTGTATTTTTTTTTCAATACCGATCTGCAATACACCAGTACAAACAAAGTAATTTCTCAAAAACAATTAAAATCAAAACACCTAATCTTGAGACCACGAAACGGCTATTAAAACTGGAAATCAAACAGTGTTTATTTAAGTTCTTAAAAAAATAAAACAGCTCGATGAAGTTGCCAGCGATAAAATTCGTTTAGATATAAATACTATGGCATACTGATTTCAACAGCCGGCTACGAATGTGTGAATAAAATGAGCCTAAAATACCTAATACACTCGGAAATAAATACAAGACATACAGATTATTGATTTCATTTTCCCTGTGTAATCTGAGCTTTGAAAAGGGTGCCGGTATATTGAGTTTTGTACAAAATAGATCTGAATACGAGGCGATTAGATAAAAATTTCGGCTTTATAACTTGTGAGTAAGTAAGTGAAGAGCAACCTGCAGTTTTTTACCGTAAATAGTGGATTACGGACCTAATCTAAACCCTCAATTGCTTAAATATGAAACGATAATAGACTGCTGACTCAATTCGATTAACTTACAGGAAAAAATACAATAATACGTACAGGCACTTGAAGATCGATATATTTTATCTAATTTTCCAGGAAACACGAGAATACATGTCGATTTGTAATCACAATCTTACATCTCGTAGTATAAATATTCGTCGAAATTCATCAGCCACGGAATATAAATAAATTTGATACTAATTATATCTTATTTACTATCTATCATCATCACTATTAGAACTATTTGTATCTCTAACAGTCTGCGAAGTTAATTGTCTCAATTAGATTATATCACGAACATTCGATACTCTAACTAAATTATCTGAAACAGGCGTCAGTTATACACAAGCCAGTTCACAGCTCCCTAGAGAGAAACCCTACCCTTGCAGTCACCACATTTATAGCTAATGTTTACGAGGCAAAGCTTTTAAACAATAGCCGTAAATCTAAAAGTTAGGACATCACACCTGTTATGGTAAACCCTAAAAGGTGAACGCAGATTTGATCGCACCGCACTTGCCGCCGTACTTATCATCTCTTTTGCTTTGGTACTACAGCGACTCCAGCGCGAGTTGATGCACGAAAAATAATAATAATACTACGTTATATACGTCCCAGTACTAGATGAATGCGTTTTCCGATATAGGGAATGTTTTGAGTATTGATATCTGCACAAAAAGTTCTCGATTGTGAGGAGGCCCAAGTCTGCGTTCACCTTTACACTGTATATAGGTTAGGCTGTTAGATAGTTTACATTTTACCCTATAATACAATAGTCTCGGCAACCTTCAATGACCTCAATTGGTGGTGTCTGGGTTAACCAAAAGCTAATTAGTTGACTAACAGTTTGATAGATGCTATCGCTGTGTGATAACCTACATTTAGATTTGTAGGATAAGTACAGACAATGAATATTTTTACATTTAATTAAAACAGTGTCCTTGTAATTTGGTCTAAATAAACATTTTATACCTTTTCAGACAAACAGAACGGGCAAATATGTGTGAAGGCAGAGCAGTCGTTTCATGTAATTATTCTAGTTATGTTGGCTGCGAAAAACAAAGATTGAAATATGTGTATTTTCCGCAATATAGGTGTCAACTCAGTCAACAAAACGGAGTTTAAATGTAAATAGCAAACGCTGTTGTTGTCAACCTTGTACTTTTTAGCCTGGTCAAAAAAACTTAAAATAAATGACCTACCAGAATGGATAGGAGTCTAAAGCTTTTTGTCAAAATAAACATTATGAACAAGTACATACAATTTACAACAACCGAGTCATTCATTAAATTACTATTAACCTTACCGGATTTTCCTAATTTCCTACATTGTATGAAACAATACATTATAATTATCCTCAACTGAAATAATACCGACTGTAGTAAAACGAGACTTGTATCTTTATTCAGTACATATTTATTTAGAAGTAACCGAGATAAATACAACATTTACTGTATGTTTTCCAGACAAATACTGCGATAACGCGTAATATGTATATCATCTTTAACCATTGGAAAATACTGTTTTAAACACATTACGGGAAATTACAGTAAGTTAGCTGAAATCACCTTGGTACGCCGTTCTCGTGGTGTCTTTTTATTATCATGACATCACATTTGTTACCCCTGTCTTCTCCACATATGGCCATGAGTAATAGTTATGGACCAGTAGTACAATGTCGGCTATAATAGTAGGTATATAGATATAAACTAATATAAATGTCTGGGAAAACATGTGGCTTAATCTTAGTACGAGAACGTACATAAAAACATTCAAAATTACAATGGCTTCAAAAGAATGTTCGTTAACGATAACAAAACTATGCACGTGCTTTACTAATTTGACTAGCGTATTACTACGGCATGTTTTTACCTACGAGTATAATAAATAAAATACCATTGGCAAAGCAGGAATTATTAGAATTCCCCGTAAAGGGTACCCACGGGCGCACCCCGTTATGGCGAGGACGCCATTTGGTGCTGACGTCACCACGGCACTCCCCAGTCCCCAACGAACACAGAAACATAGATAGTATTCCTTTACGGCTCGTAAGCGTAATGATCTCTATTTTCGGACACCGGAATTCGTTTGGGGAAGCAATAAGTGGTAATAACTTATGGAATAACGTCGATAACCGTCGATATCATAATTACCCTGCCAACGATGTTGACGACACGAGCCGTGGCATCCAGAAGGAAAATTATAAGTTTCAACTAATACTGAAAGTTTTACTGTCATCGTCAGACAATCAATAATGTTAATTTGAAAAACACTAGTTTATATCTTTGGAAAAGGCCTTTCAGGAATCCGTCCTTAGCATAACTAGTTAAAAAAAGTTATCGCTGAACTCTACAAAACATTTACAAAACTACGATAGTAACAGTGACAGTAAAACTGCTCTTGCCTTCACAAAATGTCGCGGCTCATAATTTTGAATGTCTAACATAATTACAAGTAATTTTAACGCTTAGCATCGGCTAGCCAGTTTGTCACGGCAGAGCAATGCGTGATCTCCACCATTTATTTACAAGCATAATGTTTATTTTACGATCTGGCTAGCACGCGAAATTCGCATCAATTTCGCATATTTTTATATGAACCATGGGATTCGGTCCCTGCAGGTGTGATAGAAAAATTCTGTAGTATCGAGACGTGATAAAATTTTGCTTATCATGTTGGGACGGAGTAAACATGCTATAGGTTAAAATCGTATTAAAAACCATGAGAGAATTGAAAGAAACAAAACAGAAAATTACAGTAAGTCCATAAAAAGTTCAGTAAAATATCCCATTAACTTGTTATTGTTTTGTACGAGATTGAAGATGTGCTAAACGTTAAAGCCAACGACGAGGAATAAACAATGTATTCATATACAACAATATTCTAAAGTAGTCGCGAATGAAACGATTATTTTCCTTTAAAAATTCCCAGCTCCATTATACTCTTTAATTAGACTATGTTCTGCCTTTTATCATTATAATTAATAGCCAAAAAAACAACGAACAATTGCCACCGAATCAATATGGTGAACGTTATCACCTGCATGAGTCACACGTGTAACCGAATTACTGAACACCAGCACCAAGGTCATTACATCAACTGCGAGACTACACACAATTGGGTATTTGACTAAAAAAATCTAATTAGTCCGTCAGGTAGATTTAAAAAAAATATTGGATAAGTATTTTTTATTTTATCACGTTAACAAAAAATAAGATGATACCGTTAGTTTAAATTTCGTGTGACGTCACATACTAGTCATTTTTTACTGTCAAGTGACGTTGGTAGTCCCCACTTCTACGATTTTCACCACCTTTGTTGCGTTTTATCTGTGTATTTTTTTTATTGACTTAATGAAATAAAAAATACGTATACAATATTTTTTTTAAATCTACCTGACGGACTAATTAGATTTTTTTAGTCAAATACCCAATTGTGCTTTATTCTGGGATATCGAGCATTATCAACATCTCTCAAATACCATGGATTTGTGGAAGAGAGACGCCACTACGCCGTGTAGTGCACTGTTGCGGTTCCACAACTGCGTGAATGCCGTCCATTTCTATACATACATACAATATGCTTTGTTCTAAGATACAGATCACACAGACTGGTTGAATTAGCACATCAAAAGAGCTAATGACGTAAACATTCTTTTGTTAACGCTAAATTTATCAGTTGTTTATGAAAACAGCTGGATACCTGAAAATGTTTTCGTAGTTTGTTTTATTTTGTGGTGAATTTTAATAGTCTTGTAAAGTATTCGTTTAACCACTAAACGTCTTTTTGATGTTTTGTTTATATAAGTCAAACATATTAATAATAACATTTAGCAAAAAATATTTTCAAAGGTAATCTTTCTTTACTTTCATCACATACATTCTAACGAATTAAAAAAGTTTGTAAACTCTTTGTAGTGTGGGATATAACACGTGGAAACCCTAAAATATGTTAAATATACCATCGTTAACATATAATTATTGTTTCATAAAAAATATGGTAGGTAGGTACCCTACTAATTTACTTACTGAAAGTGAACAAAACATTTTTCCAACATTACCTACATAATTTATCAGTATCTACAGTAAAATTCCTTTCGTATTCCCATTGAAATTTATTACCAAGCAGTGGAAGAACGTTCGTTCAGTGCTTATATTTTCCACGACCGTCATACCAACTACCAATGCTTATAGCTAATCTAAACTTTGTTAGAATATGAGGAAACAGAAAAATTATCGTCTATCAATTAACAATGAATGTCAATGTACATCTACACTCGCTAATTTAATTATGGGATTTAATCAACACGAAATTAAGAACCAGCAAATGATCGCGGAAGGTTTTTACATGCTTCCTTAACAAAGAACCATGATCCATTCCATTTTGTGCCACCCATTCCATCTCATAAATGCCTTTGGTGCTACATAAGACAGTCACAGAATTCAACCAAACCTCCACAACTGACAAAGGAAACGTAGAAAAAGTCAGTGGAGGATGATCAAACCAGGAACAAGAAAGTACGATCTTGAGTTAGCCCTGCAATAGGACAGTTGAGGCTCAAAACAAAATAAAATTCCGTTGCGTATCAACACGAGAAAGCAAACCTAGCAACACAATACCATTTGAAAAGCCTACTGAATTCGTCCACTCAACAAAATGACATCATAATAGACCCCTTACGTAGTGAGCCATCAACCAAATCGCCTGTTACGGCTAGGGAAGGATGACGTAATACACCACCGCAGTCGTCGTGGTGAGCTGAACGTCTACCGCAATTCAACGCGTCGTTTGCAAAACCGAAGGCTCTACCAATGATGATGTCAGACTGAGAAAGGTCAGGAAATGTACCATTTGGTGTTTAGATGTTAAGGTTGTACGGAGGTCATTGGAGCATTTTGGAAAACAGGCACTTATGATGTCTGATTTGTGTCATAAATCGACAAAATATCACGTTTAATGATTTGTCTCATAGATCTTAAAACATGATCGATCACGATCTTTAATATAATATAATAGACTTCTCGAAGCACACGCAATATCTCAGATATTAAATTAAAATAATGATATAATTTTGCAAGTGCACACTATGAACTAAGAAAACTAAGAACTTTTCCCAAACCGGCCATTTTGAGTTAAAAAAACTTTTCACGCTAATTTCTCTCAATCAACTGTGATTAACTACAATTGAGTATTTAGGAAGGGAAATAATGAACTAATCACATATAATTGTGAGTACGGAACAGCAATAATGGACGAACGGCGATAATTGATAGTTTCGAGTACTGGCTCAGCTGTTACTTTCTTTTGAGTAATGGCTAACAGCAACAAATGTACGGAAATAGCTATTACCTTTTAGCTTAAGGTGTTATCAAAAAGTAAACATTGTGTTTGTAAATCAGTTCATTTCGTCTACCTAGTCTTCTCCCAAGGTACGCTAGTAGGTACCTACTCTCAGGATACAGTGGAATACCGTATTTTGTTTTTGCCCTCCAACAGACCGCTTATTTTCTGGACAGTAGACTTCTCAATTATTTTGTTACGATCTCAGTGTGCATTGGTGTCGGTGCCACACAATTTCATTCTATATTAACCGTTACCTTGGTAAGAAGAGTTGTCTCTTTTGACAAACTTGTTTCGAACAGAATTAATAACGTTGCCGTACAACAAATAACCAAACTACACGATACAAAATCTACATACACACCTAATACAAGCATACATACAAATGTGGAAACACAAACAGAACACAATAGCAATAGCCCATCAAGCTGAAGCCTATCAAAGCCCGATGGACATCAATTACACTTGACGAGACAAATGAAAGTGCCCTCATCAATTATACTGTAGTACTGGCGGGCTATTATTGTGGGGTATTATTATCTACATGTATACGCCTACAGAACTCATTAGTAATGGTACATCCTGTATAGGGTTATAGCAGACGTCGACCACAGTATCACCAGTATGGACAACTATACTAGTAGTTTTGTAAAGGCGAAAGTTTGTGAGTGTGTTTTTCTGTATGTTACCACTTTACGCTGAAATAGTAGACCAATGTTGTACTAACATTGATTTTTTGCTGATTTTAATACAAAATTGGTTGACCAAAGAAACAACGGATGGATTGTGTGAAAGACGATATGGCTGCAAAGTGTGTTACTTGCGAGATGACGTCAGATAGGATAGGAGGATACGTGTGGAAGAAGACATGCTGTGCTGACCCCAAATAATAATTGGGATAAGGGCAGGGGATTGATGATGATTGGCATTTTGCTGACATTTGCAACTACATATGATTGCTATCGACGCGTGCGAAACCACGGGCAAAATGCTATTCACACATAATTTAAATGAAGTCAGAAGTCTATTTCGTTCTTTTCTACATGTATAAATAATGCAATTACAACAATGGACCTTAAATAGTACAGCGTATAATTCAGTTGAACTAAGACCTCTATCAATTTCAATTGCGACTGTCCGGACCGTTTTACTCGATCAATTATACAACAATGCAATGATGACACAGAACGAAAAAAATCGAATAAATGCAGTGATGACTTCAGAGTGGATACTGTATCAAGTTTTTATACAATATTAATGGAAATATACTGATTTATAGTCAGTGGTTAAAAGAATATGATCTAAAATTCAGATTCAAAATTGTAGCCTAAGGCAGACCATGAACATCGCTCAACGCATCACACGTCAAACGAAAATAATTTATTAGTTTACTTTAAACAGAATAAATCACACACACGTCTGGCCATCAAGTAAATGTTTTGACAGGCGAGCATTATAAATTAAGTTTATCACGAAATACACGTACTTAGGGCCTTACGTATACTAGGTATTAGGTATTACAAGTCGATAACTGATGACTTGAATCTCCAAGCGACTTTGAACTATACAAATTCATGGCGATTCGTTGTACACTAAAATCGTCGGCTAATCAGAGAGTTGTGTTGCCTCACGTATAAAGGACCTTAGGTAACCGAAATCGATAACCGTTTAGTAACCTTCAATCGACTAATCGGTTCCCAATCGGAAACGATGTTAGAGGCAGATGTGAGTAACGAAATGCTTAAAATAAATCACCTTATCTGCAAGGTCATGGTAAGACATAATGAACTCTGTGTTGAATACCGAGGGTTTTGTAAATGTATTTTAAGGTAGAGAGTAAGTAGACATTATGTTTCTAACAAACTGATGATACTACAAGCACGGAAAAGAAGAGTTTCGGTCAGAGATTTTCATTGATAATTCTCTTTAATTCCTTGCAATATGATAAAGAAATTCATTTTACAGTTGAAATACTTTGATTTGATCGAGTTGAACTGAAAATCATATCATTTCATTGATTTGCATTTAGATACTTTTAATTGAGTTTACTTCCATGAGCTCTTTATAACTGTTGTCATGAGCTGAGGATTAAAGGGAAACTCAACTACCTTAAAATGGCAGACATTTCTAATGAGTGACGTAACAGAAGCATTATAGCATAATCTTGTTTGTTACCTAAGTGAAGATTAAAATTAGTGTCCCATGATATGACGTCAGCAGACAGTATTTCATATGACATTTAACTTTAACACCGAATTAAATACGTCATCGCACTCAACAGGTCTTTCAGTCATTTTCCAAGAGAATATAAAGAATATGTGCGTAGTACTTTTATGACTAACTTTGAACGTTACATGTAAATAACGTCATTTTTATGTACTTACAATTTATGGTCTGATCGTATTCATGAATCACTTGTAATTGTAGCCAACTGCTTCGTAATCCGATTATAATGCCGACCAGTCACAGTATGATCTGATTTAAAGGGAATTAGTCATTTAAACTGTAAAGCTTGCTGAGGGCATATTGCGACTTCCTAATGTAATACTGATGAAGTTTTGGAACCGGGACGACACACAACACAGAGTAGAGCAGGGTCTCTTTCCTTAACTTTCTTCTACAACTACTAAAGTCTTACTTTAAGAGGTGGGTATAACTTGTCACTAGTTGAGTTTGTAAGTAATTTTACACTCTACAAGCACAAGTTGCAAATTTGCATCCATATCAGAAAGACAGGTCATTTTCTGAATAATCACGTAACATAATAGAAAGTGTCGCGTGTTATTTTAATGTTATAGCGGTATACAGATGCAATCTAAGGTAATGATATACTATGCTTGAAATTAAATTATAGCAAGTAGATCGAGTCGTGGAACGTGAATCGCCAGATGGTCTGATAATGGTGTCTTGTAGTTACTAGCGCCAGACAGCAATCGATGAAACTAGCTCTGTTTTACACGATGTAGTCATTTTATAGATTATTTAAATTAAGTGAAAGAAGAAGTATACTATAGAGGAAATGACGTCAAATAGGAACGTGTGGAAGAAGAGGACATGCTGCGCCGACCCCAAATAATAAGAATTGGGATAAGGGCAGGGGAATGATGATGATGATGAGATTAAGAAGATACGTATAATATGTCTCAATCAAGAAATCTAATTATATTGCAATCAAGAACTGTTTTAAAATCATAAAATAAAGTAACAAATGTCAAAGACAGTTTAGTTTCACATCTGGTCGATCTGCTTTCCAAAATACCGAAATACGAGGATTCGCATTAATTTTCTTAAGTGATAAGTATAACCTTTTAAGCTAATAACTCTAATTAGAATGAACTTCCAATAATGACCTTTAACGCTTATAGTATTTCACATATTTAAGGCTATGCCTACATGAATCATACATATTTAATTACCAAGCAATTAAGGCACATTAAAAATAAAATTTATGATCGCATGCAGTTATTCTAGTTAAATATTTTTAGTTTTATACCGACTAGACTATTATTAATAAATATTTCTAGCAGTTTTCAACAAAACAAACTTTTAAACTCTACTTTTCGAAAGTTTTAACATTGAATCAATTAATAATGTATAATCAAATACCTGTTTTCATTATGGTACGCAACAAAGAATTGAGAATTAAGAAAACATGATTTACGGAACACATTCTTCTTTCATAATGTCATGAAAATTCAATACAGAAAGGAATGTCAAGTTGTTTACCGAAATCATTATAAATTTTCTTTTACTTCGTTTCAATCGTTGCATTTTTACGAGTATTACACAAACATACCTACGTACATTCTACAGAGCGAAATTAATATAAAACTGTGGAAGAATAATTAAAGTGTAACTAGCATAAAACCACAGTATCCTAGGCCTTAAAACACAATCACGTTAATAAGGCTCGATCAATGACGAGTGGGTACGGTTAATGAACTGCCACAGTGCCCTTCCACAGGAACATAATAGTACCAATATCAATAGTACCTTAGTAAGGGACTAACAATGCATTACTACATAGAAACGCAAAACTATGCCATGTTATTGACATGTCATTGTAAAGTATTAGAATGAACCATTTCAAATCATCATAAAAACATACCAATCGAGTTTAGTACTTTAATATTTTTGAAGTTTCAGAACATAAAATTTCTTTAAATCAATTTTTTCTAGCAATGTTTTTGTTCTTATTAACTTTTGGATGATTAACTCTACTTTGGTGAGATCATACCGTGTTTATTAACAGAAATACGAAACAAATATCAACACAGATTGTACTTTCTCAATTAAATCACAATGCAAAAATGTACCATCATACTTTAAACATGAATGTGACGAATCGAACTACAATGAATGACATAATTGCCAACCCTTATTAGCGCGTAAATGGAACAGACGATGGTTGGGTGGGCAATGGTTGTGTGGGCGACGTGGTGTAAGTGCATTTGGCACATTATCAATAATCCATTGTCCTATATCGAGTTACTGGAGCCATGCGACACTCGTTGACCTAGGCGGCGTGCCAGGTGGCTGTGTGTGCACAGGGCTGTCACTGACCCATTGTAAATAAAAAATAAATTCGTTCTTTGGCCTATGTTAGTGGATGGAGAGGAAGGGCCTCCCCATTTCCTCTCCACCCAAAGAAAAATGGATGGTTTGTACAAGACGTCTGATAGGGGAGAATGCAATAAAAAAGGGGGTTGCGCGGACCCCAAGTAAAATGGGATAAGGGCAGGAAGATGATGATGTTCCTTGGCCCTATGTGATAACAGTGAAAAAAAGCATCGTTTAAGTTTTGAATAATGTTGCAGAAAGCAGGAATCTTACAGTATTGAAGTACAAAAAAAGTTGTATAAACAAAATAACCGCGGAATTTCTCGTCAAAGAAAAAGCACAGACTGTTTATTTTTTCTGCTTACACGTACGTTTGTACTTGTGGTTATGCAGAAACTATGTCGTGTTGTGGTCAAATTTTTCGATGACAATTTACTTTCAACAGTAGTTGATGTACAGTCAGAAACATAAGTCAGCTAACAAAATTCTAGTTATTTTCAGAGTCATGTAAGAATTGGTGTTTAGTTTGTATTAACTATACTAGGTGGCAAGCCTATACCTATTAAAACAACAGCAACTCATTGAATTTCATTGTGTATAGTTATTTTAAAAATCTGTGGGTCTATTTCCACCTATAAAAGTACTATAACTGCAGTTGTAAAAGAGAGACGCCGCTCTACGCTATGTAGTGCGCTGTCACGCTTCCTCACTGTAACAATATTATAAGCCCCGCACGTTGATATTGCGATGGAACCTTGTCACAATAACAGCTGCATGACGTCATCATGACGTCATCCGTCGCAAAAAAGTACAGATAGCAAAAGAAATTGTACTGACGGTGCGACGTCGACTACGTCACCAAGATGGCCGCCAGTCGCACTATCAACGTGCGGGGCTTATACTTGGGGTACGTGGCGGTAGGGCCCCTGATTATGTTAACCGACTCGTGTAGCTGATTTAAACGGATATTGCCTATTGCAGGCAGTCTTCTAATACGCAGTGCACGTCTCGATGACGTCTTGACGTTGCGTTAAACGCATAAATAATCACGCTTATCGTAGCCTAAAATATGTAGGACATAGCTTTGGCATTGTGTGGTCTGTTTAGTAAATGGTTGCGTTATAGTTTGGCTAAGACAAATATGTTGTGAATGGCAGTGATGGAGGATCTAGAGGACTAATCATATTAGAGGAAAAAAAACTTAAACAAGGAATACAGACTTAAAACAAGCGCTTTTATGTAAATTTAATTATAAGCAATCACAGTTTACAGAATCAATATCAAGGAATACAGTAGCAGTTCTCTTTCTTTCTAATTTACTGGCTAGTAAAAACGTTAAAATTTTATGAATCGCATTTTATTTATTTCAAATAAATGACAATCAACTTTTTGTTTAATAACAAATGAATAAATTCTTCTAAACCCGAAAAAACAAAGTAGATTAAAAACTTTTTGTTTAAATTTATTTCTAGGACGCTGTCAACCCTACTGTAATGTGCTGTATATGTTGCTATTAAGATAAGAGCACACAGGGGGTCTTACGGTGTAAGCGAGTTAGACGGGTTGCATTTACCAATTAGCTTGTTCGACATCCGTTCTATGTTGTGTGTCAGATACTTGAATGATATGTTGTATGGATTTATTTGCTAGATGAGTATAAGTTGATCAATTAAATATTTGGATGTTAAGCTATAAACATATTTAAAGGAAAATTCTCTCCACTTCGAGAGTCCCTTTTTTGTTTTATATTAAAACCTATTCCTAGATTTCCATTCAATCATCCACATATCAAAAAATGAAGCCTAAACTGCATAATTTATCACAAAATATTTAGTATCTAATGCAATTAGTGCTACAACGAGGGAATACCTACGTAATATGGTAAAAGTGCTTAATTTGCTTTAATATTTATATGAAGATGGCATTTTCCAATGTGCACTGGACTTTATACATATCAGATTATCTGTGCCTCGACCGCAGTCGAATCACGTTTACGTAAGGCAGTTCGTATGATGACTACATGACTTGTAACGTTGTATACTTATGTAGTTATTTATCGATCAATGGAACCATGACACATGGCACTATATTGTAAATGGACAATCAAACTAATAAAAAAAAAATCTACAATTACTTTTATAACAACGTGATATGTAATAATAACAGAATAAAATGTAAATAGAACGCATAGAAATGTATTATTCGAAAGGAACTAACATCTGTCACATGTTTGTAAAACTTGAGTTTAAAAAATAGTCATAAATAAACTCAAAAAAGTTTAGGATAAGTGTCATCACATTAGCCATGACATCAGCGTTTGAAGAATCAGGGGATAGTAAGTTAGTCAATAAACCAACCAACCTATTTGTATTCTTCTATTCATCACAAAAAGCGAACGTGTCTTACGAATTAAGTCAAAACGCTTCATAGTAGAAAACATTTGCTTTTCACGTTTACACAATAAAATAGCGGTTACTAACATACTATTATTTGAATATATGTTAATTTTAGACCAAGATAGGAATCTAGCGTGATGGTTTTCTGTATTAAATACGAGACATGTTAATTAAAAATTCTCTTTTAAATATTATGTAATTTTTGTGGTTTGAGTATTATAATTAAAATGTATTTTTATGTTGTACCTACTTAATTTCGACTATTCAAATATGGTTAGACAGACACAAAAATACTGCATTTTCATTAAAATTTACTTTACGTTATATCTTACTTAATCTAAATAAATCCGTCATAGACTACATACCCTTGTTGCTGAATAAATGTAACCGAAATACATTCCTATTCGTGATATTCATTTTGATAACTACAATAACATGCAAATGACCTCTTGGCCGTATCGTTTTGTGTTTGGATCTACATAATTACATAATTGGCACTATCAGTTAGTTCACTTATCTCGGGTTATCACCACGAATAATTTAGTTGATACTTTGTTACATAGGTCCAACAAGTACTGAGCTCACTTACATTGATAATACGTTAATAGGTTCGACAAAGTACACATTGGGACGCAAACAACTTGCTTTTAGTAGCCCTATGCTAATATTTTATAGGGTAAAATTGGCAAGTTTAGGTCGAAGAAATAATCTTAAAGACTACTCATCACGGACACCAATCTACAGGAAAACGTGTGCGATTATTGTAGTCAAATTGATTACCATCATTCTTACGCTATCGCAATACACATCAGCAAATGACAGTTTTAATTGTGTACTTTCCTGTAGCTATCTCAAGTATTGCAGGCTTCGTAAATTCTTCCTATTGCTAATCAAATGTTACTAGTTCCATAAAAAATAGGTCGAAAATAATGGTCACTGCGGGCGAAAAGAGTATTAACACACTCACATAGATTGCCCTAGATAATATTACTATTACGTATTATAGTTATGAATATCACCTATGTTATTAACCTACTTAAACACCGTCTATGAACACGTGAATGTTTCGCGAAGAATAATATAAAGGCATACGCACACTGCGCAAGCGGCGACATAATAGATTTTATAAGCACAAAGTGCCAAAAAGACTTAGAACGCGAAATTTCAGTAGGCCGAGGATAAGGGGCAGACGACATAAAAAAAAATACCAGGTATAGGATGGCTGCGAAGGGCTAGCGACACAGGAGATAAGTATAAACGATAGGCCTATACCCAGTAGTGGGTTGTAAACTGCTGATGATAAAGTGCCAAACTTACATCAACAAACAATCACGTTGTTTTATAGAACGCCCGTATAAAATACGTCGTGCGCATAGACCGTTATACTAAGCTATATTATAAACGCGAATTACGTAACATCAGCGTAAGAAATAATGAGCGAAAACTATAATTCTTCATATCTTTAGGAACTAAAGGAAGCTTATATAACCAAAATTTACGGTCGGCCGCTTAACAATGGTCGAAACAAGATTAAGATTAGCTTCCTAACCGCTTTAAAATACTGATGTAGTTTACATCATAGCGTTACTACGAATGTGGTATCAACTGTACATCATCCTTTCACTTTATTTATTATTTTTGTTATAATATATGTTACAGTTTGTTTTTTTTTGCGTTAGTTTAATATACAAACCGTTCTAATGAGAAAGCGTCGTTTAATTACAATAATTAGTAATATCCTTTTACGTAACTGTTTTGGGTATGATCCCAATTATTTGTATTTCCTTTTCCACGACCGTTACTTTATTGTTACATATAATAGTACAATTTTAACAGTGTTTTATTCTGTGGACCGTAAAGTCACATGCTCATTCGCTTTCCCTAATCGTGTTGGACTACTGTAATATATTTTTGAATACAAATAAAATATTGCTTTTAATGATGAACGATGTATGAAGACTTAGAATATTAACAATTTTAGCTAACATATTATAGCTTTTATGTAATAGGGTCAACGACCATTAGTATGGATAAGATAATAGGTCCGTTATGTAACTATTGTAAAGTACTATAGATAGACTATGGGTAGTTTCCGATTTCCGCTATTAAATACTTACCTGTTTATAATTTAAATAAGTAGACAAAAAGTTCTGTTATCATTTTTGTCCTAATATTTCTTTTACTCATTATTTCACATATTCAAATTGTTCTTTTATAACTCTGCGATTTTACATTATTTTATTGCATACTATCGTAAGTACATTAAGTTGATGTAAAACGTGATTTTAATAGCAACATAACTCACGCCAACTCTTGTTTAATATCTGATCGAGAAATATGTAACAGCATGCAATAATATTGTTTTTCAGATATATTAATAAACTGTTGTTACTGTTAAACAGAGGCATGCAAAGCTGCAATGTACTGAAAACTGACGACGTTGTAAAAGAGACCTGCACCTGCCTTAGTATATCTGGTCATAACCACCTAGATTAAGTTATAAATCAACAAGAAAGTGGAAGAAATCAAGTAGGCATTACTAGGTCAGCGAACAAACTAGCTGTGCAAGCTTTGATCCGGCTGCCGTCAGACAAACGTCTAATGCATGCCTAGGGGCCAACCAACACCTTAAAGCAATACTACTGGGCATGTGGAAGCGAGATAGCGTTATATACGGTGTAAAGCGGCGTCTCGTTTTAACAACTGCCTCAGCACGACACGAGTGATAATTTAAGAGAAGGTGGTAGGCTGGTGCGTAGATTATACAGGATGTCCGAGTTACGAGTTTACGTGCGACTGACTTAGGATTTATGTTGAATGTTTCTATAGGTTCGTCACTTATTTGGTACAAAGATGCGCGTTTAGGGAAGCGCGACAGAAAAGTGGCAGAAAAGAAGTCTAGATCTGTATAGGCCGGATTTTAGCCGTATTTCAGTCCGGAATCATCCACTGCTTGGTATCCATCGTTGGATGATTCCGGGTTCAAATTGACGATGATGCATTTTAACTGAACGCAGACAAACTGTCTAGATTATAATTGATTGCGTCACCGTATTAGTGTTTCTAGTTTAAATTGATGTAAACAGGTTTTCGGGCTTTGTATTGTTACGACACTGATTAGATTCCACGGGATATTAAAGACTTCCTCTTTTTTGCTTAATAAAACTTTCTTAATGAAAATATTAATATTTACTTGTTGCATTATTTTCAAGTCATAATTTCCTTTCTCTTTCCTATAAAATTTTGAGTAAACATTTAATTCATCCGTGCGAGGATAGCATCTTTCCAACGACGAGCCTAGTTATCCGAGAACCAAAATAATCTGATAAAATTTGAATCCAGGAACAAAAAATTAAATTTAAGCCTGGTATACTTTAGATAACTTATCAAAAATCTACATTTTTTTTCTCCACTTTCCTTAAGGATTTTTTCAATCGCCTACGCCTAGTACTCTCAGCGTATATTCATCAAAATACCCGTGAGAAACCAGTGCCAGTAAAACAATAAACTGACGAACATTCAATCATAAAACTCAAATGACAACACTTTCAAATTTCTTATTGAATCCGAATGGCGCATGAATTATTTATAGATTTCGCGGAGACTGTTTCATGATATTGTCATGTATAACAAGTTTGTAGAAAATGCACCATATTCAAAAGAATCACATGTGTGCCCATGTGTTTTAACAATGACGAAATGTTTATATAATACGCGAATAAAGGTCAGATTTAATATGACCGATAATATCGTTATACTAAACTGGTTGTTTCGATTCTTCGCGAAAAAAGTAATGAATGGTCTCGAATTTCGTGTATAGTTATTAAAAGTAGCCTCAAAAGAAAATACGGCCTTGGTTCAATTCCTTGGTTCAATTTATAAGGTAACTCAAGTAATAACTTGTATGGTTCGCCTTGTACTAAATACTTTGTAAGGGTGGAATGTTTCTGAAAAACCTAACTGAACTGTGGCTGGTAATAACGCGATAGCGAAGTGGAAAATTGATTGACTGTTGCGGTATTGTTGCGGATTTGATACCGATTTAAATACGTTTTGATGTTTGGATGTAGCTATTGTGTCTGAATGTTTATGTTTCATATCTACCTAGATGACGAAGCGTTTAGACCAATTATTTTTTTAATATTTTTTTTTTATAATTGATGCATCTTTCTATATTAATGAAAACATTTTTGAAGAATAAAGCGTCAACAAATTTGTTTAAGTTATAATAAAAAAATAACCTAAAGAAATTCAGATGTATATGGAGCCGTTTACACTTGTTCAAACAATTTAAACAGTAAAGAAACTAGAGTCAAAGCCAACCATAGCCTAACATGAAAGTAAAATCTATTTATAAGAAATGAACCATGCATTCATCGTGTAAACACCGCACTACGATTACACGTAACTGTAACAATGCTGAATCAACATACCTGACGCTGAATCTTCTTGAAAATCTTAAACTTCATATTTAAAATGAACTCAATTCACTTCAACACAACAATAACATCACAAAACTTAATGGTAACTGAGAATATATCAAGGCTGCAGATAAAAGCACAGAAATAGCGGCAAAGTCAACGAAACACGAAAGTAAATAAATAATAAACGAAAGCGAACGTAACGGACGTCCGTTGGCTGTGGCGTCCGCGCCCGTAGTGACGCGAGGCTAGAAAATAATTCTGTGCACGATACCCCGACACTAACAAAACATTCTTCTATGCAGCTCGGATCTGATATCGGTTTGTTTTCACTTCCATAAAAACATGGAAAGTTATCTATGTACTGGATAGTATAAGAGAAATACGAATATAAGTTTTTGTGGAGAGCTAGAGTTATATTGATCTTTCGTTTTATGGTACTGAAAGTGTAGTGGGGAATATTATTTAGACAATTATTAGTACTTTGACGTTATCTGATAAAACTAAGGTCCCTGGCATATTTTTTATTTTTTTTCCTGGTAAAAAATATGAGTCACTTTTATTTTAAACTATCCGTAGATAGATTTTCCTTCTATCTCTAAAAGGGCACTTGATATAATTTATATAGGGGATTTTTAGGGGATAATAATTTTGAGTTTAGACGTAATAACGAGGATTGCGCACGACAATTTTCATCTTTCAACCAAATAAGGACAAATAATTGTATTTGTAAAAAAATAATATTAGTCCAGAGAGTTTACATAATAATATATTACGTGTAATATTATCTGTTGGTACTACACTAAAATAGGTAAAAAAATGCAGATTACATAATGTAGCTAACACTAATCGCAAAAAATACTATAAATATTTACAGGAAAAACGTTTATCAGCATAACAAACATTGTTATCATCACAACTTCATGACTAATTACTTTTATTCTTCTAAGGGGCTCGGTCCATCGATAATATCATTTATTAATAGGAACACTATGCATCATAACGAAAAATGCGTAAACAGTCATGAAATCATGAGTAATTGTTTTAGTCGCAATAAAAATGCAGATTAAGAATTAAACTTTTGGGACTTTCCCGAGTAATAGTCAAACCATGGTTTTATAAATTTAATAATATATTATAGTTTTAAATAAATATCAACACAGTGTAAAACCAAGTCGCTTCCCGCGTCTGTCGTACCTTAGATCTGGAAAAGTACGCAATGGATTTTGATGTGGGTTTATTTTATAGGTGGAACATTTTAAGGGGAAGGTATATGTATACTAATGCATCAGTAATGGATATATGTGAAGCTAGGACTGGTCGCTAGTATAAAATAAAACGTATGTACTGTAATTTCTATATTTAACAAGAAAATGTAGGAGATAATATATGAATTTAAGTTATCTCATCATCGTTTTTACAAGAAATCGAATATTTCTGTCGAATGTTTTACAAATACATTACACAAAGCCTTTTGTAAAGTCAAACGGAATCAAATGTTAGAATATGAATAGTTTTAGACAAATAGGCTCAAATATCCTTTGTTATAAGGATTAAGGCTGTTATCTGCCAACAAGCAGTGATAAGAGATTTCTAAGACGATATGAGGACATCACAGCAGCACATATACTACTAGCTTTCCCCGCGATTTCGTCCACGTGACAATAAAGTTATTTAGTTATTTTTTGTTTTAATAAAAGTAGTCTTATTTACTTCTTATTACATCAGCAATCTGTCTGATAGTCGGTTCTCCACTACTAAAGGCTTTTTTAATCGGATGTTTAGGGGTTTGGTTAAATATATATACATAAATAAATAATATGTGAAATAAATATATTGTAAGGTGCACCCATATTTTAGTACACGGTTAAAAGTCCTTCAAACGTCATATGTCTTGTTGTACACTGTATCATTTATTAGGAATATTTAAATTATGCAGTATAAAATATACGCTTTTTAATCATACACCAAGTCCCTGAAGGACGTGTCATGTTAAGTATTAATACAATAGAAAGCATAAATAACAAGGTTAAAGCAACAAATATAAATAAATAAGATAAACAACATTATAGAATACAACAACATAGAATATTAACAGCTGAGTTAAGGAACGACACACAGCGGTCGCCCTTAGGTGTCATACTATCTTTGTCGATATGAAGGCAATAGTAGATAGTATAATATTCCACAAATATAACACAACGCCATTTAGGCTCAAACTAAGCGGAGGTTGTATTATGAGTACTGATAAACATACTTACATACTTCTAAATACATACATATTATAGATAAATGATACCCAGACGCAGAACAAATGATCGTGCTCATCACACAAATATTTTTTCTGGGTGGGAATCGAACCCACGACCTCTGGTACAGCAGTCAGGGCCATTAACCACAAGACCAACAGGCCTGTCATAAGATAGATTGAATAAAAATTACAACTAGGTTCGTTGTTTATAAGATCTCATACAAATCTTGTTCATGATTATTTCGCTATATCTTTACCGCCACGATAGGCCTTTTGCTATATTATTATTACTCGTATAATTATAGATGTGTTGGTGACGAGTTACAGTATTGCCATATATTTGTCAACAATAGTAACATATTAGCGCCTATTTAATGGCGTAAAACAATGTTTTACATTGTAAAACAGATGAAGAAAATAAAGAAATCAATATAAAATAAATACACTTTCTGTAATGTTAGTCAAGGCACATCAGCTCTACTATGTCGATGTTTAAGTAACAATATAATAACGTATCAGGTTTTATAGTCATGCAAATTAAATGGTACACGTTAAGAAATACAAATACTTACAATCTGCGCGCTTACTATGCAATCTTAAAACAATACTGATGCCATCATCGTGAGACGCCACTACAAGTAGGTAGTGCGCTTTCATTATTACAATAAACCTACTTCAAGAACACATACTCCTGATTTCTCAAAAGTTGTTCAACACAAATATTTGTTAATCGTCAGTCAAAACTCATGTTAAGCTCTGTGATTGGTTGTAAGTTTTATGGTCAACCAATCACAGACGTGATCAGTTGATTTGACATCAGCCTTCCAGAAATGGGAGGTTATTGTAGGACTACTTAACAAGGAATAAATAATATAATATAGTTTGTTTTCAAAGGTTATCTCTTCAATAGAACGTAAGATCACGTTATTATTTCTGTTATAGAAAAGCTGTCTTTTTTCTTTTAGTAAATATTTTTTCCTTTGTATACCAGAACTCTTTCTTCTATTTGTGTTAACTAATTGTTTATAAATAAATAGATGTTGACGAAGATTCATTGATTTATTATTAAATAAAGATTAATTTTCCGTTTTCGTATTTTTTGCATTAACGTGATGCATTAGTCTAAATGATTCAAAGATTAATTCGTAACATTTTTTTATTAATAATTAAGTCAACCACTTACCTCATGGTCTGGTCCTGGTTTCGACGCCAACCTAGCCTCTGTAAGCTGATTCTTCAATGCCCTACAATTAAAAAAATACATTAGAATACTACAACACTATTTTAATAATGCTAATTGGTCGTCGTGTTTGAATGATAGCGCCATCTTTGTTTCTCAGTAAGTACTAATCGAGGCGAAGTACCCTAGATGGCGTGTTTAATGAACAGAAGATCAATGCGTTGATTTATAGTCTTATTTAGATTTGTTATTATTTATTTCAACAATTAATGATTAAATGTAAATAACTACTTCATGGAAAAAATTGTAAGAGGCCTTTGCCCAGCAGTGGGATCTCACACACGCTACATGAAAAAAATAATCATGAAACAAAACAATGAAAAAGTTATCAAAATTTTGCTATGAAAGCAAAATTTTGCAAGTCTTCGATTAGTGCATTCGTAATTTCTCTTACATTTGGTGTCATACAAAACTTTTGCTGGCTGATAACCCATTACTCGTTGACAAAGGTAAAAATTGGTTTATAAAACATTAGTCTTTGAAACCAAATGTGTCAAAATACGCTACAATTCAACATAGGCGGTTAGCTGTAGTTATTACTAATAACTATAACAACACTAACACACTGACTATACTTCATTACTTATAGAGGCCTATACCCAGTGGACTGCCATAACCTGATGATGATGATGATAGAAATAAATCTCCACCTACATGTACAACTCTTCAGCCTGCCTGGCCTGTTTCTCCCGGCGCCGCAGTAGATCCGCGCAGTGCTGCAGCGTGGCCAGTGTGGCGCCGCACGTCGCGCGGAACGATGCGCTGCTCGCACGCACCGCACCTGCCTGTGCTGATAACTCGTTACCTGGGATAATAGAGGGTTAATTAAGAATTAATTGTAACAAATGAGAGTGGCTTACTTAGGGGTGATTTTAGAAAATAAATACCTTAAATATAAATATCTTGGGACAATATCCACACACGGCCATCTGATCCCAAGCTAAGCAGAGCTTGTGTTATGGTAATCAGGCAAATGATCGTGCTCATCACATAATCATTTGTCCTGAGTGGGAATCGAACCCACGACCTGCGGCTTAGCAGTCAGGGTCACTAACCACTAGACCAACAGGCCCGACAATACATTGAATAATACATTGCCGAATATCACTTGCGAGATGACGTCAGATAGGAACGTGTGGAAGAAGGAGACATGCTGCGCCGGCCTCAAATAACAATTGGGAGAAGGGCAGGGGAATGATGATGAATACATTGCCGAATATTTGTAGGCTTACTTAGAGGTGGTCTTATATAAAAAAAATCGTAATACATCTCAGAATGTTAATCAAATTTCTAGTATGCTACACGAATCTGATTGTACTTTATATAAAATACACAACAACAAAACATTACCACAAATAAAAGTAGTGCACAATATCATTTTCCACAAAAACAAACCTATTTTTTATTTGACCAGCTCTTTTATTTCTGGGTACGTAAGGAATGTTGTCCTTTTAAACAAAGTTCTAATATTAGGAATTGTTATACTTCGAATAAAAATTTGGCTTAACTAAATATTCATCTATTATTTTTTTAACCAAAATAAACTATGCCTACTGTGCTTACTATGGGCAACGTTAATAAACGCTTTTTAAACATGAGGTGTAATTCAAAATTAACTTTTTATTGATATTGATAGTGGGATGTACTCCCTTCGCTGTGACCATGACCACCATCCTTCATAAAGTACTCTACAGTCAACCAACGAATAAGATAACCATCATAGAATTCAAACAATTCTAAAAACGCCCATAAAGACATTATGTCCAATTGTAGTGCAATCTTATAAATCATAAATAATTGTTATCGTTCCAAATAGCATAGCATGAGTCATATGGCACGAGGTTAAATCTTGAATCTTGATCAAATTATTTATAAATATTTTGATCAAATGTCAAGATAAAACATTTATATTCGTTTAGAAGACAAAAATACAACTTATGTGTTCTGAACAAAGTAGGAAAGCAATATTTATTCGTTGTAATTTCAAGCTCAACGTAAATGCGCTCCACTATAAAAAAAATACTACGAGCAGAGGACCAAAGTTAAATCACAACGCCTCTTAAAGGAATACTATTGCACTAGGGGTAGAGCGCCATCTCGTTTCAAATACTGAAACAATTCTAAAGTTGTCACCTGTTTCACTAATTTAGCTCATATTACATGAAAAGTTTTAACACTTTCATCAATCGTCTCACTACAAAACGTGATGTAAGTCAAAGACACTATATTTTACCAGCCAATCGAATCTAATACTCCACAACAAAATGTTAACTCTTCTTTCATCGACAAACCCCTGTATTCTGTAAGGCTGATCCAATTAATCTCCTGTCAAATCAACTAATCACGACTTTGATTGGTTGACCGTAAAACTTTCAACCAATCTCAGAGTTTATGTAACTTTTTTTTGTGTTGATCATCGTTTGAAAAACCAGGGGTAAGTACAGTACGTGACGTTGGGAAGAAACTAAATATTCCTATACAGACTACAACACACAATAATCAATACCAACTAACCATCAGCAAGTTTAACAGCATCAATAGCTTCAGACGCGTCATCGTTGATCTGCGGGCAGTTCGCGACGCACACGTCGAAGTACTGCTGGAGTTGTACCGCTTGCTTGGATAGCAGCTCGTTATATGTGTCCAGCTCTGCAATCTTCTCAGCCAGGCGTCTTGCTGTGCGACCTGGGGGATACAAATAAGGTTATATTATATTAGTTAGTTAGTCCAATCATAAGTAATCATAATACAAGTTTGCATTAGTTTGTCACCAGATGGCGTTGTAAGAACGTTTTCACTAACATTATATTGTATTATTCTTATGTGTTGTTTACCTATAATAATAGAACGCTAAATGAACATCAATTGAACTGAGTCGATTGATATCGCTAAATTATTTTGTTTTGGTATTAAACTGAACTACATGCTCGTGAGCAATTGGGTAATTGACTATTACCTATTAGTAATTTTTCAGTCAGTTCATATTGTTTGCTTTTTCGAAAATAAGTAGATATGCATAGCACTTAGATAAGTAAAGTTAAGTAAGGAGGGTTCATGACGTCAGTTGCCGATGACACAGACCCGCTAAAACTTATCAGTAAGTAACGAAGCGACAACCCACTTCTTACCTTTAATTAAAAAGTATATAATATAGGAATAAGCCTAAATTTTTATGCTGACTACTCTGAGCTAAATAATACTCGCATTATAAGAAATCAATCGGATGTAGAACATATGGAAAACAAGCCCACGATTTCGCATCGCGCGAATGTCGACTATAGCTGCAAAAATCATTAGCCCGGGTAACATAGTCGGTTAAAAATAACCTTTATGTTAATCCAAGTTGTCAGATAACTCCATACCAAATTTGATTAAAATTGAAATAGCCGTTTGAGCGTGAATGAGTAACAATAATCTATCCATACTTAAAAACTTTCGCTTTTATACGATTAGTAGGATTATTAAATCTACGATTAGTTGAAGATTTTACTTAATTTGGTTTCTGTTACTTTTACAATACTAATGTACAATACACGCTTTCCATAATCAGTCGATAAGAACAACAATGTTTATATTTAAAAGCTTAGGGAACACTCACATGAAAACACGTTGCAGATAAGTATTATCTCGGAGAGGAAACTATGATATAAACGTTAATAAAAACATTGTTATCAGTCTACTAATGCCGAAGTTGCAATCTATCAAGATATATCCTGTTTCAAGTAATCTTACTGTAATGAACATTTCAAGTTGTGCAGGAAACAGACTAAGATACATCTCTTTTAATTCACGGGCTAACTTCAAGGGAAGAAACCCGGTTTTTATTAAAGGCCTACACGGGGATACAGGTCCAACATGCAGAGGCCTTTTTGAGAACTTTAATCTAAAATGTGATGGGGCTAAGATACATTATTATGAATGTTAATAACTTCCGCGTGACGGCCGATAATAAAAGAGTAATTATATTTTATAGATTTGAGGTTTATATATTGCGTATTTAATATACAGAGTAAGTATATAATAAATATATTATTTTTAAAGGAAAATTCTACTTCAGTATAAACAATTCAATAATAGGTTTATTGAATTGTTTATACTGCACTTTTACAGTAATAATACCAAGACAATTTGTCGTAAATTACCTAGTATTGCACTAGCAAACAATAGAAAAAACATAATGAGTGGTTGTTAGAATAAATGACCTTTATGCTAATTATAACCGCCGCAAGACGTAACCGCATCTTTATAAGTTATCTTTTATAGCAAAACAGCGTTTTTACTTTACTACAGTATTGTCAGACTTAGGTATAACTACAATAACTTTTTTACCTGCTGATCACTTGATTTTTTTTTATAGTCCGGTGGCTAGAAATCTGAGTGTTGTTAGGAAAGTATAAACAAAATTTTGTTTAAATTTATAAACCTCTTTTGGTGTTATAGTAGGTTCGTAATAAACAAATCTCAGTTTTATAGTATTTACGTAAGTAACGGTTATGTTACCAAAACTATCTGTTTTCAAATATAAGTATGTAACAATTTAGAACACTAAACTCAATAAATAATGTTTACATTTTCCTCAACTACATTTTCATTTCACTCATATCTATCTTATCAGCCCCATTTCGTTTCAATAAAATGTAACGAAGAGAAACGTCAAGAGTTCAAATAATACATTCTAAAGGAACTAATACAATTATATTAGTCATAATGAGTCCAAAAACCAAACATATACGAAAAGTAACTGTTAATACCGTTCTAATTAAAATGATAAGATCAACACAAAACATGTTTAAAACACGAGACTATAACGGTATTTTATATTTTAGTTTTAAAAACATTTAATTAAATACTTTTTACACATTTGTCCTGTTACACATTCTTACGTATTACGTCACAACCGCGCGATGCCACACGAACGGACGTCGAATGATACGATAATGTTACATAAATATTAATAGCTATTAGCTGTATGACTAACTACCGCAAATTAGAGATTAAAAAAACTAATTAATGTAATTAGGGAATTACGATTGTTTAATTTAGAGCTATAGAAAAGGCTATTTTATAGTTTAATATCTAACTCTATTATACCTTGTAAAATATAGCTTGATACCTGTGACATTACCGGACGTTTTATGAAGACAGCTACAACCCAAATTTTATTTTTAAAAGTTCAAATTTTTTAACATAAAAACGACGTTTGTGTATAAAAATAAAACGCATTTTTAAAAACAATCATGTAATTATAAAGATACCAGTGAAAATATGAGTAATTTAAATAATATTTAATATTTCTTAAATAATTTTTGGTTCTTAGCTTACTTTATAAATGCACTTTGAAGAGCTCTAGGGACGTGTAAGTGACTGACAGATGATTATCGATAAAATAATACTACGAAAAATTTCACTAGTATGAAATGTAGTTATTTAGTTTGGCAAAAATGGTTTCGCGTGCTGGAAACAAGCGGGCACCATCGTTTTTGAGTCAGTACGAGTGCTGATGCGATGCAGACGCCTTGTATACGCTACCATTGTTTTGTTGATATTTGTGTTACTTTGTGTTACTATGGTGTTATTTGTGTTACTTTGTTTGGTGTTACCTTTTTTTTGTTTGCCAAAATGCCGAAAAGACAAAAAAAGACTGTTTTGAATAGTGAGTGTCGCGAATTTGTGTTCCATTTGCGCGATTATTTTGAATTATTTTTGTTTTATTTCATTTAAATCAACTACAAACACATTTATTTTTAATTTACATTGACAATGACTACAATGTCACTTTTAATAAAACTCATGACGTCACAGACATCGATAAGCTACGAAACACGCCTCCATCCCTAGTAATGTCATTCCGACAAACGTCACAGGTATCAAGCTATATTTTACAAGGTATAACAAAAGATTGCAACTACTTTTACTTATTTGAAATTTACTTTAGTATTATTATTTTTTGTAAAACAACTCCCGCACTAACCATTTTAATCCTTTTATCGTGGGGGGTTTCACAGACAGACAAAGACACTCAGACTTACTCAACAAACAAGCCTTTGTGGATTGCACAAATTCTTGTTCTACCCGGGGATCGAACCCGAGACACGTCGCGTATAGTGGTAATAGGCGTGGTGACCTATTACTACTCGGCTATCCGTTCAGTATCAACCTGTACTTGTCTACTAGAATTACGAGCAGAAATAAGTATAGTACACCATCATCATTCACTTGTGAATAGATAATATAAGATAGCAATTTTTGAAACCAGTTTTCCTATCTTATTTCTTGTCAGAGGGAGTGTTTTAGTTAATCTTTAAGGAAAAGCCTGCCCGAGTTTAACCTAATCCTGACTATTAACTGCTGAAACATCAGAGCAGTGTTACGACTAGTAAAATAGAATGATTTAAATATTAACCATGAGAGCCAGTAGACTGCAGCGATGTAGCTGAACCGTGTCTCCGCAAACCACCTCCATTTGAACTGCTGTCTGAACTGGTTCCATAGCCCGACTCAACCTGGGGAATGATGTAAAGACATGTTATATTCAAGTAAACTTTAGGACAATTTTATTTAATGAAGGGCAAAGGAAAACATAATACAAAGTGTGGGTTTTTATGCAAATGATGTTTAACAATTTGTTTAAAATTTTAATTTATTCTATTGTTCAATAACTATTTATTGACGTAAACAAAATTGTGCTTATTTTTCGTTTTATTGTCTGTTAAAGTCTAGCTATTTGTATGTCGTAAACAATCGTCCCATAAACAAAATAATCGAAACTCGAAAAGGTAAAATAATAATAAAGTAAAATAGAACCTTGCAAGTATTTACAGAACAATCAATTATAAAAGACAATAGCATAATACTTTATCTTTTATCAGTATTAGTCAGAATGTTGATAATATCGAGAGCCATAAACCCGACGCGAATTTGATAACAAGTTATACATTATTGAGATAGCATAGTGATGAGTAACCCCAGTAAAATTAAAAAATATATATTGGAAGAAGAGTAGGGAGGCCTTTGCCCAGCACTGGGACATTACGGGCTAGTAATAAGTGACCCTAAAGAAAACTTGAATACTTTAACAATCAATTGGATGCCATTGTAATGAAATTGGCTTTGTAAATCAATTTCTCCAAATAAATAATAAATTTTTAATTTAGAATAATTCAATCATAATGATAATTTTCTAGTCAGGGATTGAAGGGTAAAGATAAAAGAAGTATATAATATGGGCTAAACAGCAGGATTCGGAAGGTTGTTACATACTAACAAATAATGAAATGTCTAGTTACTCTTGATAAAAATAATCATAGGATGTACATGATAAAAAAATGCTGAATTTTATTTACTTTTATGTATTATAGAAAAATAAGTACTTCTCATGTATCTGCTCATATTTTGGGTTATCATGAAATGGCATCTATAAAGATATTATCGTAATATAAAGATAATCTAAACTCATAAATTCAAGGATTTAATTTTGTACTGTCAAGGTAAAACTTATCAGGCGTGATAAAAACTAACAAGTACTTTGTTGTAATAAGTATAAATCCAATACTTTTTAGGCATTTCACAATGTCTTAACAAGTAGAAGAGAGTTGGAAAGAAATTAATATTGAAATAATATTCACAGAATTTATAATGTTACTGCAAAACCAGTAATATAATACAAAACAACTTATTGGCTGTCGGCATTCCATAGTGATTAGCAAATGTTTGATAACAAGACTCTCATACAACATATAAAGTGCTCTGATTAAAATGTTATGATCATACCATGTAGGTTGTACTTTGACTCATATAAATAACATGTAGACAAAATAATCATGATTTTATTAATAACTTTAAAACCTCTTTGGATGAATCAACCTTATTTATAATGTTGCTCAAGGTGATTATAGTCATTACAATAGTAATTAACTTGATTAGTAAATCTTTTTTTTTAATGATTGGTTTTCAAGTACTCAAAACTTAGAAAGAATGTAAACAATGTGAAAGGATGTTATCGGTGAGGGTATGAGTGTAAACAAACAGTTTTAGGAATGGCCAATGTAGATTTGATATAACAGGTTTTGATGGTAATTAAAATGAAAGTGTTTAATGTTTTGTTTAAAATTTTTGATTAGTAAATATTGTGTTATACTCACTTTAAATGACTCCAAAACATCAATCCATTGCTGTTTCTCTTCCGGGCTCGCCGCCCTCAAGTACCAAACACAATCATTTACAGAGACATCAAATCTGCAGTCATCAAATTCGTGAGGCTGAAATAATAAACAATCAAGGTCGAATGTCTGAATATTAGATCACATGCTAACTCTGTTTGTTTCAATGCAGAAACATTAACGACACAAAAAAGACAGACGCAACAAGGACAAATTAATTTTTTATTGGACTTCGTCAATAAAACTAGTATGCATAGTCACCTTGACTTTGGCTTTTTTCAGACATAAGGCACCACGGCATCCAAGATTACTTTCCAGCTCGCTCTTGTAGTACGATAAAGTGGAATCCTTCAAAACAATAAACCTGTCCTGCCAACCATGAATGTAATTTGTCCATTTACTCAAGTATCCGCGAAGTTCGGGATTTCCGCCGTCCTCTAGATCCGAATTATCGCTCACTGTTATATTTTCTTCAGTCATGTTGCAAATGTTAAGAATTGTTATTTACATTAAATTCTACAACAAACAAACAAAACGAAAAATAATAATTATCAAAAACTCGTTACATGGGAAGATACACACAACGAAAATTGTTGCTGTTTTTTGACGTTTAGTAATTCCGTTCCATGGACAACAAAACTATTCGGGCACAGATAGTAATAAATCCCAAACATAGACGAAAGTGGTTGACATGCACAATGTCATGTGATAAACTTCTTATAAATTGTAACTTGGCAAGAATTTTATATTTTTGTTCAAGCATAATTTCACCAATAATCACATTTAATATTTCTTGCTCTTAACGAACTTTATATGTTGCCCAGAAACTGAGCAGAGATTTTTAGTTGATCAGTTGCTATTGCATTTCATATTGACAGTTGTGCATTTTTTATAAGTTGAGAGATTGTCCCGAGTTGGGGTTTATGCGAAAATTGTTAATTAGTAATTTCATCATTCCCTTGTCCTTCTCCCAATTGTTTTTTGGGGTCGGCGCAGCACGGTTTCTTCTTCCATACGTTCCTAAAAAAATGTTAATTTAGTCTTTTTAAATAAGATATTATTAAATTCTTAGCATTTTAAAGAAACCTTTTTGTTTAAAATGGTCAAGTTTATGTTTTCGTTTTTTAGTATTGGAACGTTTGTTGTTTGACATTACAGTGAGTGCCACTATTTCCGGAAACAAGAATCTTTTGCGCATTGATTTTAGCCGTCTCGCGATTTCATTGGTTAGTAAACGTTAACCGCCAAAACTATACAGTATCGGCCAATAGAATGACGCCATTCTACAAATAACGCGCCATATCCGTTCAAGATGGCCGACAAAACTATGCCTATTTTTGTTCCATCTGAAAAACCCGTAAAAGTTGTTAAGTGGAAAGTAAAACAAGGTGTTTTTGTGTCGCAAGGGCAAATATTATTTTTATACAACGATTCATCGGGCCAAGATACCGAATTAAAGAAATATAAAGCTGGTCGTGCTGGTACTATCTCATCGATCAAGGTGAAGGAAGGAGACATTGCAGAGCCTGGGTAAGTGACGTCACGCTATAAATGCGCTTTAAAATAATTAATAATGATTTTATAGGACGCTACTCATAGTAAATAATAACTTTTTTGACTATGTTACACCGACATGGGTACTCTAAAATTATAGTGCAGTTGCATTGTTTGCGCGGCAAATACAACTGCTACAAAATCTTCCCGCCTAACATATAACCTAAAAAACTTACATCTAAAAAATGTAAACAAATAATTTGATGTACTTCGAACTTCTCCTGTTCAATTCTAAACTATTATCGATTGTTTTTCAGGTGAATCTTTGTTCACTATATATACTTAATATTATCCGACTTAATTTCTAAATTAACCATCTATGAAATACACCATAACAGTCCAGTCTATTTGTAAACAACAATTGATTTCTATAGATATAACATTCTTATATCCGATCTAGTAGTTTATTTACATTTATTTTTTACAATTTCCAGTCAAGCTATAGCAGAGCTAGAAGAATGCCGCCATCCCACCGTGATGAAGGAGATGTGTGCGGAATGCGGGGCCGACCTGCGGACCGACGAGGTCACCAACAGAGACGTCGCCGTTGTGCCTATGGTACACTCGGTACCTGAACTGAAGGTATAGACTATTTATGTACTCATAACCTAACATGTAAACAAAGAAAAAAAAACCAAACACTTAACTAAAAAAGTTTTTAAACAGAGGACTTAAAGTAAATAGCATCATATATTTTTGGATTTGATACGAGTTATAACATAATAATTGGTTATAACTTCACTTACAATCCGTACAGTAAATTGTCCTTATGAAGACTTTCTGTTATTAAGTTTTTACAGATAGACAGATACGAGGGCTACATTACATATATACAATTGTTTGATTACTACTTATTTTTGATATCTAATTAATACATCTTTTGCTCTCTTTAAATTTCAGGTGTCAGAAGAACTGGCTCAAAAACTAGGCCGAGAAGATGCTGACCGTCTTCTGAAAGACAGAAAGCTAGTATTGCTTGTGGATTTAGATCAAACACTAGTCCACACTACTAATGATAACATACCACCTAATTTAAAGGTACATTTTACTATTCATTTTTGTTACTTTGCTTTAAGTATACATAGCTATAATGAGAAATTAAGAAAATATTCTAAACTCCTACCCCATTTTGTCTACTCAAACAACCTATTTCATAAATTTTATCAATGTGTTCAGTCCATTTTTAAATATTTTTAACCACCATTATTTTTATGCATATTACAATAAGCATCATTGTTTTTCCAGGGAGTTCTGCACTTCTTTCTGCGAGGCCCGGGCTGCCCCGGCCGCTGGTGTCACACGCGGCTGCGGCCGCGCACGCAGGAGTTTCTCGAGAACGCCTCCAAGATCTACGAACTTCACGTGTGTACGTTCGGAGCGCGGCAGTACGCGCATGCCATTGCCGACTTGCTAGATCCCGAGAAGAAATACTTCTCACATAGAATACTGTCTAGAGATGAGTGCTTTGACGCTAGAACTAAAGCAGCAAACTTGAAGTAAGTTAAATTACATAGAAAGACTATTTTGCAACATAGCATAGAACATATTCAAACTCCTTACTTCCGTTACAAAAGTTTAATATTCCTGCATTATATAATATCGTTTTAAAATAGTTTTGCTAGTCAACTCATAAGTAACATAATTTTCCAGAGCACTGTTTCCTTGCGGTGACAATATGGTGTGTATAATCGACGACCGCGAGGACGTGTGGCGACACGCAACCAATCTGATACACGTCAGGCCTTACTCTTTCTTCCAGTCTACAGGAGACATTAATGCACCACCTCCTCCTGGTAAGACATTGTTTTGACTATATCTACAACAATTACTATGACTGTGTCTGGTTTTATATGAACCAGTAAAGATTCTCTACTGGCCAAAGACTTGAGGTTCTAGACCCATTTTTTATTCCGAAATTCATGAAATGTGCGTGTTTGTATCGTAGTCATGATTTGACATGTTTTGATTACCCTTAACACAAACAACTTGTAATATGGTTAATGATAAAATGAATAAATCAATGGACTTAATCGATTATTACGATTCTGCCTAATTTGCATTACAGTCGACGAAAAACCAAAAGAAAAATTACCAACTGGCAAGAATGGCGCTCAGGTCAATCAAATGCCGACTCTAGATGCCGAACCCGAACAAAAAGACGCATCAAAAAATAAAGAGAATAAGGAGGAAGGTAGTAATGGTAAAATAGTATCTAAGGAGGTGAAAAAAGATAATGCAGATGCTAAAGACAGTGAAGAGGCTGATCAGGAGGGCGATGAGAGGATAGCGCAGGACCCGGCCGAGCCGCGGTGGCTGGAGACCTCAGATGGGCAGATAGAAGTAGAAGACCCTGATGACTACCTAATTTATCTCGATGATATACTTAAGAGAATACATAAGTGAGTATTAAAATTAACCATGTTAAAACCAAAACCATTTATGTACAAAAATTGTTTTATGGAGTTAAAATACCATTTAGATACAAAATGTTGTAAGAATTAGTGTAACAGATTAATCCTTCTTTGTAGTAAAACAAAATCATGTTAATATTTGGTAATTTTACAGGCACTTCTATGAGCATTACGACAAAATGGGCAAGAATCAAATTCCTGACCTAAAGACAATTATACCAGAAGTGAAATGTGAAGTATTAGCTGGTACTAGTCTAGTGTTTAGTGGTTTAGTTCCCACGCACCAGCGGTTAGAGACTTCAAGGGCTTACCAAGTAGCAAAGAGTTTAGGAGCCGAAGTCACGCAAGATTATACTAATAAGACTACACATTTAGTGGCTGTGAGAGCAGGTATTTATTAACAAAACCTTCATGCTACGAAAACAAAAAAAATATATTTCTATTCCTTTAAAATATTGTTAAAAACAAATATTTTTAATGTATAACTTTTTGCAACTAAGTTTTGTGATAATTTTCGTTTCTTTTATCAATTATGTATGGAAATAATTTAATAGCGATAAGTATTGACATTACTTTTCAACATCAATTTTTTACAGGTACGGCGAAAGTGAACGCGAGTAAGAAGATGAGCGAAGGCAAAGCGAACAAACTACACGTAGTAACTCCAGATTGGCTGTGGACATGTGCGGAGCGATGGGAAAGAGTCGATGAGAGACTATACCCTTTACAAAGAGGTGGACAGGTACAGTACCTAAAGAATAATGTTCTTATATAGTAATGTTTGTGCCTGAGTCATTGGGAGTTTTACAGAGTATAGATTAAAATGGGAGTTAGGAAGGATTTATCCCCAGAATTTAAGTTTTAATGTTTAAAACCTACATTAAACACTTACTGTTTCCATTTCGTTTTAAATATCACTACCCCTCCTAGATTAAGTTAGGCATAAGTAAGCTATGTGTGTGAGCATGCAGTGTAGCGTGTGTGTGTTGTGCGCACAGAGCAGATGGCGGCGGCCGCCGGCGCACTGCAGCAGCCCGCCGCCGGCCGCCGCGCCGCGCCGCCGCACGCCCTCCGGACGGTTCATGGACACCATCAACCCGCTGCTCTCCTTCTCCAGCGATGACATCGCCGACATGGATCGAGAGGTACTTGCATCACTATTGTTATAATGAATAAGTTTACCTTGTCAATTAAATTGTCTCAGTTTTAGTAAGATCAAAAAAACTAAGTAAGATGGTTTGCGGCATAAAATAGTAAATTGTGCGTAATTTAAACTAACAATTGGTGCATTTAAATACATAATTGTCAATTTTTTACGAACTTCAAGTTAATATTGTATAAACTTAACAGGTGGAAGATATATTCAATGAATCTGACGAGAGTTCTTCAGACGATGAGAAACCAGATGGCGACGAACTGGACAACAAAGAACGGCTAATATCTGCCAGTGCCGAGAACAGTATGCAGGACAGTATACCAGATAGGTTAGTATTAATGTTTTCCTATTCCTAGTTATACTGGTACCCTTGTAAACATTTAAGTTCACAATTGTAATATGAAATCAATTCTTTATTTCATAAATCTTGAACACCATTATTATTTTATTTTTCACAGGTTACCAGATTCGCAAGACGCAGAGGCAACAAACGATTCAGAAATGGGTCAGTATCACATTCGTATTTTTTTTTAATATTTGTTATTATTTAGTATTCTCATAGTATTTTTTTTTTGTTTATGGGTCAAAAATTATTAGAAAATCACGTGTGTTTAAAACTTATTTATAAAATTAGGCTTAAAGATAGCTGGAAGTTTGATTCCCAAGCAAGTTCATAGGGTTACTTTTTAGCGCAAAAACTGATATTAATGAATGCATTTTTTTTTAATTTTCCTATAGATGATGAATCCCGCCCCCGAAAGAGACCACGGACGTCGTCACCACCGTCAGAAGAAGAACCGCCAGATGACGACGATAGTTCATGGAACCTCATGGGAGCGGCCCTCGAGAAGGAACTGCTGGCACAGGACTGATGTTCACCAATACAAGCAATCTTAACAAATTATGAAGCCTATGGCTTAAAATAAATGCTCTTTTCTTTAGTATGATTTTGTTTCTTTTCATCAACATACAAGTCACTTCTGACTGTTAGTCTCTACATAATGACTGCATGGATAGCCAAGTGGTATAGGTCACCACGCCAAGCGCCGTGCCGTGGGTTCGATCTCCACGAACGAAAAGAGTTAGTGTATTCCACCAATGCTTGTTCAGAGTCTGGATGTCCTTGTGCATGTGTATTGAATGTCTGTGAAACCCTTGCGACACAAAGATTAAATTCTTTACTGCGGGAGACGTAACATAAAGAAAAAAAAGATTAGAAAATATGCTTTGGTCTTTGCTAAACTAGTTGGGTGCCAGCAAACCCATTTTACATAGAGTGATGTAGTGCAATATCAGAAGTCCTCACAACCCGTCTACCATGATTATATAGTGTACTAGGTAAATATTTAACCTACATAGCTACTTCCTAGTATTTTCTATAGATACTTCTAAATTTTCATAAAAAAAAAATGCTGTTGCTTCCTATAAAGAAAACTAAATTAACACTACTTAGATACTTTATTACTAATTATTTACACTAATAACATTAACAGTTCTAAATGGCATAGGGATCATTTTCATCAAACACATGGAATTTGGTGTAAGTAGGTTTTGATGTGAAGTCTTTCTTTCCATCTTGCCAGCCTCTGCTAGGTGCTTTATCATAGTCAAATGAAGAAGGCAATTTTCCATATATCTCGGCCTGCCTGTCCATATCTTCTCTGTATCTTTCTTTAGCCACCTTCTTGCCAGTTATAGGATCAGTAATATCACCAAATGGATATACAACCTCTTTTACTTCATGTGTGATTAACTTTGTTAGTTTCTGAGGCAGTGACTGGATAAGAACTATATCTCCGGTCTTGCAAACTTTTTGAGGATCGTGGCAGTAATAGAATTCATCTTTCCTGAAGTACTGAAATAGAAAAGGATATGTTGTAAACTTATAGCTCAACAACAACAGCGTATTTAACAAATTAAATACGTTATATTCATTAAAGGACAAAAACGACATGGTGTGCAGGGAGGGAAGGAAGTTCCACCTGAATTAACACCACTTTAACACAGTTTTAAGTGAGAAAGTATACAAACCATTAGCAAATTTTCGTCCAATTCTAACCTCTTTACTCTTATTTTAGCAGCATTTTGTTTTACTGTAGGAACGCATTGACCTAACAACAGAAACTTTCGTGCAGTTTCAACGACATTACGTGCCATTGTACTCAGTAGTTAATAAAACAATCAAATCTTATTTATTTTGGACGATCAATTTGCTTGCCTGCATAACCAGACCAGCGCAAGATTCAGCAGAAGCTGTCAAATATCAATGTCAACAAATTGACCATAGACGTGAAAGAGCAGCGACAGATTAAACAGTATTGTGAATGAAATGCTCTTTTAAAAAACCGAGATATTACAAGACAAAATGAAGATATTTTTACTATCTAGATCTTATTTCATTTCGTTTGTGTAGACCTCATGATTTGGGCTCTACAGAGCGCATCTAGACTAATTATTTGCTTTAATGTTCACTGGTGGTAGCACGGGGTGCATTAAAAATTGATTGTCCTTTTATGGTTGAAAACCCATAAAAGTGCTTGCTACATTGTATGGCGTCTATTTGCCTGCCATCCGTGACATGCTGGATATGGCTCAAATATTAAAATAGGTACCTAATAGTAGGCAAGAATCAAATGAAACATCTTATAACCATAAACTTTTCATAATTAACAATAAACCATACATAATGTATACACAAGTATAATAACAAATTTAAGTCTTAACCGGTACTGAGTAGTTTGATACAAACACAAAGTTAAACCCATAATCTATAGTATATTTACTTAGGCCATTCATAGACGAAGCTACGTAAATTTCATATGAACGAAGAATTTAGTCGAGCGATGCATGGCAATGTAGGTACTTAGTTTGCGTCGCTTCGTGTACGCAGGGCCTAAGGCTATGAAAACACCACGACACAATACAAACTGACTAATTTGTGACCTATTTTCTTGATGTCACAAATACGACTTTATCTGGTTCAAGTATGCCTTGAACTGAAACAATGATAAAGCTATTGTAACACAATTCAAAAGTAAATGTTTCGTCCTTAATTTAGGCACTTCATAGCAGTACAGCATTATAGAATTCATCTCTATCCAATCACCATTTCTTGAATTGACTGCTTTACCCGAGGGTAATTATAATTATACACATAAGTGGCATCATAAAATGTATCACAATTTATATTAGCCCAGCACCATTTAAAATTATTCAAAGTCCCTTCACGCAGGTACCAATTTGGTGATAGGTTTTATTACAGTGAGTAAGGCAGCTGCCGAGGACACCGCTCCCAAGGCACCAACAGTACTCGGACTCAACCTCGTGAACCCTAGGGCTGTCAGCGGGATGAATATATCACAGGAATTCTTCAATGTATCAATAAAAACATCTTTGTGACAGCTCATCATCATACACACATATTGCAACCCACCATTCCAATCATAACTTTTAATTGGAGTATTCAACAAGTTTGAAGGCTTCAAGAAGGTTGTTTTGTGTAACTCCAGTAATTGTACAATTTCATAAAAGTCTCTTGCTAAGTTAGCAATAATTGATAACAGCCAGAACTTATTTGCTGTCCGGTTCCATTTTTCAGAGTCTGTTTTCAAGAACCCACTTTTAGTGAGCCAAACTACATGGTCTGCATACAAGAACAATGCATTTGCCAATTTGCTAATTGTTAATGTAACTCTTAGGATTGGATCTTCAATGTGCATGCTGTTTAAGGCAGTGTAACAAATGTCTATGCATCTTCCAAGTCTCAAGACTGAAAAAAGAAAATAACATTAGTAACATGATAGCAAAGGCTTTATTAATAATAAAAAAAACAAGTGTTGCTTATTTTTGGGTAAAAACATTAACATATGATTAATATGTACAATGATTGTAAGCTGAGAGATAGAACATATTGATACCATTTTTTGTTATGTTTCACAACCAGATTGCTAAAAAAAGAATAATACAATATACTTACTTTTCCTAAAAGAACTAAATGTGAGTTCCAGGTTTTTTATTCTGTCCACTGAATATTTGTTAGCATGCCTCAATTCTAACTGATGCCAAACTATTCTGCTTGTGTATTGTATAAGCCTGTAAACATACAAATGCTTGTTAACCACTCTATAATCTAATTTAACATACATAATAAAAATGTAGGCTGATTTATGAAGGACTTTAAATAAGAACATGACCTTTAGAAATAAAGTATACAAGTCCTTAAAAGAAGGATTTTAAGTGAGGAGTCAAGATATAATAAATTAACATGCACGATGCATACACACTTGATAAAAGAACATTTAATTAATATTACTAACCTTGCTAATTTATCTCTCCCATTAGATTGATTATTAACTTTTATTACGATGTCCATCGTGCGACGTTGTAGACTAAAACTATTATGAACTAAATCGCCTGAAAATGTTCAATAAAAATTATCGTAAGTATTGCGTTCACTATCAGTAAGATATTACTTTATTGCCTGGATTAGTTACGCCCGTTTATAAACCTTATATTTATGATTTAAATAAGGGGCATAATATTGTACCTTGAACTATGGCATACCTTTGTTGGCAAACTTTGTTTATTTAGCAATGAACACGGAGTATAGGTTTATAAGGTACCTTATTAGTAAGTAGTTAGTGAAATGTTTAAACTGCATTGATATTTTATTAAAAATCCATCCAAATTCGACAAACTGGTAATAACAAAAATACTACTATTATAATAGGCTGTAATTTAAGTCTATTAAATTATTATTTTGTAAACTTTTTAATCGGTCAGGAACGTATCACAGGAATGACAGCAGATAGGATTACAGAATGAAATGTTTGATTCATGACTGATTGTCCTGGCAGTTTACATTCAAAAGAATAGATAAAAAATTGTTCACATTACTCTTAGATTAAAACCATTACTCATATCGCTTACGTTGTTCATTAACGTATTAGTGTCACGCAGACACGATTAATTTTATCCGTAATTTCCCAGCCGGTTCAATTGAATTTATGTAATATAAAATGAATATCATTCATTCAATCTCCTATTTCTAAACGAATTTTGATAACCTTAGGTTGGCACAATTTTGTACAAACATAACGAACAAAATAATAACATGAACTGCTGAGGGGACCGAATGATGTTGAAATTTACATCATGAATTTTATTGGGGTTTGTGAATGAACTAAATGGTAAAGAAGAGGGGCTGAGGCGCGGTGAGGGCAAGCGGAATCTAAGGCAGCCATATTGAATTAAATTTTCCGAACTCGATGCGTGAGTGACTCAGCTATCGAAGTTTCTATTAATTTAACTTATTGTGGTCGTCTACTTTCCGGGACTCTATTTTATCTTGTGCAGAGTGGAGGTGTTCAGTGATTTGAGTGACTAGAGTCGCTAATTTCGTTGTGGTAAGACTAAAACATTATTGTGCGTTGCCGTGATTATCTTCTGGAACAAAGCGACATTTTGAAGTGACGTGTAATGTTGTGCATTTCAGATAGTGGTTCGTCGAACTGAGCTTTCATGATTGGATTACCGCGTAGCGATAGAGATAGAGATCGAATAACGGTGAAAATTCGTAACATGAAGAGGAGTTCGTCAAGGGATAGTATGCCGCGATCTAAAAGAACACGCAGTAGTATAGGCAGGTACGATGACAGTTCAGATGAGCGGGTCACCCCCGAGCGGGTGCGCCGGCGGGTGCGGTCGCCGAGCCCCCGAGGGCGGTACGTATCGCCACACCGGGATGATTATGTGCGATCGCGTGACGTCAGAGAGGACTCTGTGCGTCCTTATTACAAAGTTTTATGTATCAGTTCATTGCACCCTAAAGCTTCTGATGAAGTTGTCAAGGATACTCTTTATAGGGATTTTAAAAAGTTTGGTGACTTTAGCATCAAGATAACACATGAATTGGAAGAAAGGTTGGCATATGTATGCTTCCGGAGCGCAGAAGACGCTAGGGACGCTAAACATAGCAAGGTTAGGGTAGTATTGTATGACAAACTAGCTGCTATTGACCCAGTGTATGAGCCTGTTCGTTCAGAATATAGAAACAGACCAAGAAGTATCTCTCCACCAGATTATGAACGGCCCTACTCTTATGCCTGGTCCCCTGTACCGGAGCGGCGTCGGCCCCCACCTGACGATAGGGCCTATGGCATTCCACCGACAGTGCCACCTCACCACAGAGATTTTCGTCCTCCCATGCATGAATACCCCATGGCAGGGCCTCACGGTCCACCGATGCACCACAGGCCACCAATGCATCATCCACCACACCCTCATTACATGCCCCGTCCATATATGCCCCGTCCCCATCATCCACCATTTGAAAAGATTGAAAATAAAAAAGACAAGTTCCCCAACTATTTACATCATGTCCAGCCAGAAGATGATCCTTTAGCTACAAGGACTCTCTTTGCTGGCAACTTAGAGATTAACATATCAGATGAAGAGCTTCGCCGTATCTTTGGCCGTTATGGTATAGTAGAGGATATTGATATAAAACGCCCACCACCCGGCACAGGAAATGCATTTGCATTTGTCCGCTATCAAACTTTGGATATGGCTCACAGGGCTAAAGTAGAACTTTCTGGCCAGTACATTGGCAAGTTTCAGTGTAAAATAGGATATGGTAAAGCTACACCTACTACTCGTGTGTGGGTTGGTGGTCTAGGTCCATGGACTTCTGTTGCCCAATTGGAGCGAGAATTTGATAGGTTTGGGGCTATTAAAAAGATTGAATATGCCAAAGGCGAACCTCATGCATACATTTTGTATGATTCAATTGATGCAGCTCAAGCTGCTGTGAAAGAAATGAGAGGGTTTCCACTTGGTGGTGCTGAAAGACGTCTTCGAATTGACTTCGCTGATGTAGGCACTGGGGGTCCATACAGACCTAAAACTTATACTGCGCCTGTTGGTGAGGATGGCAGACCTGTAGAGGGATATGAAGGCTATGAAGGTTGGGAGGAAGGGTACACTTATGGGACGCCAGGTTACAGAGGTAGAGGTGGGCACCGCGGTCGAGGGCGCGGAATGTATAGAGGAGTGTACCATGGGTCAGGTGACTATCGCGACGATGAATGGAGACGTGCTCCAACTGATCCAGAGTACGAGGGCAGACCCCGCCGCTCCGGATCACGTGAGCCGGGTGTCGATCGATCTCGCTCACGAACACCTCGCCGCCGTTCTCCAGACAGTGATTCGGACGGATCTCCCCGGCGTGGTGGTGGCATGCTAGCGTCCGCTAGGACATTGCCAGAAGTCGTACGTAAAGCGACCACTATTTGGAATGGTGCTTTGATTCTTAAAAACTCATTATTCCCAACCAAGTTCCATTTGACTGATGGAGATTCCGAAATTATAGACAGTCTCATGAAGGATGAAGATGGTAAAAATCAACTAAGAATTACACAGAGGCTGCGTCTAGACCAACCAAAATTAGATGATGTTCAAAAGCGCATTGCTACATCAAGCTCACATGCCATTTTCCTGGGTGTTGCCGGGTCTACTGCTTCTATTACAAATGAGGATGCTAGTATTCAGACTAGACCAATGAGAAATTTGGTGTCATACTTGAAGCAGAAAGAAGCAGCAGGTGTTATTTCCTTATTGAACAAAGAGACGGAGGCAACAGGAGTACTATACTCCTTCCCACCTTGCGATTTTTCTACTGAGCTCTTGAAGCGCACATGTCACAACCTCACAGAGGAGAGTCTGAAAGAGGACCATTTGGTAATTGTAGTGGTGCGGGGTGGGTCGGCCTAGCATGAGGCAGAAAGTTAGATGTACACATTTTGAGTTTACATGAACTAGCTTAAGACCTTTTTAAAGTTAACTTGTCTTCTGATTATAACTTTATTATGTATACTTGTGATGTGTAGTGATGTGTGGTGTTTGTAAACTAAGTTCTGTGAAAGTTTCACACAACTTGTGCAAGTGCTGTGTTAGCCTTGTAGTGACAACAATAATAAATTGTTATTGCAAATATGTAGATGAGATAGTTTTGCTAGAATAACAGCAAATTATTTTTTTTGAACATTTTTAAGTGTATATTTATTATGGTAAAAGTTATAGTGTATACTAATTCAGTGTATGTTAGGTGATGTGTAGTGTAAGTGTGTGAACTTGCAAATAGAATATTTCATCTTATGATGTAGTTTTTTTAAACCTTGTGAGTTTGTGATAAGGCAAGTGCAGTTGTTTATACCAGTGACTGGTTTGTGATGTTTAAACATGTGCCCTCAGTGGTAAACTATCACTTAAGTGAAAATTCAAAAGAACTAAGTCACTGCTCGAAAATCATGTGAAATGTCAATCTTAAATGATTCCGTGGAGCTTGTGTTTGTGTTGTGGTCAGTAAAAGACAAAATTGTAGCAGTGTAAGACACTGTGATGCCTAGTTTGGCTGTGTTGAAAAAGTTATAGTTAAAGTAATAGTGTACCAAAGTAATAGTGACAGTTAGGTTTTCAACAATTTCTAGATAATCCAACATTGGGTAAGTATTTTGTGGGTATGGACATATCCCTTCCGCTTTTAAAGCTTTTATCCCTGCTCAGTGTGGCACCTTAAAATTAGTCCTATTCATTCTAATATAGTATTCACTTAATCTAACTTCAGTGTTTATATTTCTTTAAAGAAAAGTAGGTCAATAAAATTTAACATTAGGTCAAAAGGAAAATTGAGTGAGAATTTGCAGTCAAGGTTGACTACCAAGCAGAGTATTTTGTTATATTTTTTTTTTGTATGTATATAGATTTTTTAGTGTTTGAATTTCATTTTATGTTTATTATAAAGTAGGTAAATCATAAAACAATTAATTTGCAATGAAAACAGTATTTATCATAACTAGGTCAATATTATTTCAATTAGTTTGATTACTTATCTCTTTGTTACTTTAAGTCCATTCACTAAGGCTAGTGGGGCTCTGCAATTCATTACGTTCATTTGCATTTTATTTTTAATATTTTTGTTTTCATGAATGAAATCCTACCTATCACTATTTTCACAGCTCATTTAGTTGAACCATTATTAAATATCTAATGATTTTTAATAACTTGATAGTGATATTTTTATTCGCGTATTACTTGAATACTTGGAAATACAATATGTAAAATTTGTTTTAATCTGCTACACTTAATGCCTTTACATTTAAATGTATTTGACATTTGAGTCTGATTTAAATGTAGACAGGCTATTTAAAACAATTCAAATTTTAATATTTGTTTACCCACAAAGGTAGCCAGTAACATCTAGATGTAAAGTTTGAACTATCAAGTTATTCAAAATAAAATTCACTTAATAGTGTGAACACATTACCTATTAATATTTAAGAATAGTGACCTACTCATTTATACTCCATTTGTTTAGGTAATTAACTAAATGTAAACAATCTTGGTATGTCTTTTAAACAAAATGTGATCTTTAAAAATGTAAAATACGTTTTACAACTTGAAATACATTCAGATTTTCTAAAACTATAGTTAATTGATTTATAAGCAGTAATATCCTAATTAAAAACTATTTTTTTGGTTAAAAAGTAACGCCAAGATTGTTTACATTTAGTTAACTACCTAAACAAATGGAGTATAGGCAGCGCACAAACATAGACACTTTTGAGCCTCATGTCACACAAAAGTAATCAATGAATATTTAGTTTCTATGGAACCGGTATGATGTCACCCAACTCCTGCAAATACATTTGTCTAATTGCTTTCACTTAACACATACTCATGATGTCGTCAAAAACTGTCTATGTTTGTGCAGCCCTTTAGGTACTACCTAGGTACTGAGTAACACGGCTGATGCATCTTGAAGGGTCGCCTACTAAAAACATCGTAAGTATCACAAAATTTAATGGTAAGCAAAATGCAGCCTTGCTCATAGACTTTCTCCGCCCTGGTGGCCTACCGCAACGATTTAAAGTGATAATATTACAGTTGTGGTGAAGTGACAGCACACTACACGGTGTATAACAGCGTCTCTTTTCTACAGTTGCAATAATATTATTTTTAAGAGGTTGTTGACCCTCTGGACTCTTGCCAGCTAAAACGCCTAGAAGGGCTGGGCTCATTATTTTACTAAAGACAAGTTTATTAGGGCCTAGAAATAATCTCGCGCAGTGAAACTACAGTGATACCCAAGAGGCAAGACAAAGTTATTACAAGTGTCTACCCACGCAATGATTCTGTTCAGTCCGTTATTAACGGTACAAAGGCAAACAATGGCACCTAAGTACCTATTATATCTCTGATAATATCATATTCATCTTCATGGCTATTGTATACAGGATAACCTGCCCCTTGGTTCTTATTTTTTTAAAGGCAGATCGTATCGTATCAAAGTTAAATGTAGTCAACGTGAATTTGTTTATCTGACTAGGTCAGTTCAGCATACGATAACATATTCGACATCTTTGTATAATTAGGGGCATTTTATTTAGGACGTAATAACTATACTGAGCCAAAACACATCTTGTCTCGTGTGATTTTGTCACCTAAGTATTTACTAGATAATTTAATTTCACTTATTGACTGAACAGCTTATCTAAAGAGGAAAGTAATAAACGCCATCTTTGTTTCTGAAATTGTTTGCACTGTAAGATTTACCACTGCATAACTACCTACTAAAAAGGATGCAAATATACCTTGACTTCAATAATAATTCAACAATATAAGTTTTTATGTGCTAACAAAAGCGCCTGTACGTGTGTACCGCTTTATTTCTTTATTTTTAGGTCAAGGGTTGGGCTTCGAACTGAAGAACGTTGTGCGCCATCGCTGAGATGACAAGATTTTCAATGATGTGAATATTTGATAACCGTGCTTTATTGATTTATCAATAAATGGTTTAATTTTTCTAACAATTTTTGTATTATTTATTCTCCTTCATCCACAGTATTTTCCCTTACCCAGAAGCAATGACTTCTAGTCATATCACTCACTACACAGTTTGTTTTTAGGCTGTTCTGGCGAACTAGATTACAAACAACTATTTTATACACATTCGATGCTCAAAACACACTCAATCTGATAGAACCTCAAGGTGATTAGAGGCGCGGGGGGCAATTAGAGATTTAAAAAAGGATTGCTACCTATTCTGAAGTAACATTCTTTAACGTGAAAGCTTGTAAATTGGGTCCTGATATAAGATATTTTGTTTTGTAAACCCTATAAAAATATATGTATAATTTTGCCCTGTTAGCAATTGCCATCTCACCCAGCAGGTTCATGTTGTTTCATGATTATAATAGGCATTCATTCAGTTCAAGTTTTGAGAAAACTTTTCAATAAAACAGAAGAATAGACTATATAGAATTAATTGTGCAGTTTACTTTTCTGTATTACCTACATTTGTCCAATCTTTCAACTGCCAAACTTGGATTTCGACGGTGGAAGTTTTAAAAAATCTTATAATATTCTAGAGCAAGAGAAATTCTAAAAAATCTTATAAAATGGAGGAAGAGAAGAAACCTGATCCAGGAGAAGATGGTATGTATGAGTTATATTCAATACCTTATTTGTACTCTACAATATGTGTAAAGAATACAATTTCTTTCATATTAATAGTAGTTAAGGATCGTAGACTCCGTCAGGCAGAGCAAGGGTAGGAGAGGAGGAACGTAATAAAGTAGTTAAATATCAAAGGTTTATGGCAGTAACACTAGGTACTCAATAGGTAAAGAATTTATATAGTAGTAGGATTAGCTCTGGTTATCGAGGTGACTTAACTGTTCAATACACCATCAGGTTAATTGTGTATTTAATACCGGGCGAATTATGTCATGCATGCGGGATCGCCCCGCACGCGTAACCCCGCGAGACGTAACCCCCCGTAGAGTAGTAGAGAGCAATTGAAGACAACAATTTATTGTAGACCTTACTGCTTTGACATAGGTTAATATTGACCGCGCTCCGAGCACTGTATGAGATTTATTATTGCTCTCCCCTACGCCTGCAGCGTTGTACGCAAATGTCCTTTTCTTACAAGCATTTATTGTTATATGGAATACGCACGCAGGGTTTATTAAATGTATTTATAATAACTCGACAGATCAAAAGGAGGAAGATAAGAGAACTGAACCAGAAACTGAAAATCGTATGTATGAATAATTCTACCTACTCGAATACTTACAATACTTAATCTGAACTAAAATCTTGTGCATCAAATTAGTAGGTAACGATCGTAAACTCTGTCGGGTACGCCAAAATACGAGAGGAGCCTAGAAACATATCGAAGTAGGTATCGAAGGTAAGGCCGTCTATTAAACACGTGAGCCTTGAAATGATGAGAAAGGGTTCGACATACCAACACGAAATGTCACAAGGGGTGTTGTCACAGTTAGATATCTTGGTATTTATTTTTATCATGGTTTCAGAATAAAGTTTAAAAACGTATCCACTTACTTAGTTGTAGACATATCATGTTATTTTAAAACTCACTAAGAAGCAAGCAAATTCGAATCGAAATTTAAATTGATAGTAGGTAAGCAAAATGTTGATAAACGTTTGAAAAAAATAATGCAAGGAAACCTTGATACAGAAATTTTAAATTCTAGAATCGCCAACAAGAAAAAACCTTGGGGGGAGAGGCATTTACCCGGCTGCAGGGCCTTTGTATCCACATGCAACAAACTTGCCAAAACTTAGCAACTTGGGTCCCAGGACCTGGGAATCAGAGTCCTTCACCACTGCCAGGAATTTTGTAAAATTAACGCTGAATTTTCTGCCTTCAACAGCATCAATAGACGAAAGCGCTTTCTTACAACCCTTCTTCTATTCCTATAAGAGGCAAAATTTACATTTATTTTTAGAGCAAAATATTGGGATAACAATGCGAACCGATAGTATCAGCGATACTAACTACGATGAGTATCTGATGGCTATGAAGCGGGTTCACCATCGACACTCCAACCTGACGCAGGTATCCACAGAGATCGAGACTCCGAGGGTTCGGCATAGGAAACAGAGTGTTCAGAAACAGGCCATGTAAGTATATCTATGTACATAGTTAGCTAGCAATTGAGTTATGTATGAAAGTCGTCTTTTGTTTGCTTGATCTTAAAAGAAAAAGACTCTTCCACTAAGGAACTTAATCCTTGAATCGGAATTTTAATTCACATGCACAAAGACACCCAGACCAGACTTGACACGAATCTGTGGATCGTACAAATTCTTGTCTTACGCGGGGATCGAACCTGCGACACGTCGCGCATAGTGGTAATTGTTATGACACACACAAATTTTTGCCCTGGATGGAATTTGAACCCACAACCTCCGGTACAACAGTCAGGGTCACTAACCACTAGACCAACAGGAGGGTAGATAGACTAGCTCCTAGAAATAGAATTAAACATGAATCTATTGGTATGAAGTTACTTAGGAAGCTGCCTACTATGTACAGTCACGAGCAAATACATGTATACACGACCAAACAGTTGAAGTTAAAGTCCTAGTCAAATGATTTTTGAAATCATGAATTTTTCTTTTATATTAAACACTTTATGTTTATCTTTCAATATCAGGAATATTCTATACCAGCTTCAGAAATTTCGCATAAGAAATAACTGCAACTGTTTGGTCGTGTATACATGTTTTTGCTCGTGACTGTACACGTATCTATGTAGCTAATACACTTACCGTCAGCCTTCGGGTATTACTAGACTTTGGAAAATCGCAAAGACACCTACCAATTCTGAAACATATTTTTAGATTGGACAACCTAAGGGGAGGCAAATCGGCGTCGGTAGCCGAAGCAAATCGAGTGGGAATCATTGCCTCGATGGTGCCCGACGAGATTATATACAAACATTGCGATTACTCCATCAGAAATTATGAGACAGCTTTGATGTTTTGTGATGTATCTGGTAAGGACTGTATAATCATCTTCATTAACAAATTTACGCCTGACGAATTTAGAACAATATTGCCCTGACCAATTTTGACTACGGCTGCTAGAGAGACTAACATACACTCATAGTTCGATAGGACGACAATCCGACACGATATGAGACACGGTGCAAGACTTATTTTTTTTGTGACTTCCGAAGAATCTGTGATATTCATTTCTGAACCACACAAAACATTCAAAGTCAGTGCACAATGCGCGCTAATGAATTTAATAAGTAATTATTGAACGCCATAAGGGGCACCGATAACTGACAAATAACAAATATTTTGACAAGCAATGTGTTATGGGAAATTAAGAACTCAACCAATAAGTAGTTCCAGAAGTAAGTTAAATAATAACCACCTTTTTCACACCATTCATATAGGATTCACAGACTTATGTGAAAAATACACAAGCAGTGGACGTGGTGGGCCTTCGCGGTTGACTAAAGTCCTTAACTCCTACATCGGGGCAATGGTCCAGGAGATCTTAGCGCATAACGGCGATGTCCTGAAGTTTGCTGGTGACGCATTCCTCTCCATGTGGAAGAAAACCGCCAGGCTCTCGATGCAGGACGTGGTGCATAATGCTATCGACTGTGGTCTCATTATCCAAAAGAATTACGGTACCTTTAAAACGGATGTCGGCGTTGTTCTTAAGGGTTAGTAAGTCTGCAGCTGCAGCTAACATACTAGAATAAAAAAATGGTATAATATAGGCACAGTATAATAATAATACACACTATGAATTATGCATATAAACGGCTGCAAAATGAGTTATGCTAACGCTGTCGGATCCTGGCATTGCCGTAGCATGATACTGCCGCGAGCATGTCGCAGTGAGAAAAGGACGGTGTATTGTTGATGCAAAATGCGTATCCAATATTATTCATAAAGTTATATGAGCTACATTAAGAAACAGATTATTATGTTATCTATTACATTTACTTACATTTTGTAAAACAGTAAAAGTAGCGATCTCGGCGGGGCTCTCGCAATTCTCCATGATTGGCGACCAGAACATAGCTCAGTCCAGCTTCGTGATAGTGGGTCAGCCAGTGTGGGACGTCAAGATGGCGCAGTACCTCACCAAGTCTGGGGACGTGCTGACCTCCGGCAGTGCGTGGAAGTATGTCAATGAAGCAGAGTATTGTACAGAGCCATGTGGTGACGGGAGACACACTAAGGTAGCTACCGACCAAAAAGCATTAAAAAGGGGACCTTTTTCTTTTTTTGGAAATCTCACTATGTTCCTCCAGGAGCCCTTTGAGAGCCAGGGTCACGGTACCCTTTACGAACATCCTGCAGCCCCGCTAGGCATTATCAAGTGCATCTGGTGTAATGACTAGCAGTACTATTTTAAAATGTTTTCCGAGATAAACCGGCAAAAATGAAGAAACCCTTGCTCGAGGATATCTAGTATAACTTAATTAGTGCAATACTTTACTAGAATTTTGTTCCCTCCAAAATAGGTGTTAGGAGTCGGCGCTTCGTGGAAAAGGGTGGAAAAACTTTACGATAAAATTGGAGAAGGCTTACGAATAGGTAAATACTAATGTATTAAATAAGACCAGAAAGATAGTTATGAATAATAAGCTACATATAAAGCTTGTTATATACCTACATAAAAATATGACAAAAACTGGTAAAATATGAAAGTAAATTAAATTTTTTCGACCTAGGTTGCTATCCGTCAGGTTCTTGTCCTAGTCCTAGTTTAGAAGGCAACCTCATTTGTTAGTAGGCCGTGATTTTGAAGTCTCTATTGCGCCCTTCTATCTAAAAAAGCAGCTCGTGTTAGGCACAGCGGACTTTTGACGTGGGGATTCTAGACTCAAAATTTTTCACGTACTATATTGTTGATAGTACGCATTTTAACTAGATTTTATGAAACATATTTTATTACTGCTAAAAATGGCTCAAATACAAAACTGCATTTCCATATATTCCGGGATCTAGTAATGATTAGGAAACATATTACTTCTTCAGCAGACCCAGAGTCAGTGGGATTTTCTTCGAAGCGAAATTCGAGGTACCCTATGGAGGTTCATGAAGACATACATTTTAAGGAGTACTCACGTAAGTTTGCATTGTCATTTCGGCTGCTGTAGACTTTAGATGGTATCATTTGATAAGTTAGTTTATAATAATTCTGAAGATAATCAAGGAAATGTTCCTTATGAAATTTGATAGCCTTATTTGATAGCCTAGAGGGCAGTAGAGGACCTATCGCCATCGCTCAACTTAGATCATTGCAGTTGTGTAAGCGTGACAGCGCATTACATTGCGTAGTGCGGCGTCTCTTCCACAACTGCAATAATAATTCTAGTCTAATAAATGACTAGTCCTCTCTTTGAATCTTCATTGGATGTTTTATACGTAGTGCGGCCAGCTGTTATATCCGCCATGAGAAGCACGTGGTGGCCCGGCCTCTGCCGCTTTATGGTGACGCCGGTTCTTCGTGCGGTGGAGAACGATGAGCCAATGGACTTCCTCACCGAAGTGCGACGCGTCGTCGTGGTCTTCTTTAACATTATAACGAGAAGTGTAACTCCTGATGTACTGATCGATTTGGTACAAACGGCTTATAATCATATTTCATGGTAGGTGTCATTATGTTTTTGATGATGTATTTTTTTTGCATACCTAGATCCTTTGTAGGTTTTTCGTGTCAGAGCAACGTTTTCCTGGACTGATTTATATCATTATATATGTGTGTGTGTGTTTTTGTACATGACACCTAAATATCAGGCTATGAACTACACTACTACTATTACAATATTTGGGCAAAGAATAGAGCCTACACCCGCGTGTGCGAGCGCTGTTACAGGCACGAGCAAAAACATGTTTATTCAATTAAATAATTTAAGTCCCACTGAAATGATTTTATAAAATCGTGAAATTTTCTCATTATTAAGAGTATTCCATAACAGTTTTAGAAATTTTGCATAGAAAATCTACTGCAACTGTTTGGTCGTGCATAAACGTTTTGGCTCGACTTTACTTATCCCGCAATAGTATAAACGGTTGCTAACTCATTCCAGTATGACGTCGAAATCAGGCGGCTTGGTAAACAAAGTGTCAATGTTCGACAAGGACATGATGTTCCTCATCGTGTTCGGTTTGAGAGGACTGAAGCACGAGGACGAGGCGCAACACGCGCTGCTCTGTGCGTTCGAGCTCAAGGAACACTTGGTCAACGAAAATATCATCAGCATTTCTGTAGGGATCACTTCGGGTAAAGAATTGTTTTACCAGTTTGATATAATGAATATATTTTATTTTAAGTAATTGCAAATTACTTTTCTAATATTTGAAAAGTGACTGTAAGTTGTCCCTGAGTAGGAAGTGCCATCTGCCAAGTGGAAAACATAGTATAGGTCGTTACCTATATTGATGGAGCAATGGAGCGGCTGACTTGAAAAGGTGAAGCAGTTTAGAGCTGGATGCAGCAGTAGATCGTCATAGGTTGAGTTGATAATATCTAAACCGTGTAGTCGATTTCCATAATCCATGTAATACATAACTAAAAATTGTTCGCTGAGCCATAAAGAAAATTAAATACTTATGACACTTTTAGGTACGACATATTGTGGTGTTGTTGGGCACGTGCTACGAAGGGAATACACAGTTATTGGACCTGCTGTCAATAAGGTAATTAAAGAAGAAGTTATTTTAATACCGACGGATTCAGTTGGTCAAAGCCCTTCTCCACCTCTGAGTACAAGTTCTGAGTTTAAATAATTTTCGGCTACGATTGCTTAGCTTTTTAAGTTTTAAACTATAGGACGTAATATTTTATGTTTACTGTCTTTTTTTACTATTAGTGTGGATTCCTCCATTAACAGTAACTGTCCAATCAAGTGTATTCGCCCCTGGTATACCAACCAATCGCGAGAGACGTTGCATGGCAGTTCAGATTTATTTAGAGTCTGATACTACCCTGTTTGCCCATGTGGATTTCCCTGATTCACCAGAAAAAGGTGTGTTCACCCCAAACCGTTTAGTCAGCATATCTCTCATAGTCGATATTACACACAGGCCGCAAGATTAATGACGACATACGTGAACAAAGTGACTTGTGATAAGGAGAGCTTCCTCAGGAGTAAACTCGACCACGAGTACTTCAAGCAACTTGAAGCTAAGCCGTTGAAGGGTATTGCCAAGCCAGGACCCGTGTATGAGTTCAGAAAGACTGGGTAAGAAGTTATCTAAAGCGGTGTGTAATTACCGTTTTTGTTTAGAAGATTCCTCTCCATTGATGTTGTAGTGGCATTATCGGCACAAAGCTTGTCTTTAATACAAGACGAGTTATTTTCCCAGCGGCCCGCGTCATTTGTTTTAAAAACTTATTATGATTTACTTACTTAGTACCTACATAGGCACAGGTACGATTCGTTAGACTAGTCTGAGAGTTAGACTAGCGTTCTCTTGTAGCAAGTCTTAGTTGAGTTTATTTATGAACAATGACAACCTCTTTATTTAATCTTCCTAGCTACCTATTGTAAGATGTTCTATTTCATGTATTGAAATTTTACATTTTCAGATGGGTCGACCGTCCGCTCGGTAGCAGACATCCCATCCTTGGTCGGAATGAGGAATTGCGCAAATTTAAGATGACTTTACAGAATGCCTTGGAACAACAAAATAAGCCTTTCACGCGGTATCGCGATCACAAATATGGAGTCGCCTTTACCGTTAGTATTTAAATTTTTCAATAAGATCAAGATCTAAGTAGTTTTGTTTTGTATGTGGTATTCATTATAGTAACTTCGGATTATGATTTTCAACTGATAATTAAGCATCTTAATATTCACAATGTAAGTATTTAAATTACTTGCGTAAATCAAATTGCATTTCAAATTGTCTGTAATTTTTATAGGGGCCCTGCCAAGTCGGAAAGACGCGTATGCTCGAAGAATGTCTAAATATCACACCAGATTTTATACGTAAGGAGAAAATAGTGTATACCGATAACGACAAGGTAAACAAACTCACTTGGACTGTATTATCTGAATAAAAATATACATACATACATACATCCCTCTTTCCCTTGGGGGTAAGCAGAGATCACATCTTTCTATTAGCCTAAAAATAATGGTATTAAGTATTATAGCAAACGGTCATAAAATTAAATTAAGTATTAGTGTGCCTTCCGTATACCTACTCGTTTTGTAGGTATTTTCGCCTGATGAGGAAAAAATCCAACTCGAAATAGCAAAAGACGATGAAACGAAATTACGTAAGAGAGAGTAACCTTTGTACCTATTGACAGTAGTGAGACGTAAGGCCTACCTGCCTGTAGTCAGATATATTGATGTTTATATCGTAGGTACCTTATCATGTATTCCGGAACATAATGAACAAGAATTTCAGAAGAGGTAACTCGAGAATTATGTCTGAAAATAAAGAGAACAGAATAAGACACAGGTTTGTACATACGTTAATTTTTCCGTTTAGTAATAAACACAATATTGATATTAAACCCTGCTGATATCTTAAAAAAGACAGAAAATTCTGTATCAATTTTGCCCTACTAACGAGATTCTACTGGCATTATACGCAATGCACGTTTCTAAAATAATTCCTTTCTTCTCTCAACCTAGTATCAATATGATGAACGTCACACCGCTGCAGATCTACGGAATCAATACGGCGTTCGACTCCCGGTTCCCATTGCCGGAGACATTCCAATATACCGGCAAAGATATTATGTCCGAGATATCAGTCAAGACTGTTATACTGGAGATTTGTAAAAGTGTAAGTCCTACAAAGTGTAGCTTGCAACTGAGTGGATACGTAAATACTTGTATTGGTAATGCTACTATCTGTAGTAACTGTTACTTTACTTCACCCTGCAAAAACGTTATTATTGACACAGTCGGTTAAAAAAGTAATCTGTGTTAATCCAGGGTATCAGCTAACTTAAGAGTCTGACACTACCCGCGACTCCCTCCGAGGTCGCGGGTCTCCATGAGGATTCCCCCGCTTTACCAAAAAAAAAGGGTATCAGCTAACTCCATTCTAAATTTTATCAAAGGGACTTCCGAAGAAGGAGGTTACGAAAAACATTAACATTTGCGCTTGAGTACAGTAGTTGTTCAGCATTTACGTTTACTCAGTTTACAACGGTGATGTGGTCATTCTCTTAAATATTATGTGATTTAAGGTGTTAACCCAACTTTGGGCAGTTGCAATAGAAGAAGCCCAATTTGTAGACAAGGAGTCTTGGCGCTTGATTGCAATACTTCTGGAGACCAAACAGATTTTCTTCATTATGACCATCACCGATATCGAGACTATTTCAGGTACCTGACTATTGCTTTATTATTATTGTACAAAAGTTGGATTAGACATCAAGGGCATCATAAATCTTTTTTTTTATATAATCATCAAGCCATCTTCTTTCTGCTTAGTAATTACCTAGATATTTTACCGTACGGTCTAGAGAAATCAGGAGTATTTTTTTAAATACTTATTGTATCCACTAATTTTTTAGACGCAGCGCACAATTGCCTGATGAAGCATATGATAGTGCTGATACCACTCACGGGAATCGACCGCACGTACCACGCCGCGCTGGCCTGCCAACTACTCGACGTCCAAGCCATACCCACTGACCTGGAGAAGTAAATACCATTGTCATCATTTAATATACATATGTGCTGTATGTATGTACGGTGTAGATAAAATGAGTCCGAACTCTGTTTAGAAAGAAAAAACTGTATGATAGAACAAAAAAAACGGTAAAACAGAACTTGGTTTGGTGGCCAAATGCGGACTGTCGTTCGTTTGCGATCACTGATCACTTTAATCCCTAAAATTGTCATCCCATGCTCGATAATAATGAAGTATTTGAAGTATTTCAAAAAATCATCGCAGCACATTCGTTTTGGCATGGTTACAATCATAACTGATACTTTCGAAAATGCGGGCTGGCTATCGGTGTTAACCTGAGTGGCTTGACTAGGTAAAATATTTTCAGGGTTATTGAAAGTGCGAGTGGAGGCATGCCCGGATGGATCCAGAACTTCGTAATATCTTTAGTCCAGAGAGGGGCGCTGTCTATAATAACAGTATCTCGACAAGAGGCGCAAAAAATGTCAGGGTTCATCTTTCCTTCGCCGGGATTACTGCATACAACTACCCTTGAACTAGAAGAAGACGAAGATCTTGGGAGGCATCATAGTTATCAGGTCCTTATGCAACAAAATAACTATTAAACATATACATACATACATACATAAACGTCACGCCTCTTTCCCTTGGGGGTAGGCAGAGATCACATCTTTCGCTTCATCCACACTCATGAATCGATCAAACTATTAAACCAAGGCCATATTGCATAGATGAGACGTATATTTCCCGGACATACGAGATTGTTTTTTTTTAATGTTTACTAATTGTAAACTAACTACCAATTGTATCACAAGTAATCGGACATTCCTGTAAAATTTAACAAATAGGAATCCGTCTCACAAAAGTTATTACAACCTTAAGAGATTATTTAATTTTTTGGGCTTCGCTTTAGCTCATGTAACATGTTCTAAGTTCTACATCATCATCATCAATTCCCATTATCATTTGGTTCTAAGATCTACGTACCTGCTTTTACAGTATTGATGTTACGTGTCTGTTAATTTTCCTCTGCCTATAAATTGTAATTAGTGCCTGAAAAGTCTAATAGGATTGAACATAAAACTATAGTCAAATGTGGGTTGTTATGCTTGGTAAGAAAATTCACAAGAAGGCGGGATACAAACTAACTACTGTTTAACAGTGTTCAGCTTTCGGTTAAAACTAATGATTTTCAAAACAACTGCGCACATTCACATTGAATGAGGTTCTTTAAGCTTAATACCTACTAAATGCTAATTCGTTCAAGGCATTGAAAAAAAGTATTTATTGTTGTGTTTATTTCAGAGTATCTATAGCATGATAAGCGTCAGCTTAGTGAGTAAACAGGATAGTCAAGCCAACATTATACCAGGTAATGAAATGATACAGATGGCAGTATTGGACGAATCCTACACGTTTGAGGACTTGAAAGTTGATATGACTATGGATGGTAATTTATTATGTATTTTATTCATTCATCTGACAGGAAAACAATTGAACAATACTTGGTTCTGAGGTACCAAGTCGTAATGTCCCTACCTCGTCCCCCCGCTTATTTGTCTCTAGAGCTGCAAGTAACACTTTAGCTCCAATTATTGCGTTAAGCTCTTTCTGTTGAGCTAGATTTCCAAAACTCGCCGGAGAGGGTCTGGGAGTAAATGCTGAGCCAGTTTCCCTGGCCCTCTCCACTAGGGCGATGCCGGCTTGACGCTGGGATTTTAAGTGGCTTTACCGGGAGCCTCTTAGCTCTCGGAGAGTCCTTTATACTTTGGGCGGGTGACGGTTTTGCAGCTATAACCGATTTCATTCGATTTAACATTGTTCATACAAGAAGTAAAAATATATAATAATATGTAATGCCTATACCACAAACAGCAAGTCAACGGACAATTAGCTGTAGGTAGACAAATTGGTAATCAAAAACTGAACTTTAAGGCTTAAAGACCCTTTCATATAACGTTTCTACCTTCTAGCAATGATTCTGATGACATACGACTCTTTGACCCCGTTTGAGAAGATGCTATTGAAATGTGGTTCCGTCTTAGGGGAGGTTTTCTCCAGACGCATGCTCCTGAACTTACTTAAGAGTGATTCGCCAAGAAAAGTGGCACAAGGTAATCTGTCTTATCCCATTTTGATCCTTATTAGCTTTGTTAAAAAGAATCAAAATGTAGTAGTATCCTAGTGACAAACGTTATCCTGTAACTCAGTATCCAAGATTCTTCTTAAGACTCAGGTGACTCAAAATATAGTTAAGACAAGAATAACTAGGCTTTGTATCACTCGGCCCTTTAGAGTGTTGCAGTTGTGGAATAGGGACTACGCACCATACGGCGTTGAGCTGCCTATTTTCCTCAACTGTAGCAGTATTGTTTATACTATGTGTTCTTATAGAAGACCTCCTAATTTGAGATGACGACAATGTGTCCCGCAAACACAAATTTACCAAGTAAAATGAATAGACTTACATGACGTCACTTTTGTGTATAAGTTCTGCTAATTCGTTACGTATTTACAAGCCCACTCTTTTAAACTTCAAGCAAACGTGTAAATTATTTAATTACAATTATCTTACTGACACAACAATTGATTTTCCTTTTCGTCATCCCTATTGTTTCTTGCGGTCTAAGATTACCAGTTCCTTTTTGATCTTATACAGTCACTTTGTACCTTTTTGATCTGCAGCGGTGGCAAAGTTGTTCAGGATTAGGGTGCTAGAGTGTGAGGGAGGGGATTTCACTCGGGACACTTCGTTCGTGCTCGTTCACCCGGCACCAGCGCCGACGAAGTCGAAACCGCCGCACTGCTCGTGCTTAGGAACGAGGCAACCAGGCAAGTCCCTTTAGGATACAAAGCTCGAAAAATACAGTGAATGTGAAAGTAGCTGTTTATCTGTCTGTTGTTATAGCGAAACAGATGGATTGGACTATGATAAAATTTGGTTTAGCTTCATTCCAACAAAATGGGTATTTAGACTAAAAAGTAGTTAATAATGTAAGTTATAACTCGTTTATAAAGATTACTGGCTGTGGTCCCCATTAGTAAGAATCCCGATAATCAGGTAATTCATCAAGGACAAATAATTAAAATTGGTCTTGATTTTGGTCAATTGAATGGTCAAGCCTATTAAATATACAATTTAATCGACCTAGGCATTTCGGAGGAGTATAATAACATCGAGAATTTTATACATATGTAAGTTGCCTTTTATTAGTCTTCTTATGACTGCATTTTGTTTTTTTCTTTAGCAAATTGCCGAGACCTGCCAATGTACGCGTTCTGCGGGTATATGAAGTTTCGACACAGCTTATTCAGGACGACAACCTATGATTTACTGACTGAAAGTCAAAAGGTAACTAACTCTTAATATAGTTAACAGTATCTTGTTACGGCTAAACCTTTAATGTCATTGGCAAAAGAAGAACTAAGAATTTCCGCCCTTCCTTACCGAATCAGTCGATATTCTTAAAGTCCATTTAAAATTAAGAAAACCACTTAATCCTTTCTTTAAATAAGTTTCATTTACGCTGTTATTTCAAATACACATCTGTTGTAGTTATGGATACGAATCAGGGCACTACACGGCATAAAGCCGTATCTCGTTTCCTTAATTGTTCAACAGTCTTTAAGAGATGATGATAATTCCCCCTATCACCTATGTGTACAGCAAGACCTAATCTCCTCAACAGCACGAGATGCATGCCCGAGCCTTATTATATTTGGAGCGCTACACAAGAAGATGCGCGAATTGCGGCGCCGGCTGCTTCACCACACTACTTGGACTACGATGTGACGACGTATGTACCTAATAACAGATAGTGTCGAAACTATTATTTTGTCTTCTATACTTGGCTTTCTAAGTAGGTAGTAATAAGCCGCTTGGCTTCTATACGTAACATTAAATGGCCTGACACAGATGTCAAAGTGTCTACCCAGCTTTTAGTTTTTGTTTTCTGGGGTGAAACGCTATTGACTTAACCAACCCCTGTGCAAAATACCCCGGGCCAATTTTACTACCTAAGCCAGAGTCACGGGATCATGCATGCTCTGCGCGACTCTATTGTCTACTGCCTACTTTTTTTGCTTCTTCAAGAAAGTGTTGATCTTTAGGGTCTCATCGAAGAAAGTGAAGATTTGAAGCGAATGCGGTTACAAATAAGTGCGTTGAGCGCCGAATCTAGGATGGCCGGCGAAGAGAGCACTAGTCTATACAATGTGGAAAGTATCTCTAATTATTCGGTACGAATTTATTTACTTTAGTCACGTTAAGCCATTGATATACCTATTCTACCTCAACCATTATTCTATCTTATTAATTGTATCGCTTTTAAGAAAAATACGTATATTCGTTGCTACCAACGAAATCTTGCAAAGGGACTTCTAACAAATTATCTGATCTTTATGAATAGTTGCATAATTATATTCTTGTGTTTTGTTTATAGAATCACTTACCAACTGATCTTTCTGGCTACGAGTTACTAGAGACTGGCGGGAACTTGATGAGCCGTATATTAGGTCAGTGTACATACTGTTACAGTTTGTTCCAACGTAAGGTGATACGAGCAATGCTTCGCTTGATTGGATTGGCAAGCGTCTGTAGCACATTTCTGCTACTGTTGCAAACTTATAGGTAGTCTGTGACTGCGATCCCATCATACATACATAAACCTCACGTCTCTTTCCCTTAGGGGTAGGCAGAGATCCCACCATCAAAGGTAAAATACCTAAATCCTTTCTATTTTTAGAAAAGCGCGAAATTTTCATAGACCCTCACTTTCTCAGGGGAGAAAGTGGGTAGTGTAGTACAGTAGTGTCAGACTCTTACTGGAGTACTGCCTAAACCCAAACCGCCGTGCAACGTCTTCCGTGTTTATTCGTTGCACTTAAATTCATTAAGAATACCAAAACACCTGCTGATAAACAACAATACTCTATTAAACAGTTTTTTGTTCTTTTCAGAAAGTCGAAACGAGGCGAGATCAGCGAAGCACACATATTCTAAGCTCAAACGCGTCCCCTCGTTCTCCTCTTTGGAGTTAGAAAACTGTGAATGTCTGTCGATACTGCAGAGTGTGTACTGTCAGGTCATAGACCACTGTAGGGGTGCCGGTGAGGGCCACTTAGTTTAAAATTTTATAAAGTCAATTTTAAGTCCGCGGAATTTAAGCTAATTTTCCAAAAATGTTGGTATACCTCGCAAGTATCCTCTCATAGTATTGCCACTGTTATTAAAAAATCATGTATAATGTATATCAGACATCTACCCTATCTATTAATAGCCTTTAAAATTATCTGAGGTTATTTTTCAGGTGAAAAACAGAAGCTGTTTGAAGCATATCTGGAGTATGCAGATTTATGTATTAATGTTCATCCTAATTTACCACAAGCGGTTCGTCTTTTGTTTGAAGTTGAAGATTTTCTTAAGGTTAGAATTATATAGCGCAAAATCCGCTTAATTTCTTAATAAAAGGTAAGGTATATTATAAACTGTCCAAAGAATAGAAATAAAAGCAAAGACAAAGGCGAGTTTAATTTTAGAATCTAGAGTGAAATGAAAGGCTTATCACCTCGTCTTTTTAAGCTCTTTCCAATTTCATCCGATAGTAGATTTTATAAACAGTTTATACTCAAAGAGCTATAATGATCGTTTGGTACACGGTAAACGACATTAACATGAGAGTGCTGGTTAGCATATTCGCAACAAGAATCAACTCAACTCGGTCAAAGCTCATGATCTTTCTTATGACGGCATTAGATCCGATTACAGCCACGACGATCCTTGTAGCAGTACAGTTATATTATACAGCATGTCTTAGATACGTATACGAAACATATAAAAACAATAATGCAATTTGTTTTCAGTCTGAAAACAATGCGCCAAACCCTGACAATATGTACCCGAAGTGGGTGAGGGATTTCAGCATGGCCAGCGTCTGCTCCATGCGAGGAGTCTGCATGCTGGAGTCAGGAGACCTGAAGGAGGCCAGGAAACAGCTGATGCTAGCTATGAAACTCTATTGTGAACCTTTCCCTACTTCGAAGTAAGTCTCATTTTTTTTAATACTTTTGGATAACCCACAATGTCCAAAGCCATACGACTTCTTATCGTATGGCTTTGGCTACCTCTCGGTGCTATAGTATAATAGTATACAAATATGTTCGTTATCTCGTCGTATTAATGCCCCTTTTAGGCTGCCTGTCCACCGGCGCGGAGCTAGGCTGCGGAGCGGAGAAACCGAGAAATATTAACCAATGGCTTGCAAGGAGCGGAGATTTTGTACAATCCTATTGGTTAATACGTCTGAGTTTCTCCGCTCCGTAGCCTAGCTCCGCTCCGGTGGACAGGCAGCCTTAAGCAGCTAATTTACACTAAAGTCATTTTAACTACAATCCGTACTGTTATGGCAGAAAACAGCTGATAACTACGAGTACCTATTCTTTTCAGACACTGGGTTAAGGTTTGCAATATGGGAGCATCTTTACGTCAATTCATGACCCTGTATGTGGCCCCTAACTTCTACATAGCTAAGGACAGCGGCATCGTTGGACTATTCTATGAGGATATAGCTAGAACCCTCAACAGACTGTACAGCCTATTCACTGTGAGCTTACTTTGTTATTTACGGCTTTTCAGACCTAGCTATATGACCCACATTAGGAAGGGATTTTGCTGAGAACGCTGCTAAGTTAAAAGTATATTGGACTCCAATTGCTTATCTACAGTACAGGGGGAAGTCAGCTGGGATATACAACGTGTAACGGAAATAACGCACATCCACAGACACCCCAAAAAGAATATCTTTTTTTATCCACAATTAATGTATTGAAACATTTTTATCATTTTCTTAGATATTTGTTTTTATTACATATTGTCAGAATAATTTGTACAAATAATTGGCAAAACTGTGTGTGTTTGAAAGTGTGAACCGCTGTGAATTGCTAAAACCTTATTGCATCGACTTAAGGCTCATTTTCGTTTACTTCGAGTGCTTTATGAAAATAGTGTCTACAATTTAATTATTTCTAAATATTTTTTTGGTAAAAAAAAATATTTATTTTTATTAATGAAATGGATTCTGTTATCGATTCTGAACAAAGTAGTTTCAGGATGTGCGTTAATTATGTTACACGGTGTAGACAGAAGAAAGGAATGAGGGATCTGGAGACCTCACTCTGTGCGTAACTAGCCATAGAAAGAAATAAAAGAGGCTTTGCCGCAAGATATATGATGATAAAGATGTCGATATTCTTCTTAAAATCGCAAATTCCGAAACAAAAACTTTACCATTATCATTATCACCATCCCAGCCGTAGGACGTCCACTGCTAAACATAGGCCTTCCAAAGATTTCCAGATAGTTATAACGTTTCGAAAAGGCCTGCAGCAATAACCCAAAGTAAAAAAAAAGAACAACAAACTTTACTTAGCTTCCTCTAATTTTGCCGGCGCTTGTAATACATTTTTAGACTTAAAACAGATAGGCTCTCCATTATCATCCTCTTCTTTTGTAAAAACAAAACTTTGTTCCAACAATAGCTAGCTTCATTTTGCAGGAATCTAAGGAACCGGAGAACGCGACCTTAGCTGCCAAGTGGGCATTGAACTTCGCGTTACGTACGAACTCGAACCTTCGACTACTGAGCGTCAGTTATGCGAACATGATAGCTGATTACAGGGAGAAGCAGCAAGTAAGTTAGTCATCGTTATTGAGAAGAATTGAACACCGACTGAAAAATGACAAAAGTCCTGCACTTATGAGAGCTCTGACCCCCGGTTTCTGAAAGGCTGATTAATTGAAAAAAACTGTCAGATCAAGTGATCTCGACTGTGATTGAGCAATATGAGATTTGACTGGCGATAATCAAACTTTTGTGCTGATCAGCGTTAGAAAGTTAGGGGATAGACTTAGACTAATACTTACAGGCAATGGAGTGCGACTACATAGCGATGGTTGACAATATCATCAAATAGGGAAAATTAATACCCAACGGCTGCTTATGAAGACGAAAACTTGACAATCCTTCGTCCTTCACGCTGGGCGTAACTTCCCATATGGCTTTGGCTATGGCCCGCCAAGTCGAGCGCGAAGCAAACGCAGCCTTACCATCCTTTCCTGCAAACATTTCGTCGCATTTATAGGCCCTTATTTGAGAACCTCTGGATAAGACCAGAACGCAGATAAACAAACAGTTCCATCGAGACTTGGCTGGTTTTATACAGAATATTTTTGGTGGTATATTTAATTTTTCATATTTGCAATGTAAATTTTAGTTCGCAAGATGTCTGAAGCTGGAGAATCGAGCGATAGAGGTGTGTCGACGTAAACGCGGCCAGTTGGACGTGACCGAGGTGCAGGCCGTCTGTTACCTGTATACCAATATATTCCTATTCTAGTTAGTATCAAATCTATTTAGTATACTAAGTAGGCTTAGAAATGTCCAAGCTATTTCATTGTTCTTAAAAATGGTTTATGAACTTTTTGATTTGAATGTTTCACGATTTTTTTATTAAAGTTTCAATGAGATATGGATATGTCGTTCAACGACTTATAACCCTCTAATCACAATATTATGCACCGTGCGTTTTGCGAGATCGCGGGATGAGAAGCGCCAGCTCAGTGCATTGGGAAAAAGGTTTCTATTATCCATTCAGTATTTACTTAAATCTATAGATTATACTTTAGGTTTTTTCCTTCTGCAGTGTGGATTACGGAAAGAAGATGGAAAGTCTCGAGTTCGGTTTATCAGTGATGCACATGCTAACATCTCGTACGGACATGTGCACCCGAGAGACGCTGGTCCTGTGCATGCTGAAGCTACTACTCAGCGATCTCAAGATCCCCGATATGGTCGCCATTATGAGGGAGTTCTTTTATCTGACCGACCATTATGATTTGTGTGGTATGTAAAGACAAAAAATTCACCATCATCATTCCCAATTTTTATTTGGGGTCGGCGCAGCATGTCTTCTTCTTCCACATGTTCTTATCTGACGTCATCGCGCAAGTCACACTCTTTGCAGCCATATCATGTTTCACACAATCCATCCATCGTTTCTTTGTTCGTCCTCTTCTCCTATATCCATCCATATTCGTGTCCAATACCTTCCTTACCACGTAATTTTCTTCCCTCCGCATGACATGTCCATACCATGACAGCCGGTTACCACAAAGTAGTTCACCATCGTCAATTATTTTGAAAAGTCTGATATCGAAGTTTGTGATTTAAAGAGGCAATAGTTTTTCGTTCGTTGACTGTCGATTCATTTATAGATACAATCAATATCAAGGTATGGCCTTATAATAACTAATAGAGAAGTATCACGGAAAAGAAACCTGCAGAGTACCTTAATGCAGTTAGACCATAAACTCAATGCATCAGGCACGCAAACTCAATGCTCATCAAAACTACAATACAATAATTTAAACCATCTCATCCTATTTTTCCAAAGCCATTACTTATTAGGTACTTAATACAACAACTACCATTGTTCTTGGTACAAAACTTCCATGATACAACGGAAATTAGTTTTATAAGTTTAACGCACCATTTATAGGCGGTCAAGGACTCAAATTACAAATTTCCATGGTTTATCTCTACGGGGATTAAAAATTTATTTCTTTATTTTTTCAGCTGAAGCCTGGTATTATTACTACGCTATAGTGATTCTCCTCGACACGGGCTACTGTGTGGAATCGTACAACGTTTGCGAGAAGTTTTACATAAAGAAAGGTGATGCTTTACTGAGGACCAAGACTCCGGAAGCCGCTTGGAACTTTTTCGTTTGCATGTGGTTGATGTAAGATTGTTGTTTTTTGTTTCACGAACATTTTATGCTGCTCAAAATTGCTAAATCCGTATATGAGTGCTTCATAAATATTTGAGGATATACAGAAGCAAAATCCCCAGCTGGATTACGAGTGCCTACGTTTGTACCTATATGAACAGAGATACAGGTAGCGAAAACCTTCTTGCAACTTTGTGTCCTCGGCGCAACCTGGCTATTGTTTTCTCCCCTTAATCATTGCTTAAAACAAAGTCGCTTCCCGCGTCTGATCCTGTCCTTTCCTATTTATGCTTAAATCTTTTAAACTACGCAATGGATTTTGATGTGGTTTTTATAGCCAGAATATTTCAAGAGCAAGGTTTATTTAATTGCACTGGTGCGAAGCTGGGGCGGGTGGCTCAACTTTTAAATATTCGCCTTCATATTACAGAACTATCAGAATAGGAGCATGGGAGAGGTCGATCCTTTGGGAGGAGAAGATCAAACAGCTTCTGGTGATGAAGTTGGACAAACACGAGTTCTCTATCATGATAGTGATCAGACTGGTCGAGGGACTTCTAGTTACGTTAGTCAAAGAGGTAAGCTCACCTTTTAGAATAAGGCTATTGCAATTGTGTGAGGGAGACACCACTCTATGTAGTGTAGATGTGCATCTCGCTTCTACAATCACAACAGTATTGTTTTGAGATGTGGTGGTAAGCACCTTTATTTGTTGCCCGGAATGAAATACTATGACTTCAACCTATGGAGATAAATCGATACTTCTTTTCAACCGACGTTTCGGCCGAGTTGCACCGACCGTGGTCACGGGTGGACTGATGTTATTGTCTAAAATATGTGTTCAAGTCGCGAAAGTTTAAAAACATCTATGGAGATATGTCGGACTCCCACCAACTAAAATCACCCCGGGCCCCTTCTTTTGCATAAGCAGGAGTCGCGGGATCGCTCGCACATGCTCTGGCAAGGAGCGCTACAGCACCTGCCAAGGCGAGCGCTTGCTTTGCGAAATTTGGTTTGACGCGTAAACGATCAATTTATGCAATGGGAGGTCGTTGCGATAAGGAAGCTAAATAATCTTAAAACCCTTGTATAAGTTCTGATATTTTTATGTTACGGATACCTGTATGAGCTTACAATCGGAACAGTTATTATTATTACCTATACTAATCTATAACTAAAATATTTTTGACAGATGGACAACAGAAATATAAAGAAGATAATCGTATTACAGAAAAATCTTAAAAAGTTGTTTCAAGATATGCACAAAGCCAAAGAATATACCGCTTTTTATAAACCGAGGTACATAACCGGATAATTCTCATGCGTAGTATAAATTTAATATCGTAGGTTTCAATTAATATGATGTTACCAACCTGCAAATGCCCCTCGGGCAAAGGGTTTTTCCCCTATAGAGAAGAGAAGACCATCGATCTCCAGGCTTGCTCGCTAGCAGTTTACAGCTATTTGGATTCCACTTTTTTTTCTTCCTATGACACTTCACCTTAGGTGCAATTGATATACATTTGCACACTACGTATACCAATATCGAACGACTTTAGTCTCTATTCGGCCTGTACAATGAAATAGTTTATTTCTATAAATAGGATAAATGTTATCCCTTTAACATATAATTATATGTTTTCTCTCTTGCTTGCGGATTCGAAATTTCCTAACTGGCTAGCCTGAGAAGAAACGTAGAAAAAAACTTGGTGAACTCTGCTATGCCAAGTTATAGAGTTTCTAGTATACTACCAATAAATAAATAGGTAAATTTCTTACAATTTATACCATTTTCTTTTCCAGATACTACCTCATGTTTGCATACTACAACTACATACGTGGAAGGAAGTATCGTGCTTATAATTACCTGAACAAGGCGCGGGACCTTTCCATACAGTACTCTAACCTTGTGCTCATGTTTTGGGTCGAGCATACACGCAATGTCAGTGGTTATAGTTTAACTTATTTGACGTAGCGAAATGTTTGGGCATTTTCGATCGCTTGTTAGTTTTAGTATGTCGAATGTTTTTGTATTTAGGTAGCATAATTATAACAGCACGAAAGCCCTTTTTTCGATAGAAATAATGGGTTATAATAATAAAAGGTCGCAAAATTATGAAGCTATCACTTTTCTCAAAGTTGTTCCTAAAATATTTATGTTTAGGAGCCTTTTGAGTTTGAATTTATCAAATTTTAATTTGTGTTTCGTTTCGTATTACCAGTATTACCTTAAATAGTGTCATTGAACTTCTAATGCAATACAGTATCTACATAATCCAAGTAGGTAGATCAAATTACCGCGGCAATTTACATTGACCAAATTTTAGCCATGATTCATGATTTAAACGGTAAAGTGATATATTCGTGGCACTCGCGGTAGATTTGGCGAATGAGGTTGGAGCAATTTATTCAATTCGGACGAAGTTAAAAGGTTAAACACTTTAAACAGACTTTTAGTGTGAAGTTTATTGTTCAAACAGACCGCGAAAGCCCATTGTTGCAAATTGAAGGTTATATAGTCTTTGGTTTGTTTTTTTTTTTAACGGTAAAAATGACAATAGGCTATAGAATTATTAGAAAGTAGTGTAGGTTACACATAAATACAAACTACACAATACTGTGATTTTGTATAGTTAACTACTGTATTAGCAATAAACTTTTTTTTATGGATACCTAATAGATGGCACGTAAAATGTCAATTTTATTTAGAGTAGGAATAAAAACGATCACCCTCTAGCGTTCGTGCAAATGATTCCCTTATAAGGTTATTTTTTATTGCTTTAAACTCAGTACTTTACGTCTTTGTGCAATCAATTACTTATTTTTCAGCACTGGAAAGGAACATTGAATCCCAAATATGTTGACTATTGGACAGATCATATCGAGCTTGACAATTTGTTGGATTATAGAGATTTTGATTCCGAAAAAGGTATTATAATACCATTTACCCTACCACTGCCAAGAGACTTGGAAAAATAATAAAAAAACACGATTTACCTGAACGTAACTCCTACCAAGTCGAACCTTGATACCGACTTTTTAGAAATACCTACCTAAAGATTTATTTTTAAGTTTAAGCACAATGAGTTGCATTTTAGTTTTAAACGAAGTATAAGAATTACAATTTCTGTAAGTGTAAAAATAAAACATTATTAAAATTGATTGTTGTTTTACTAAGTATCTCTGTTGGCAAGCAAGAGAGATAACACGTTATTAATAGTGCCACTCTTATAGCCTGGTGAGGCAGTTAAAGTCAGGGCTTTGGCTGACTACATTCGGTTGTTTCAAAACAGCTTTTGATTGCCTCTTTAAGCCAGGTAAGGTAAGGTCGAAGACTCGTGCAAATATTGAATGACTCTTTGGTTTTAACTTTTACGTCAGATATTAGTTTTCAATTTACTATCGGAGCTTTTTATTTATGATCTACCTTACCCCGGTTCCTGAATCAAACTAAAACTAAAATTGTATTCAATTTTATTTACAAATAATATTAAATAAAACAATTATAAGTACTTAAATAAATGGTTTATATTTTTATCACAAACCGAAATCTTGTTAAAAGGACACTTGCGTAAAGCATGTCTTGTGTTGTTAAGAATCTTTATTCCCACTCTTTCAAATCCACGAAGCGTACCAATACAGCCTTTATGGTAATAGTATTGATCAAAGCATCGGAACATAAAACCGCTTTACATTCAAATAACTTACGATGGAATGGAAATAAAAATGTACAAGAGTATCACAAACAAAATACAAACGAATGGGTAAAAAAAAGAAATCGTTAAAGACATTCATGTGAGTTTCGCTGCCTTATTTTAAAGCTAAGAACATTTAATAAGTACAATGTTCACTTATTGGCTAATGCGTACATAGATCTTCGTTAAAGCCTAATGGGTCCAAGATTGTACTCTACATGAGAGTAAACTAATTACATAATGACAATTAATACATAATTATTGCTGTTTACAATAGGGTAGATGACTGAGCCGCAACACACGTCCCAACTCTGAAAGGGATCGATAACTTTTTTGTTTCGTCTTTAGCTAGTCTCATAGCTAGTAATCAAAACTTTCTACAAACTCTTTCTACAATTGATATGGTGTTTCAAGGATCTTTTGGCACGTGGATGACACTAACATAAGGGCACTGGTGTTAATATTTGCGACAAGAATCAACTTAACAGTCTGTCAAAAGGATAGCTTCATATAATGACGGCATCCGTTTCCGATTTCGGCCGCGAGTTAAAGATCCTTGTAGCTTTATTGATGTTTAACATTTCGTGAAAAAAATGTCATCTACCCTATTCCCTCGTACTTACTTTATTTATTAATACGCCCTTGAAAAAATGTTAAGCTCTAAAACTTGGGCAAAAATAGGCTAAGAGTAGGTACACAAACACACAGAACTTACAACATGATATTTACTGCATTCATACCCAAATTGGATGAATTAAAATAAATTTGCATTAAGTATCAATATTTACATTCTTATTACATAATAATGATAATTCAAATATCAATTTGATAACAATACAATACGAAGGAGAGTTTATGTTAATAATTAACAAAACAACATATTAATAACAAAATTGGTGTACTTTAAGAATTTGTTCTGCTCACAATGTCCTTGGCTCAAAATGGCGTGACAATCTCTACATAATTAGTAATTTTAAAGTTTTTCAATTGACATTCCTATTATCTGAGTAATTAGTTATTTCAGCAATCTTCTTTAATGGTCACAGTCATTCTGATTTAATATTACTAAACATTTTTAATTTGGCAATGTTACTGTAAAACCACAAAAACAGCTGTACCTTGAACCTACATTTACTATAGTGAAATAGTTAAAACAATAACATCTTTCATTCCCAAACATTTGTATTATTATAACTACACTTAATTATAAAAAAAAAAACAACACATGTGTCTTGTCCCCATCATTTTTTTAGAAACTTTAAAATAAATAATCACGACTCATTTCAATGGTGCAAATTATATTTGCTCAAATTAATTACAAATCACTGTTACATTTTTCAATGTCAAACTTTCATCTTACCAAAATAAACTCCCTTCAAATATTCAATCAAACACAACTTATTGGGTGACACTTAAAACATATTTAAATTACTTTTGGTATTTTTAACTTTTTATTCAATGAATATTCTAAAATATGCTATACTTAGTTATTTGTCAAGAACTACTTTTAAATTTTGAATTTCATTAGATACAATATAAATATAACAGAAGATTTTTATAACAAAAAATATTCATTTGAATAGACATTGAATTGAAAGTAAAAATTACACAACAGTGATAGAAAACAATAAACAGATTCTCTAATACCATAGAATTAAAAAAACTGAAAGAAGTCCACCCAGACCAGTTTTTAGTAGAGGATCCATTTTTTTTCATAAATCTATTGCCATAATAACTCTACTGTGGATAACAATTCATAACTTTAATAACATATTTAATCTAATATAATACAAATATATAAAAATGAGAAGTGTCACAATATCACCCAATCATTGTTTTAAAGAACAGTTGTATAACAAACAGCCTTATTGTCATAATCTTTTTACATACATACTCATTGCTTTTAGCCAAAACTCTATGAAAGTAGAAAGTCTTTTAAGCACTTTGGCAGAGGTAATGACTTTATGGAGCCATTATTAACATATTGTAGAATTGCATCCCGGCAAACACTTTGTAGGGTTTTCACTGAAATAGATTATAAATAATATTATCCATAGAATATAGAAAGAGAATAATTAATATAGATCAAATGAGAATAAGAATAATGTGGGGTTGGGGTTGCTGAAAAGATAAATAAATAGAAGTTGATTGACTTACCTCCATAGAGTTGAACAATTTTCACTTGTTTTGTTGTGCCATACACATCAACAACTGCATGCAGTGGTCCTCTTGAGTATGGGATAGCCTTAGTGCAGGGCCCTTGATCCTCACCATTTATTATAAAATGCATCTCAGCTAAGTCCGGGTCATCCTTGTTCACTTTGGCACATGGTACAAACATAACACCTATGCGACTGCCAGCATCCATAGGGAGGATACCTTGTGGTGTCCCATTTTGTGATAATAATTGTGGTCTGAGGACCATTTTAGATACATAGCCGCGAGGCGTCTTCACTACATGCCCATCACCCAGCACGGACACCCGGGGCTCGCTCTCTCGCCGCCCGCTAACCACTTGATTTACCAGTTCCACAAGAACATTATTATTCGACTTTGATATAGGAAATATCCATGACATACCGGTATTTGCAAGGTCAGGGAGCGCATATTGCGGAAGTCCTTTATCCCCGAATGCTTCAGTCTGAGGATCAAGCAATGTTAATCCTATTCGCATATGACCGCTCCAACCACGCTCTGTTTTTTCTATTTCCACTAAAAATATTTCACCGGGCAGCAGCGGCTTCTCGCTGAAGGTCAAGCCATGAGCAAAGCTCGCTCTTCTATACGCTACTGTGTTATCTTCAAACAAAATAATGTTGGATCCGTGATAATGGTGAAATCTTGACAACATATTTACCACATTTGCACTTCGCAGTTAGAGTTTATTACAATCCACAATTTTTCGTATGTTCTGCACTACAGTATTATGTCAGAGATGTAAATAAAGAAGTTGGTGAAAAATGAATTAACAACAACATTCATCTATTGATGTTCAATTTATTTAGGTAGAGACGGAACCTAGAACTTGATTTGCTTGACATCAATGACAGTGAATGACAGTAATAAACATATGTCAAATATTATTACAGCTCTATGCTAAACTCTCTGATGAAGGATTGTGTTTGTGTACCTAAGTTGTGTACACAATAGCTCAGATACTAAGTCTACACAAATCATTTTATTAATTGTGTCTATTAATTTTCTTCAATCACTTGTATTATCTACCGATTACAGGCACTTCACACAAGATACTTCATTAAGAAAAGTTATTCTGAACCTTGTCATTTATAAAAAAAGGGGGCATATAGCATAAAAGCATCTATTTATCAATCCACAAAACTGCGCCCGGCATAACGGGCACAAAAAATACGTCTAAGTAAAAAAAAAACATTTGAACGACTATCATTACGTGAAACGGAGTATACACCTATTTAAAAAAATAAATGACAGTATTTAAAAAATAAAAATGTCATCCTTTCGGAAAGTAGTCACGCGGGTTTTTCAATTAAATTTTCAAAATAGTGTTCGAAATAATACAGAAAGATCATGTTCTATTTTGTTAAGACAACCGGCATACCAATACAGCACCTTATACAGGCCAAAATCGTATAGTTTTAGAATGAATATGCATACCGACATGTCGAAGAAATCCATGCACAGGTACAGCGTTTTGTTTATGCAGTATTTGTTATTGTATGATTTCAACATTGTTGCCACCTCTTTACAACAAAATCCCTTAATTATATCATGAATCAATAATCTACGCTATAATAATTAACTGATTATAGTTAATACTTTATTGTACCGATTACGTAATGAGGACAACATACTACAGAACTTTCGTATAAATTCAATTTTGATATGGGTAATCAGAGAACGATACAACTAAATGTAAATTTGACACTAGCGATTGTGCCGCGTCAAGTAGGTGCAGTAGGCAGGTTATTATAAACAGCCGACTTCTTTCGTATATTTAGTTTTAATTATCAAACTTGTTCAATATACTCAAATTTCTTTAGCTTTTTATTTTATCAGCCAGTCAGACCACCGGTAAGTTCATAAATGTTTAAGTTAAACCCTTATATTTCACATTATCTTCTCTGAAACAACTTAGTTTCTAGTAGTTTCACAGATAACAGTTTATTTGTTTTATTAAAGTAAACTTTTGATTGCAATATGTATAAACCTATTATGAAATATGAAACAGGGCTTACTTTTATGTTATAAACGTGCATATTTTTTTTATAATGTTATACTTTTTCCTTATTGCTGTGACATGACTTGTCATATTACATTCAATAACAAATATACATCTTTGTTGTTACTACGTGGCGTCAATGTCATGTTAGCTAACTTATGATAGAGTCCAGTGGTTATTTACTGCAATTACTTTTGGAAAAAGATTCTTACTTACTCAATAAACAGGTAACCTAAATGCTTACTGTCTAAAACTTGACAAATAAAACTTTTATTGTTAAAAACTATTTTTTTTTCTAAACATTAAAGAAACTAGTTTAATTCTTATGATGTAATACTGAAATACTTTTCGGTATTATGGTATACTTCCATAGGATTTAGTTTTAGCTATTGTCTTGGATAGTCATCACGTTAATACAATTTAAAAAGTCAAGACAAAGATAGAGTTACCAAGGTAACTGTAATATCTATTAAGTAGCCATGCTTGATTCAATACAAGGCAAAATTTCCTTTTCCTCTTTCCTTTCCCCTAGCAAGAGAGGTGCTCCTTAAATATACTGTTATTTAAGTCAATGAAGGCCACAAAACTAGATCACACACTAAAACTGACTATCTTCAAACAGTAGCTGTAAATGTTATAGATATCTCCAAGAATTGTACTATAAATATAATTATGGCAAATTGTAGGAAATCCTATTAAACTGGCAATATAGATATCTAAAACAATATGATGATGAAAGTAGCTTACAAATAAAAAACTTTTTACATCATTTTCAATAAACCTCAACAAAACAGAAATCGAAAGTTGGTTAGTCAAAAATTTTTTTAATTATAATTGAACATATTATATTAAACTTAAATAGACACTTTTATATTCATACTTTTCTTATTATTGTTTAAGTTTCTTTTTTTTTAATGTTGCTAGTTGCAAGAACCCTTCCTCTCCTTCTTCCTGGGGCAATGGCCTCCTCCAAAGAAATCCTTATGGTCCTGCCCTGTGCTTCCTGCTTCCAGTGTTGGTTGGCCAGAAAATGTAGGTACCTAATACTGGTTATACACTAGAACATTTCCTTGTAGTAGTAACACAGAAGTAACGTTCCTGAGAATACTTGGTGCTCTGTTCGCCGAAATGATCACACCAAATATTGCAGAATGTCATTCTTAGAGTGCTTATCCACCAAAGATGTGCTATGCTTCGTTGCTATGGATGCATTTGGTATCCACCAAACCATTTTACCAATCATTAGTACACAAAGCTTAGCAATGGTGGAAATGGATTCGATAAGATATGTTTTTTTATATGGAAGGATGCATGCTATGGATGGTCGCGAGTAGTGTAGCTATGGGCAGAGCAGAGTACCTACAGTAAGCTCACGCAGCTTCTTTGCAGTGGCGCATCTTTATAGCACATCTTACTTAGGGAAAGCCCTAAAAAAGGGTCAGGTCAGGAGTACCCTAAACCGACGGGTGTGTATGAAGCGATGGATGAGTGGATGAAGCTAAAGTGGTATGCCAGGATCATAGCAAATAGAAAAATGTGATCTCTGCCTACCCCCAAGGGAAAGAGGCGTGACGTTTATGTATGTATGTACATATTACTTGCACCGCTACATAGCCTAATATCAGTGGAAACGGTCACATAGTTTCATAGCTTAGCTATTACATCCTCGCAGCATGGCTACATAGCACATCTCTAGTGGAAAAGCACCCTTAATATATCGTAACTTACGCATCGATTATCGCCCACAATCTTGCAAAAGCTCGACTGTTCGACTAAATGTTTGTGCGTGAACATTTCAGCGAACGGCTCGTTGTTACAAGTTAATGTTCTAGTGTATCATCGCCACAATGCTCATTATAATAATAATAATAAATTATAATGTAGATTTGATAAAGGAGTTAACGTTTCACTCGCCTGATAACATTCAATTACCAACAAATTTATAGGTGCATAATCTTCCATCGCAAATTGCCATCACAGTATTAGGCCGCCTTCGTCGTCTACTATAATAAGTTTTTTTTCATTAAACTAAACCAAAAGCTAAAGTTTTTATTTCAGGTAAGCCTTTTATAGGTACGATTTCGCAATACTCTGTAGTTATACAATATTTGTGATAGGCCACTTCGATACCTTCTAATTGCTTTTCACCCACACGATCCTACCAATACTAATAACAGTTTTTCAGTTTTTACACACTTTTGTTTAAAGAAACTAGTTATTCAACCAAAAATGAAACTGGCAAAAAAAGTAAAAACCTTCATAGTCTTATATAAGTAGAAAACGATTATTATTGACAATGTCATCAATTAATCTAGTTGACTTATATGAAGAATGAAGATTTATTATCAGTTTTAATATAAAATGTCGGCACCAAGCGAGATCCACTCACTAAGCGTGATGAGTTACGGCGAGTCAGATTCGAGCTACGATAGTTGTCAAAATTCGTATGTATGCTTGTTTTATTAGCCACGGGTCAAAGAAATTACCCCTTACAAGTACCTATTGTAGTTACATTTCGAATCTCGCGTCGCCAACCATCGTGCTTCGTGTAAGGAACTCCTTGTTTGCACTCGCGAGTGGACAAAACTAAATATTTACCGAAAATATTCCCCTAAAGTTATTAATTTGTGGCCTAAATATTTTATATTGGATTTTGAAATTTAGAACTCTCCCTAATATGTGTAGGGATGTTAAAATTTTCGGAACAGATTTAAAATACCGTTGTTCCAGTTGACATTTTGATAACTTGACACACAATTGTTTATAAACAATTCTGTCTAAATAGTTGTATTTTATATTATTCGGATCATGCTTTGCAGCCAGCCTAACTTTCTAATCTTTGGAATCTAGTTTGTGTATCAAGAGCAAGAGTCTGTATCAGTCGCGTAGGAGCGGCAGTGTTGTGTTGACGTGGGTGTCCATAATGGCCGGGAGACTATCACTTTTGCTATCATGTTTCGTTTGCATTTTATGTTTTAGTCAAGTCAGAGCTATGGGTGCCTTGAGTCCTCTCGATCCGGCTTCCTATTCGCGTCCCGGTAAGTTAAACAATCTATAGTATTTACCACTTGTCTATACTTCTTTTTATTTATATTTGTAACTTAAATTTTCCCCGAGCTTTAAAATGATAAGTTTACATAGAACTGATAGAGCGCACAAAATGAAAAAAGGAAAACAATTGCCTTTCGAAATCTAGTGTTTTTCTATATCTACAAAACTTACGCATCGATTAATATTCTCAAACGAAAAATATTCCATAAAAGCCTTCATTTATATTTAAGTTCTATTCCTTAAAAACCTAAATCATTACCATCCGCCTTATCCCATTTTACTTGAGGTGGGCGCAACACGTTTTTTTCTTCCATTCTCCCCTATCAGACGTCACAATATCATTTACTCCTTTTTATTTTTTTACATTTATTAACTCGGTCTCCTTTTGTTATAGAAAAAGCAATAATCAAACATATATCGCTGGCTCTGACCGTCGACTTCGAAAAGCAAATATTGTGCGGCGCGGCGACGCTGAATTTTGACGTCCTTCAAGAAATTAATGATGTGGTAAGTTTTATTAAGTTTATAGGCTACATACTAGTCACTGCCACAAGAAATTCTCATTGCTCACATAAAAATGCAAAATAATTGTCTTTAATGTTCCCTCTTGTAGTTGTAATCAAACATGCATTATTAAAGATAACTCGAAGACTATTTTTCAAATTGACCTATCAAAACCTAGTTATTTTTAATCTTTGGCTAATCAAATTCTGCCTCGACTAGTTGTCGAACCAGTACTACCGTTGTATTCTCATTTAATAAAAAAAAAAACAAAAATACCGTATGCCAAACCCGATGATTATAGCCTATACAATTTATTGAATACCCAAATATACAAACAGTGAGATATTTCAAGTGATACGGATAAAGACAATACGATATGATAATACATTGTCATGGTACTATATCTATTGAACAGCATCACTTAAGATAGATGTGTCAATCATCAGAGCCGTCATTGTGATAGACATTTAATTTTATCTGACTGGCCTTTAGTATTTGAAGGACGGGGTATTACTTAAGGGATTATAATAATGCAGATTACGAAATACAGGGTGTTTTTTTACCCCATTAAACAAAATCCCCGGTTAGTTTATAATGTTATTTCTATAGTTGAGCTTAGCGGTTTTGCCCGCGATCTCTCCGCTCCTATGGTCTTATGGCTGTATGGCCCTACTTCGAAAAATGGACCATTACAAAAATATTTGTTTTTTGTAATTGATCAAGAATTGTCTGAGATTAAGCGCGTTCCAAGTGTTCCTACAAACAATACTTCATATTATATTTACTAAAATCAATAAACTCTACTTCAATAAGTCATATTCAACACAATAATAAACATGTTCAAACTCAAAATCACAATACGAATATTTACGGGCTGTTTGCATCGAATAACTATATTTTATTCGTCTGTAAACTGATAACATAGTTTCGTATTAACTGAACGGTTAATCGATTAAAAAAGTCGACCGGAGTGTAGATCAAGGTGATTGTTTCAGATACTAGACGTTAGCAATCTTAATATCGAGTCTGTTGAGGCGGAGGACGGCTCCCAACTGCAGTATAAAGCCGGGGATCACGTCCCGAACTTCGGATCCAAGCTGACTGTCTTACTACCTAAGAAACTGGAGACCGGTGAAAAGTAAGTACAACTACATTTATACGAAGTAGCCAAAAAACACAACTGTTGGGAAAATCATTGCCGAGATTTTTTCTTCTAATCGTCTCTGTTTTTGTAAAGAAAACAAAACATTTTTTCAAGATAGGTAGGTATAATATAGGATCAGTTTTCTTCTAGCCCCGAAACGAATCAGGTTTTTCAATTAAAAGTATGTACTGCATTCAGTTATGCCAGTCCTCTGATGTGAAACATTATGCTGTAACGCAGATAACAGACAGTCAACACAAATAAACAATTGATTAATTAACCAGTGTAATAAAACCATATGTATATTGATCAATTAACATGTTTCGAGTGAATCCCCGATCCCCGATATCAAAAAACAATAAACATGACAATAATCATAATAATATTGTTCGCTGTTGTCAACTTGAAATTTAATACATAGTTACCATGACACAGATGTATGACTCAATTTCTAAATTATATCACGTATTGTGCAAAGAATATATAAGGCCAAACGTACACGCTCGAATTCAAAGACAAGCCGCAGAGCCCTTGAAAGCGTTCCACGACCTCTTGATGACCACTTGCTATGTTGCTGATGTGGTAGATAGACGCCGACTAAGTTCCACAGTAGCAACAGTCCTCTTATCAATGTCTCCTGACCGATTTCGACCACGGCGGCTAGTGTTACTATGACACCAGCCAGCTACGCGTGACATATTATAGTACACAAGCGTGTGCGCAAACACATTTACACTCTCTGTGCCTTTACTCTCATAGCCCGATGGGACGTCAATCCAACACGACCGGAGAGAGATCAGGCGCAGGAACCCCATTTTTACGTGGTTTCCCAAACAAGGAAATAGTCCTCAATACATACAAATCGATAGTGTAAAAGTTTTGTTATTTTTTGTATTAGTTTACGCGTCAGTCAAAACGCGGCGCGGGAAGAAACGTCTTATTTATGTGTATTATCTTTTCACAGATTAAAAATTAAGATCAAGTACTCTACGAACCCTTCAGCATCCGCGTTGCAATGGCTGGACGCGGAACAGACGTCGGGCAAAAAACACCCGTATCTCTTCAGTCAATGTCAGGTAATCAAAAGGCAATATTATCATATAGCATAATATATTATTTTCTACTAACAAGCGTAGGAAATGAGCCTAGCATTTTTGGACGATTAACCTAATGCAGCAATCACGACACTAAAAATTTCAGTATATTTCTTAGACCAATGATATCTTTGAAAAATTACAATAGTGTCTATGACCGCTGCCGGATTGTTTTTTGCGAGAAACTGAGATACCTTTCTTAATTCGCGGCACTTATTTGTGAATACAACTAAGTCATCACCTACTTTCGACAAATCCACTATTGATCATACACCATTAGTCACAGATACACAGACCATATCTTCCATTTCCCAAAAAAAAATGTAGTTTCATCCAAAACTAGTCTTGCTTTAATTCCCTTTCAGCCGATTCACGCCCGCTCCATCCTCCCTTGCCAAGACACGCCCGCTGTGAAGTTCACTTACGACGCGGAGATCACGGCCCCCGAGCAGTTCACAGTGCTCATGAGCGCGTTGCGAGGCGAGGTCAAGGGCAACAAGACGACCTTCAACCAGCCCATGCCACTGCCGTCCTATCTCGTGGCTTTAGCTGTGGGAGCACTGGAGTCGAGATCGCTTGGACCTAGGTAAGGCATCGAAAACTTTGAAGATATGGAATTCTGATAGGTATAAAATTATGCATGATCAACGGGTAGCGCTTATACGAGTTCCTAAGGATAAAGACTGTTGCGAGGTTACTATACTATACGCAAAAGCGTCTAGCATCCACAATGGTCACTTGCAAAGTGAGAAAATGTAGGGTTTATTTTGGGAAAGTATGTTTTCAGTGCAGTCCAGATATTTTTATTTTATCAAGTCTAATTTACGATTAGATAATTGAGTCCTCAAATTCATGCATGCCAAGCATGTAAGTCAATAAGCGAATACGTTAGACGGAGCACTTTTGAAAGTGTTACAATCATCTTACAAAAATTTAGCTTGATGATAAACAAAACCCAAAAAAGCTAACTTTACCATCGTATCAACTCATTCTCGACCAATTCACGTTTTAAAACTTTTGCGTCTTGCACACATATTTTAGACGACAAACGGGTCTTATTCGCGATATAATTCGATATTTCTTTTCTCATTTTCACCCACTTCTTTCAGATCACTAGTATGGTCAGAAAAAGAAGAGATCGAGCGCAGTGCGTGGGAGTTCGCCGACACTGAGAAGTACTTACAAGCTGCGGAGAAGCTGTGCGGGCCCTACGAGTGGCGCCAGTACGACCTGCTAGTGTTGCCCCCCTCCTTCCCTTACGGGGGCATGGAAAACCCTTGTCTTACCTTCGTGACTCCGACTCTTTTGGTAAGATATATCTTATTGTTATACTGAGACTTTTTGTTACGGGTTGCAAAGCTTCAAGTCACACGGCATAGGAATCAGACTCTCACCGACAAAAAAAGAAACGAAGAAGGACGGACGTCCTTCCTTTTGCCGGAGATGCGTGATCGCTCGCGTTTAGCTTTGCCAGCTTCGGGTCTATACTGATGCTATTATTATTATTACTATAATAATGTCCCACTGCTGGATAATGGCTATTCCACTATACTGATACTGCGAAAATTTAGTTTTTATTACCTATTAGCGAGAAGAGCATTCAGTTTGATAGAGATTACCAGCTTAAAGCGAAGGGCAATGAAACCTCAAAATATGCTGACCGTCATATTCAGAAACCAGGGGTTATAGTTTGGCCATTACCGCTGTACCGCGCCTTAGGAAGGTGCGGGGCGAGACGAGGGAAGCATCGACCGATGCGATTGGTCAGTTCGCCATCAACACTCATAGCGGTCGCAAGTGTCGAATTCAAATTCAAATTCGGACCGAACTGTCTATGTCAGAAGCACATGAGATTAATATTCAAATATGTGTCATGCGATATCTCGTGATGTTAAGACTTATTGAACAAATTTTCTTCGAATCCAATAAATTCAAACTTTTAACTAACCAAGTCCTAATTTGAAATCATATTATACTAAGCTTTAGTACAATATGACTATATTTCATTTATATCTAATTAACTTAGTAAAAAACATAATATATGGTTAAATGAAATGAAATATTTAGGTATTTTTAATAATTTAATTTCAAACTAACTAATTAACCTCACTTAAATAATTTAATTTCGTCGTGCTTATAGAACTGTAACCTGATATCGTAAGATCTATCCGACAATATCTATCTCATGTGAACTCATGTATTTTTCTCCTCGGCCCCCACCTCGCCGCGCATTCCTAAGGCGCGGTACAGCGGTAATGGTCGGACTATAGTCAATATATCAAGTTATACGTCGCACTTATTGTCATCTCTATTAATGAACTGTAGAGCAGTGTAAAGTGTAATAGGCATTAAAGGACATCACTAAGTAAGTAGTGTCGTTTAAACACAGCCGTAAACCTGATGATAAAGTTCAATTTATTTTGTGATTAACATTTGCGAATGGGTCATTAACTTGTACATTGGTCTGTGATAGCTTATTGATTGACAATACCACGATATTGGTATTGTGTCCAGTCAGGCGTGGTTAACCTTCGCACGTTAGAAGGCTATTTATAATGCCTTTGTATGCCGCTCTTAACTTAGAAACTGAGAAATGTTAAATGTACCTATCTTTTTGATTATGTATATTCGATGCAGTATGAAACTAATTGGCAATCTTAGGCAATCAATCAATTATAATTAAAGTTTTACCAAAATGTTTGGTATAAAAGAAAATCCATTAAAAATGTTGTTATTTATTGTATAGTAAAACAATCTTTTAAGCAGCTTCATTGAATAGTTATCCCATTGGGGGGGGGGGGGGTTAATAATTGTTTATTGTCGCCCATAACTACCAAATAGAAAAGAAGCATGAAGAAAAGAATTTAAAGACTACTTGAATACTTCAATTCCTTAAAAACACCTAACAAAAAAAGTCACTAAACAAAAATCAAAAGCTAAACTATACACATGCCTTGCAGGCAGGCGATAGGAGCCAAGCTGACGTGATAGTCCACGAGATAATGCACAGCTGGACCGGCAACTTAGTCACCAACAGGAACTTCGAGCACTTCTGGCTGAACGAGGGCTTCACAGTGTTCCTGGAGAGGAAGGTGGGCGCCTCCCTCATCAATGACAGCGTGGAGGCGAAGAAAAGCAGAGACTTTCATAGCTTGTTAGGATTGCAAGAGCTGAATGAAGCGGTATGTAGTGTTTTTGGTATTTTTAAAGCTTTTGTTTAACTTGTAATGTATGTAATGTAGGTAAATATATGTGTGTGTTCGAGGGCAATTTTTGAATTCAGTTTAGAAGTAGATGAATTTAATTGTTTGTGCTGAGATTTTGTGTTTAGTTTTTTAGATAGTTTGTTGATAATATTGCGTCTAGATAGTTCTTAGCCAGTAGACAATGGTACAATTTTCCGAGCAGTAGCAATAAAGAATCGCTCATTTGCATTGAACTGACATGTGGAAATAACGTCAATTATACGTATTGTATGTAAATGTACCTGTATATTTAATTTGTCTGTAAGTTGTCGCTCTAGTCCAATGTAACATTGTCTAAGCCCTAACTTGTATGAGAAGAAGAAAGTAAAAGTTGATCACTGAAAATTAATGGTTCCCTTGTTTGTTTGCTTATGTCTTAGTAGTGATAGTGGGACTATTTACGTAGTTTTTTTTATAAGTTATGCAGTAATAACTTAAAGTATTCTGCCTTAAAGAAACATTAAATAAAATGCAATTTAAATACTTAAACTAATTAAATATTACCCTATCTACTTCATATATCATCTTGGTGGATCTCTTAACACATCATCACGCGAATACTAACTTTATTACCAAAAAAATTAAACAAATTTTCCAAACTTAAACTGCTAAATCTATCAACAGGTCGAGGTATTTGGTGCGGAAAACCCGCTCACAAATTTAGTTGTCGACCTAAAAGGGATCCACCCAGACGATTCCTTCTCGCGCGTGCCCTACGAGAAGGGCAGCCTGTTCCTCCGGTACTTGGAGGACTTGGTAGGAGGGCCCGGTGAGTACTTACCCCCTTACCCCCCCCTACCACTTGTTGTAGGTACATGATGAGTTGGGAGTAAACAACCCTCTGACGAGCTTAGTCGTGAATCTGACTGATGTTCACCCCGATGACGCTTTCTCGACGGTACCTTATGAAAAGGGATCCCTCTTTCTGACGTATTTGGAAAATTTGGTCGGGGGGCCACGTGAGTACTTTGCTGTAATGTTTTGTGGAATATTAATGTTAACCAAAGGTAGGAAAGGAAAAGAGGTCTTTGACTAATTTTTTTGTTAACTTGCGTAGAAGTTTTTATTGATACATTAAAGAGTAGGCGGTAAAGGATTACGATACACATGGCGTTCTTTGTTTTCTAGTAATAAAAAGGCTACATAATAACTTCGACTGTAACTTGGCACAAATAGAAAGAGCTGCAAATATCGCCGTCTCTGTCTCACACACCGTACATATATACTTTGACCTCACTCCAACAATCCTTCATCTCTTTTCCGAAGGGTCAAGTTACATTGGCGGCATTAACATTAACATTTGTTTCTCTAACAGCGGTATTCGATGACTTCCTACGCTGTTACCTGTCGAACTTCAGCAAGCAGTCGATAGATACCGATCAGTTCAAGACCTACCTCCTGGACTACTTCAAGGACTCTGGCAAGCTGAACAACGTGGACTGGGACTCCTGGCTGCACAAGAGCGGTATGCCGCCCATCATTCCCAAGTTAGTTTACTTAGAATAGATATTTTTTTTAATGTTTATATGATAAATTATTTTTGTGTAATATTGGAAATGGTTTATGTTAAAATGGAAAATGAATGTCCATGGTCCTTCACAAATAAAAAAGTTTTTTTCTGATCAACACATAACGTGCTGAACATTGCTTGTCGTATTTGAATATGACGCTTTCGCTTGCTGTCACTTAGCCACAGCTTTTAAAGGAAAATCTCGATCAGTAGCCCTGGAAAAACAGGGGTAGAACGATAGTAGATAGCAGCGAAAAGCAATTGAAGACAACAATCGAATATGAACTTGATTATCTTAATTATCTTGACATACGGTCAATATATGAATACATTCGAGTTGCGTGAGCTAGCTCCATGCACCGCATGAGAATTCTTAAATTGTTGTCTTCAATAGCCTATGGCTTAAGAGACCTTTGCCTTGCATTGGTACAAAAACGGCTAGCAAAAGAAGACAGAGTTACTTTAACACTCAATTTACTCAAATATCTAACCCCACTTTTCTCTCCCTTTAGCTACGACACATCGATGACGAAAGCGATAACAACTCTAATGGTCCAGATCCCGGACTCCAGCCACACTATATCGCACAACGACGTCGCATCGTTCACGCCGCACCAGATGATACACTTGCTGCAACAGTTAGTGGACAAGGATCCTCTGCCGATAGACAAGCTGCAGAAACTCGGAGAGGAGTACAAGGTCAACGGGAATTCGAACACGGAGATTAGATACAGGTAGGGATGTCTATTCAATAATAATAAGAATAATGTCCAGATACAAGCGCGTGCGAAGGCACACGTGCACTCTCATGGCCCGATGGGTCAGCAATCTGACTCGAACAGAAAGAACAGGCGGAAAATTCACATTTAAACGTTTCTTCCGTAACACGGATTTTTTTTAAACACATCGGCTTTTCGGTACGCGCCTCCCCAGGTGCTCACTAGTCGAGACATTTGACTTGGTAGTCCTCTAATCTTACCATTATAAGATATTGTTATTAGCGTTATTGCAGACAGTTTTAAAAGGGTAAAGCGATGAGACACAATCCCAATTATGCAGTCTAGCTAGACTAGTCGTCCTCTCAGCATTTAATATTAAAGGTTGATTAACAAAATAATTCCTGTTTTCCCTCAGATGGCTAAGAATGTGCATAAGGAGCAAGGACGAGAGCAAATTGAAGGACGTATTTAGCTTCGTTAACAGCCAGGGCCGCATGAAGTACGTGCGTCCAATATACAGAGACCTCTACGCCTGGCAGGAGGTCAGGAACCAGGCCATCAACAACTTCTTGCAGAACGAGAAATATATGATGCATGTGTCCGCCTACACTATTAGGAAGGACCTGCATCTATCCGAGAAGACTAAAGCTACAGAATAGTTTTATACGAGTTTATATTGTAAGATAGTGTATCTATAATTTTATGATATATTGAGTTGAATAAAATTATTTTATGATGTTTTTTTTTTGTTTTTTTTTTTCTACTTGTGCTTTTTTAAAGTTAGGTGTAAATTGTAGCTGCAGTGTTGGTTATTACAGAAGTACTCTGTATACGCAACGCAACGGTCCGATAACCGAAGACTTTGGTGCTGTACGAAAGATTTAGATTTAAGGATGGGAGTGGGGTAAGTGGAGCTACTTTGTTGCAATTGCTATTCGTTAGTCTCGCTAAAACTTAAGAATGACCGGACAGATTTGGCTACATAATTTTGGTCTTGAAATATTTGTAAAAAATGACAATTTAGTTTTCGAGCTGTTTCTTGGTACAAAAATTTTGGAGCATTCAGAAATTGTCTGTCGCATTTATGTAGTATAAAAAAAAATGTTTTTCTTAAATCAAGCTTGCGACACAAAACTAAAGCGACACTAACAAATGAAGTCCGCCGGGATAGCTAGTTTTAAATTATATTATACAGTAATCGCATGGCAGCACTGAAGACTTAAATGTACAATCATAACGACTAGGTGATACTCAAAAAATCATAAATGTTTATCGACAAGTGCGGCATCCTTTGCTTGAACCGGCCGCATATTGACCTAAATACCTACATAATCCTTTGATAATAGCTGCCCGTCAAGTTACGCGCCAAGTCTTATTTTCAATGGCATCATAGAGTCGTACAATATTCAATGAAGTATGTTTATCATCGATAACAAATGTTATTGTTGGCCGACATTTAACACTTGCAAAACTCGAGCCTTGAGCATGTACGTTATAATATTGATATTAAAATTCAATGAAAACATGTCTGTTTTTTTTTTTATTTTGATATTCAAATTTTAATTTCCCATTAATCAAAAAATTCCTAGAAGTTGAAAAATCAGACAAATATTTTTGAGCAAATTATTAAAGTTCATTGCGTGATAATAAATCTCTAGTGCGTGAGGCGGTAGATTTAGCGGCACCTTTGAAGGTTGATGAAAAGGATACCTCCCTCAAAGTAAAGTGTTGCTGGTTAAGGGAATTTTTCCTAATTTCGGGGTAATATTTGTCGTCAACACTAAGCGAGTGAAAAATATGTTGTTGTTTTTGTATTCTTCAAGACGTTTGGCAAGTCTAAAATACGTCTTCATGGATCGGAAGGTTTTTTATACATACCGTATATTCTGAGCTGTGACAAATAATTTCGAATTCTGATTCTTTATGAAAAATCCATTTAGACTATTGGTAATTTTTTTTCCCTAAATAGTAACCCCTAATTTTAGCGACGTCAGAATCTTTTGTCTCTTTCGCGGGCACAGCGCTGTCTCGGTGTCTAGTCTATACCTTTCTCTGTCTACAGAAAATCAATGCATCGCATACACAACACAAGAAGGCAACCATTAACCATCAAGTAAACACCATTATATTTGGCAGACTCTGTGATAAGTTACTGTCAGCTATGTTCTGCTTAGTGCTACTGGTATTGTGTAATCCGCGCATTCCTAAGCGAGTTTACCCGAAGAAGTGACGATTACCCTGCTCATTACTTTACTTGAATTGTAGTGGACTAACTAACCTAGTATAATATCTTATTGTACAAATAAATATGATTTGAACGATTCCCGCGGCCCGGGAACAGAGAAGTGATGGTTCCTGCTCAACCCTACGGCAAAGGAAATACACAGGGATTTTTTTTTAGAGACCCAGTCGTCCCAAAAAATTAAGAAAGTAGCTTTAATTAATTAGTTGTCTCATGATGAAGAAAAAATTGTATATCTACGTAGTTTAGTGTTGGAAATAGTGATGAAAATGTAATTTTGAATATAATGTGATTGTACTATTTATATGTATGTTAGAAATATGATTGATAATTTGACCGATATCGTTGTGTTAATAAATAAGTAACTAATAAGTATTGTTTTAATTTAAAAAAATATTATCTAAATAATCGATAGTATTTCTAATAGTTAATGAAAAGATAATAAGACAAATAAATACTTTTAAACATCCTTGCCTTCCTTTCTTTGTGTTATCTTTCTGCTAAAGTAAACTAAAACAATAAGAATTTATAAAAATTGGTTGTAGTTGATTTCGATATAAGACTATGTTGTGGCTAATCTTATGATAATCTGATCAATTTGGCTGGCATAAAAAATACAAGCTATATAGAAGTGCAAAAAAAGGTTAAACTGGTTGAGTTTATACCATCTTTGGCTAACTCCTTAAACTTTATAGCTGTTCATTCTGCTTCATCATGTCAGGATTACACTAACCTATTTAAACTAATTAAAATGTTTTCGTTTTTGCTACACCTGGTGAAACAATATATAGATTTGAATAGAATTGTATATAGAAAATCATATTTTTTTCTGAACGAAAATATACATGTCTACACTCAGCTGTCACACAGAAATTAGATAACCTCAAATTTGTTACCGAAATATTGTTAAGAATTGTTATCAAATATTGAATCATATATTTACTTGTGTCCTGATAGGATTATATAGGATGTCTGCAGCTAAAAGAGTGCAGGTAACGTTTATTGCAGTGCTATTAATTCAACGATTTATTTATATTTACGTATGTAGTTCAGAATAACCTAACAAAACAATAATTTTCAGCAATGGGCCGCTTTTGCTCGTACTTGGCACATATTCGACTGTAAATGGCAAGACCCTTACGATTCGGCTAACATTATAAAGAAGTATCTGATGGGTTTACACAAGCCTATTTATCACCCGATGAACGACTGTGGTGATGTTGTTGTGTGTATAAACAGCAAGGAAATAGCTTTAAGAGGTGATGAGTGGAGAAAACGAGCCTATTTTCACCACACCGGTTACCCTGGCGGCGCTTCTTGGACTTTGGCGTGGGAACTGCATAATAAGGACCCAACTTTGGTATGTTTTTTTCTCATGGTGCCTTAGATATAAGTGTAGGCAATTTTACGTTTCTACACAATGATTAGTAAATACTTTCCTTTTATATTAAATAAAATAAGAAATGGTTGTAGTCTAACAGAATAATTTCTGCTTTACTTCATGGCAAGGAACTCTTCAGTGGTTCTATCAGTGGCAAATCCAATGTTTTTATTTTTGCTGCTGCTTTTAGATTTTGGCATAGCACTAAACAGAATACCTCAGCAGTTCAAACTATAAACAGTGTTACACAGACCAAAATTAACAATCATAATTACATAAGGTTGATACAAAATCAATAACATTTTAACTCATAAATTCCATAGCATTTGTTTTTCCAAATCCTTCCCACCCGGATCTGGTAAAGCTCGTACCTTTTTCGAGTAATAGTAATAATATTAATATTATAGTCTCAGCTCAACTGCAATATTGCTTTATTTCTATGACTCCACAGATAAGTAGACTTCATTTGAGGACAAAACATTGTATGTTGTTTCGCTTACAAATCCAGTTAACAACACTATTTTACTAGTTAAAATTTACTTTCAGATCATCAAAAAGGCTGTCTACAGATCAATGAAAGGCAATCTCCAGAGGCGTCACACAATGGAAAGGTTATTCATATATCCCGGTCAAGAGGTGCCTCAAGATGTTATGCAAAATGTCACCAACCAGATAAGACAGCTGCGATTAGTACCCACAAGGCTTGATCAAATACCGGAGGAGGTGGCCAAGACTTATCCTAAAGTCATGGACTACCCAGAAGATTATGTACTGAAATAAACTACCTTAGAACATGTAAATATTATAAGTAGATAAGTTAGATTGATAATAAATTAATGAGGATTGATCACCTTATTTTTCTTTAGAGATTAAGATTTTTCTGGTATTCTTATCGATTTCGCGTGGGGAATTCTGAATTATTTGAGATTTAAAGTTAATATGCTTGTTAAGAATTTTGGCAACAACAAAACAGTTTTTGGAAAAAGTCTGTATTTACAAGCTTTTATTAAGCTGAAGTACAAATTGATTATAACCTAATTTTACAAAGTTCTTTGCTTATGGTCATTACAACCTAAGAAATTAAAGCTATCAGATGAGACATGAACTTAAATTCAAAACATCATAGATAATTTTTATTTTGTTTATTTGTCTTAATTTAATAGAGGTGTGGCAGGTTGGATAGTTTTTAGGGTATGAAATTGTGTATGTGCCTAACACTCAGTCGTTAATGCTCCTGCAAATAAAAAGTTATAATTTCATTTTATGTTTATTTGGGAAAGTTTGAAGTTATTAACGTAGCATGGGGTTGTCGTACAGCTTGCCGGGGTAGTTGAGGGGTACGTCTACAACGCGGACGGAGTCGGCGAGGGGCTCGGCGTCAGCGACGGGGGCAGCCTCAACGTTCTCGGCGAACTCGACGACCTTGACGGCGTCAGCGGGGATCTCCTCAGCGGCGGCGGCGACCTCAGCGGCTTCAATGTTCTCGGCAACTTCGACGAAGTTCACCTGGGATCCGATCTCCTCGGCGAAAGCGGAAGCTTCCTCAGCGACAGCCTGGTCTTCGGCGGCGAACTCAACGACCTTGACGGCCTCAGCGGGGATCTCCTCAGCGAGAGGGGCGATCTCAGCGGCTTCAACGTTCTCAGCAACCTCGACGAAGTTGACAGCGGAACCGTCAACCTCCTCAGCACGGGCAACCTCAGCGTTGTCAATGTTCTCAGCAACGTCGACGAAGTGAACGGCGGAAACTTCAACCTCCTCAGCGAGAGGGGCAGCCTCGGCGTACTCAAGGTTCTCAGCAACCTCTACGAAGTGAACGGCGGCTCCGTCAACCTCCTCAGCAGCACGGCTAACTTCGGCGTTGTCAACGTTCTCAGCTACTTCAACGAAGTTTACGGCAGAGCCATCAACCTCCTCGGCGACAGGGGCAACCTCAGCGGCGTCAATGTTCTCAGCAACCTCGACGAAGTTGACGGCGGAACCGTCGACTTCCTCGGCAAGGGGGGCAGCATCCTCAGAGAAGTCAAGGCCTTCGACAACTTTGACGGCGTTTTCACCGAAAGCGGGGAATTCCTGCTCAACAGCGGAAGACAAGGCGATGGGCTCGTATTCAATGTTTTCAGCAATCTCTACGAAGAGGACGGCTTCGGGGTTAACCTCGTTAAGTTTCAGGGCTTCGACGATTTCGTGGGGGACGAAAAGGGGGGAGATGTCGATGGACTCAGGCATAACCTCGAAGGCGGGCTGAGCGGGCTCCGGCAATACGACGGCTTCGGGCACGGCCACTGGCGAGGCCAGCGCCACAGACAAAAAGGCGAGTGCGGCAATAATTTTCATATTTGCTGAAATAAACATAAAATGTTTCAAATAAGGCCATTAAAATCACAATTGCGAAATAATTACTCACTTATCATATCGTAAATGCTCTACCTAAGCGTCTTATCTATCAGTGAATCAGGGCAAATTTCTCAACGATATGATTAAAACAAAGGATTTAATTAATAAACTTAGGTACTTAGATACCACTAAGTTATGTAATTGTACCTATAGGCTCTTAATTAGTAATCCAGTCAGGCAAAGAAATCTACGATAAGCTGGTAATACGTGCCTAGTAAAACAAAGCCACACATTTTTGAATAATCATTTAAAACTACTAACATTGTAAGGGGAAATATGGCTAAGTAGAAAGTATTTATTTGGTTTATTATATCGCACTTTACACTACAAGTAACAATCCACTGCACTTACCTGTTCGTATTATAGTCCAACAAATAAACAATAACCAAACAGCTCCGACGACAACTTTATATATCTTTCTTGGTGTTATCCATAATCTTTAGATAACATTTATCAGATGGATTTGATTTGTCCACGTTTTTGACGATTTAATTAAATATGTCGTGACTAAGCCAGGCATTGATTTGTAAAAACAGTGATTAGTTACAAATACAATAGTATCAGTCAGTGTATTCATTATATTTCAACAGTCGGTTCTTCCTAAATGTTAACCTACTGTATCTATTAATATTACTAAAAAGTTTCCAGGTCAAATAATGTCGTCGAATTTTCCCGATAATTCTTAGTTATTAAGGCCGAAAATACTCAAACTTCTTCTTCAGCCCTTCTTCTTGCCCACAGCATATGCCTCTCCACTCTCCGTTACTGGTATTACTAAACTTATAGTTTCAGTGACTGACCAGTGCCCGAATGCTTGCGCAATATTTTTCAGGGTTAATGTACGATCAAATTATTTTATACATGATCTATGACCACGATAATGTAAAATCAGTTCAGTAGATCTAAAGATTACACTCTACCTGTTTATTATATTTTTACAAGCTTTTATTTTTAGATTTCTGTTTCATGAGCATGTCGGCTAGTTTACCTCTATTTGCTTTTTTCAGGAGAACGTAAGATTTTTGCTTTCTGTCTAGCCTTTACCTCAGCTTTGTTTGGGTCAGTTTCTTAGTTGCCAGCACCCCATCAGCTTATACCTACGGTATTTTTAATACGCCTACAAGTGCCTCGTTGTAGTTCTCACCCGACAATTTGTAGGTTCTAACCTAGATACCCTACCTACCTAATCTCTATCTCCTTCACCCTGTTCTTATTAGTTTCACAGTAGGTACATCCACATTTCGTGCTACGGGTATAGTCCCGGTACAAGGTGGAGGTGCCGACGAACTTCCCCCGTTGGCCACTAAGACGCGTCCACACCTTTTGGCAGGTGACCCCGACATTGCCCCGCGGTCGGTGCGTGATGAATTGCTATGTATTGCCACGCACCGACCAAATGCGGGGGACGTTGCAGGGTGGTTCAGGTTTAGTCAGTAGGAGACCGAAACTAGCCACTTTCTATCCCAAGGAGGTTGGCGTCCATACAAGGTTAAAAAGTTCAATCGGCTTACCATTGATCTGACCCTATAGTTACTCAAGTTGTCGCAAAATTTAGTACATACTCTAATTAATTTTTCATTGCGAAATCAGTAGCATTGTAAAAATTGTTGTTCTTGTTCATTTCCTGTTGGGACGTAAACAATTAAATTAATTTACCGATAGGTCATTTCTGCTCACTATAAGACGATAACGTATTTTTTTATTTATTATCCTTAAGAAAGATTACGATATAAATCACAGTAATTATAATAGCATGTAAGTAAATGTTAGTTGCTATATTCTGATTTATGTAATCTATGTAGGATCGCGTGCTACCATTCTTCATCAATGTTCTTATGTACTAAGAAATATCAGGTACTTGCACGTTTTACTATGATTCAAGCGATTTTGCGCCTCTGGCTTATGCAGCGGAAGGGGCCCGGGGTGATTATAGTCGATGAGAGTCCGATGCCCGATGGCCCTTGGCGAAGGTTGAAGTCATTAGCTACCCCGAAAAAAAGGAGACACAGATAACATGAATTTTAGAACAATAGTTATGGATAGAGATAAAACATTTTTTATCTTGCGCCACATAGATTCGCAAAATGGTAACTCCATTGATATGAACTGTGTTAGTCAGGGTACGTATTTAACTTCCTGTTGCCTTGATATAGGTACTGTGATATTAAGTAGTTTTTGTGCAACAGTGGAACTATATGGACTAATATTTTTTTGTGAGCATATCGGAACTAGCGCCGAAGGGCGATACTATCTAGGAAGATACCTATTTTTCCTGCCTTAAGTGGCTGACTAGAGTTGCTAATTTCTCAGTATAATAGCGAAAGCATCGAGTAGTTACAACACTGGTGTTAGGTACCCCAAAAAATACGAGGCAACAATATTAAATTAAGTCATATAATTTGGGTTTTTGAAAAGATTTCAAACAGGCGATGTAGGTATAGGTATACTATTATGTACCTACTATCAGCTTATTTCATTTTTTCATGATGATATTCTAAAAATAAAAAACTAACACTGCGTTAATTAAGATTGATTTGTAATTATATAATAATCTTGATCGAGAATAAAATTATCACCACTTTACAGTCGATATGTATTTAAAACTCGTAAAGGACAATAAAATATTCTGTTTATTAAACCTTAGTGCTAGTTTATTAAACCTATGTGTCGCTAACTTTCTTAGGGGTATTCACCAACAAAATACTTATCGTGTCTTAACCTCCTTGATAACAAAAATTTTATTGCCTAAATTAAATTATTAATATCGAAACTAGGGCGAAAGGTTCTTCCCAGTAACTTAAATACTTGGTGTATTAAAGGTGGAATATAATAAAACCAACAGTAATCATAGTGCTATCTAGCTGTTTAAAATACACCGGAAATCGTGTGTAATCTTTAAATTTTATCACCAAAGGGGGTTTTCCCACTAATTATATCCTTGTGCCAATCTTGCCGCTGAAATGTTGAATGTAATTCCCAGGGTTTTTCGTTAGCAACGACCGCTATTTCATATCTAAGGCGTATTGGGTATGTGTTGTTACTAAAGTCGTCCGATATGCAATACTTGACTTGCCTCGCGTTTCGGAGTCCAGTGGTTGTAAAATCTATGAAACACCAAAAGGGAATAACGCAATCACATTGAAATGGAAACCAACATTATATACTTTATTCATAATTATTCATCTCTTCCATTACACCAAATTACCACTAAAATATATTTGGCAATATAAAAAATAAGGAATACATTAGACTCGATTTTTTTTTCAATCATACTACCTAATATTCATATCTAAGGTAAATATTGTTACTGTCAGAGTAATGAATTTGGACAGACGGAAATTTACACGATCATAACAGACAACGTAGTTACATAACGTAATAACGACACCGTACAACAAAACATTCTGGAAAAAAAAAAACTAACCATCATCATCAACTTATATAAAATCTCCAATTTAATACTTTGACCGTAACATACGCATAACCATCCTTTTGGAATACAATTCTAATATGCAATATCTAGTATTCTTACATTAAAGATAAAAAACAAATGACTATATAAAAATATACAATGATGATAACAAATTCTTAAGAATAATTTTACGCGAAACTAAAATAAAAAGCAGTTGAGAGCGCATGCGTTTGTAATGAAACCGTTATACATGATGGAAAAGAAACAAAATATATTTATAGTTTTCCCTATACTTGTTATGAGCAATAATAGATTAAAAGATATCTCATTAGAAATCAAAATTAATACAGTCAGTGAATACATCGTATAATCTGACTGATAAATAAATTACTACTATCTAATTTAGACAATTGTACATTGATTATACAAGGAATCAAAATAATAATCTCTTCCTGTGATTTCCAGTCTTTTTTCCATAGTTACCTAGGCGTGACGTTATACTTAAGCCAGAAACATACTGGAGCCTCGAAACGGGCCATAGACTAATCGTAGCGCACCATTGTCGACATTACACGGCTTACAAAATATGTCTCTTACCATATTAAATGTATGTAATCGATCAGCCACTTGCGAGTCATGACACAGTACTATGACTCTTTATAGTACAGTGTTTATGACGTCAGAAAACAGTTAATAGTTTAATTACAAACGCTGCGAGAATAATAGCAACATTAAAATACATAATTTAATCGAGAACTAAACGTTTCCTTATACATAATTTTGATATAAAACATACGTCACTTAGCAAACAGGAATACATCACATTTTCATCTAATTTAGGTGATTAGTTAAGCGAGAGCCGTCATATGTAGCAGGTGAGGAAGAGAGACGCCGATATACTGTGTAGCGCGTCGTCTCGCTTCCACAACTGCAAGAATATTACTTTATTAAGAGTTGGGCTCTAGGTTCTTGGAAGGCTAATGAACACAAAAACGCATGTCAAACTCGGTACTAGGTTGTTAGTCTTGGTCAACAATGTGACCAAGAAACAATTGTTTGGCGTTTAAAACAATCAAAGTTGCTATGGAATTTATTTTTAAGACTGCGAAAAAAAACTTCAGTTTCCGAAATAAACATAAAATGAAATTATAACTCTTATTTGCAGGAGCATTAACGACTGAGTGTTATTACTGAGGCAATATGTGCGCAATGTTCAATACCCAATCTGCCAAATCTCTATTAAATTAAGACCAATAAACAAAACAAAATACATCTTTGATGTTTTGAATTTAAGTTCATGTCTCATTTGATAGCTTTGCGATTGATAAATTGACAATTATCGTCACACAAATCAATTTAAAGGCCGCAAAAAGACTAATCCAGGTTTGATTGATTGTTTATTATCATTTTGTTGCCATTTCATGTATCTACGAATACGGACATAACGAAAAAATTTCGAGACTTTTCGAATCCAAATGCTGATACAAAAAAGACAATCGATCAAAATCAATCAGCCTTAGAGACATGACAGTAATGCTTTATTTTAACATTCAACTCTTTGATTGATAAATACATTTTTATACGTGGCCTTAAACAAATCGTAGAGAGGATGACTTTACTTGCACAGGTAAGAAAAGAGCGAATTTTGCAATATTACTGTACCTATGTATCACATTTTCTTTAAGATAGAATGATATTCTGCAAAATTTACAACATTTCTTTTCTTTTACGCTCATATTTTAAGGATAGGATAGGATATAACAATCGGAATTTTTGATTTTAGACATTTTTAAATAATGTAATGTCATTTCTCGTTCTCTCATTGCTCTTGCAAGGTAACCGTTCAAATGCGTTTGCCAATAGGTAATACTTTCTACGTTATAAATCTCTCGCTTAACCAATCAACTAATATATTAAAACTAAATTGAAGCCAGTCTGCAGCGTGTGCGATGCGAACGAATGCAAGTTGAAATATAACATTCATTAAAATTTATAATACGAATATTTTTAATGTAGATAATGTTTAAAGATGTGTCACTGTAATAAGGTTTTGTCCAACAGTAGAATAATTAAAAAGTGGTGTATAAAATGGAGATTGTATGGAAATAACGGAAATTGTGAGACTTTTGTCCAGCAAAGTCTTATAATACATTGAAACTACTTTTACGTACTGAATGCCAGTTGTTATTGACCTCCCGTGCTTACTCTAAGGTATAAATTTCCTGATTTTCAAGAACTTCATTATTAAGATGTATGCGTTTATCGTGCATTGAAATCACGTGATCATTTGAGCATTTTTTTATTGTTACACAATGTATCTTGATTTTTAATGCTATTAGCCGAGGATCGTGCTAATTTGCGAAATGTACCAACATTAATATGTGTATGGATCTCGACTAAAAGGGAACCATTTGCTGAGAATTTCCCCGGATAGAAAAAGAATAAATTTCATAAGAATTTGTAAGTTAGTTCAGTTAAATAACTTATCTACAGGAACATAAGAATAATTAATAAGTAATTTAAAAAATTGCAGTCCAGGCTTCAATTTCCTCTAAACATTAAATGTATACATTTTCTTATTTTATACAAAAATGTTGATATTAATGAACGAATACATTGGACCTTCGAAAACATCGTGTGACGTGCAATCTAAATTGAACCTTAAAAAAATGTAATAAGCCTTATATTTGTTTATATAACAATAAATGGTAGAGATAACATGAACACATGATTCTTATTAACAATTGGATCTTTATTCATTAAACAATTAACATATGTTCACGTATAGACAATTTTAAAGTAACGTTAGTAAATGAATCGTAAATGCTGCCTTTAGACTATACAGAGTGTTGCTTTTTATCGTTTTCGAAAAAACAACTTGAGCTTTACGGTAACCGTATTTTGATAATATTTTTTTTTAAATGTGTTCTCAAAGGTTTACATTTTTTTGTTTCGAAAACAATGAAAAGGTCACTTTAGAGAAAAATAATTTGGAATGTATATTTATTTGGCATTAAAAATTCAGCTTACTTATTCAGAAATTACTTATCTACCTACCAGACGTATTTATGAATTACTCTAGATTTAGATAATTTCATATCGTATTTACTAAATCGATTCTTGTCAAAATAACAAATTGATAATAAATAAATTACATTTTTACATACAAATGTTTATCGTATTAAGTTTGATAACTGTTGATTGAATAAAAGAAAATAAAGGAAAAATATATGAATACAATACGCTCTAGATAAACATTCTGTGTTGTTTACATTTATATATATAATAATATATTTCTAAACAGTTCCCCGTCTAATATTTAGAATACATGAAATAGAAGAGAAAATCTCATACAGAAAAAACGTAATACATACGTTTGACTTCCCGACTGTACCATCGATTTTCTATTATTTTACTATTAAAAATCAGCTATCCTTGACTTACCTATATATAACATATACATATATCTGGAAGTAATATATTTATTTAAACATACGATGTATGTTGGTAGTCAGAGTAGTAGCTAATAGGAAGTGACGACTGCAAGGCAACTTTAACAAAAGCACGTGATTGGTTGCTTACGAATAACTGCGTATATCGTAACATATATTAAATGTGTTGCTGCTTTATGATTGGTGGAAATACAAGCTTGATAACACGCTTACGGCTGTTTTCTTTTTGACACTCTAAAACAGACTTTATAACTACACATATAAAGCACAAAATTGTTTGAAAAAACAAAATGGCATCGACGAACACGCGAGCATTGTAACTTGTAATTCATTGTCAAGCAATTTTGAACCTTATACGAATAAATTAAAGTCTATTTTCAAGTGTCACGTGTCACTTCATTTGTTTACTACTCAGTTGAAATGCTAAGAGCATTATTCACAGTACGGAAGGTATTTGAATTCATTTACTAACGTTTGTGGCGAGCGCGTTACGTAGAGGGCGCGCAGTGTCGCCGTCACTGTCCCACTCATTTGATCGCTCGGGCCTCGGGCAGGAATGCGTCCCAGTACCTAATAGCCTGAAAAATATATACATAATTTAGTACTTGAGCTAGTAACAAGTTAAGTGATTTGTGTCAGCGTTTTGATAATTCTTTTTTTGTTGGAAAGAAGAGATGTCCGTCTCATGATGAGGAAGTCAGGGAAATCGAGGAAAACTCCAAAAAAATCTTTCTGAAAACGGGACAATTTAGTGTCCCATAGTACATTTCGGGGACACCGGGACTCGTTATTGTAAAAAGGGACTGTGTCGTTCAAAACGGGACGTCATGTCACGTAAGTATCTGCTTGAGCTGCGGGATGTTCGTGAGAGTTACAGCGACCCCGGCACCCAAAGGGCTCCAGGAGGAACATAGTGGGTTTTAAAAGGTCACGTTAAGTATAGAGTGCAGTTCACGAAGAAGCTCCCGATAAAAGAGCTCCCCTGTCGGGGTTCGCGGTAGCCTGCAAAAGCGTTCCCGTGACCCCCGACAATAGGGAACGGAGAAGCACTCCGGTGGTTTTAGCCGGTAAGAGTCCGGCACACCCCATCGCCTTCCCCAGGGTGATGGAAGTCCATGAGAATTTCCACCGGGTAACAAAAAAAAGGTATAGAGTGCAGTACCTGCGCCTGATGCTTCATGTGGTCGTCGAGGTACCGCAGCAGTGCGGCGCGCAGCTCTGCCAGGCGCAGCTCGTCCCAGCGCTCCAGCTCCTGTATATATAGTATAGAGTGCAGTACCTGCGCCTGATGCTTCATGTGGTCGTCGAGGTACCGCAGCAGTGCGGCGCGCAGCTCTGCCAGGCGCAGCTCGTCCCAGCGCTCCAGCTCCTGTATATATAGTATAGAGTGCAGTACCTGCGCCTGATGCTTCATGTGGTCGTCGAGGTACCGCAGCAGTGCGGCGCGCAGCTCTGCCAGGCGCAGCTCGTCCCAGCGCTCCAGCTCCTGTATATATAGTATAGAGTGCAGTACCTGCGCCTGATGCTTCATGTGGTCGTCGAGGTACCGCAGCAGTGCGGCGCGCAGCTCTGCCAGGCGCAGCTCGTCCCAGCGCTCCAGCTCCTGTATATATAGTATAGAGTGCAGTACCTGCGCCTGATGCTTCATGTGGTCGTCGAGGTACCGCAGCAGTGCGGCGCGCAGCTCTGCCAGGCGCAGCTCGTCCCAGCGCTCCAGCTCCTGTATATATAGTATAGAGTGCAGTACCTGCGCCTGATGCTTCATGTGGTCGTCGAGGTACCGCAGCAGTGCGGCGCGCAGCTCTGCCAGGCGCAGCTCGTCCCAGCGCTCCAGCTCCTGTATATATAGTATAGAGTGCAGTACCTGCGCCTGATGCTTCATGTGGTCGTCGAGGTACCGCAGCAGTGCGGCGCGCAGCTCTGCCAGGCGCAGCTCGTCCCAGCGCTCCAGCTCCTGTATATATAGTATAGAGTGCAGTACCTGCGCCTGATGCTTCATGTGGTCGTCGAGGTACCGCAGCAGTGCGGCGCGCAGCTCTGCCAGGCGCAGCTCGTCCCAGCGCTCCAGCTCCTGTATATATAGTATAGAGTGCAGTACCTGCGCCTGATGCTTCATGTGGTCGTCGAGGTACCGCAGCAGTGCGGCGCGCAGCTCTGCCAGGCGCAGCTCGTCCCAGCGCTCCAGCTCCTGTATATATAGTATAGAGTGCAGTACCTGCGCCTGATGCTTCATGTGGTCGTCGAGGTACCGCAGCAGTGCGGCGCGCAGCTCTGCCAGGCGCAGCTCGTCCCAGCGCTCCAGCTCCTGTATATATAGTATAGAGTGCAGTACCTGCGCCTGATGCTTCATGTGGTCGTCGAGGTACCGCAGCAGTGCGGCGCGCAGCTCTGCCAGGCGCAGCTCGTCCCAGCGCTCCAGCTCCTGTATATATAGTATAGAGTGCAGTACCTGCGCCTGATGCTTCATGTGGTCGTCGAGGTACCGCAGCAGTGCGGCGCGCAGCTCTGCCAGGCGCAGCTCGTCCCAGCGCTCCAGCTCCTGTATATATAGTATAGAGTGCAGTACCTGCGCCTGATGCTTCATGTGGTCGTCGAGGTACCGCAGCAGTGCGGCGCGCAGCTCTGCCAGGCGCAGCTCGTCCCAGCGCTCCAGCTCCTGTATATATAGTATAGAGTGCAGTACCTGCGCCTGATGCTTCATGTGGTCGTCGAGGTACCGCAGCAGTGCGGCGCGCAGCTCTGCCAGGCGCAGCTCGTCCCAGCGCTCCAGCTCCTGTATATATAGTATAGAGTGCAGTACCTGCGCCTGATGCTTCATGTGGTCGTCGAGGTACCGCAGCAGTGCGGCGCGCAGCTCTGCCAGGCGCAGCTCGTCCCAGCGCTCCAGCTCCTGTATATATAGTATAGAGTGCAGTACCTGCGCCTGATGCTTCATGTGGTCGTCGAGGTACCGCAGCAGTGCGGCGCGCAGCTCTGCCAGGCGCAGCTCGTCCCAGCGCTCCAGCTCCTGTATATATAGTATAGAGTGCAGTACCTGCGCCTGATGCTTCATGTGGTCGTCGAGGTACCGCAGCAGTGCGGCGCGCAGCTCTGCCAGGCGCAGCTCGTCCCAGCGCTCCAGCTCCTGTATATATAGTATAGAGTGCAGTACCTGCGCCTGATGCTTCATGTGGTCGTCGAGGTACCGCAGCAGTGCGGCGCGCAGCTCTGCCAGGCGCAGCTCGTCCCAGCGCTCCAGCTCCTGTATATATAGTATAGAGTGCAGTACCTGCGCCTGATGCTTCATGTGGTCGTCGAGGTACCGCAGCAGTGCGGCGCGCAGCTCTGCCAGGCGCAGCTCGTCCCAGCGCTCCAGCTCCTGTATATATAGTATAGAGTGCAGTACCTGCGCCTGATGCTTCATGTGGTCGTCGAGGTACCGCAGCAGTGCGGCGCGCAGCTCTGCCAGGCGCAGCTCGTCCCAGCGCTCCAGCTCCTGTATATATAGTATAGAGTGCAGTACCTGCGCCTGATGCTTCATGTGGTCGTCGAGGTACCGCAGCAGTGCGGCGCGCAGCTCTGCCAGGCGCAGCTCGTCCCAGCGCTCCAGCTCCTGTATATATAGTATAGAGTGCAGTACCTGCGCCTGATGCTTCATGTGGTCGTCGAGGTACCGCAGCAGTGCGGCGCGCAGCTCTGCCAGGCGCAGCTCGTCCCAGCGCTCCAGCTCCTGTATATATAGTATAGAGTGCAGTACCTGCGCCTGATGCTTCATGTGGTCGTCGAGGTACCGCAGCAGTGCGGCGCGCAGCTCTGCCAGGCGCAGCTCGTCCCAGCGCTCCAGCTCCTGTATATATAGTATAGAGTGCAGTACCTGCGCCTGATGCTTCATGTGGTCGTCGAGGTACCGCAGCAGTGCGGCGCGCAGCTCTGCCAGGCGCAGCTCGTCCCAGCGCTCCAGCTCCTGTATATATAGTATAGAGTGCAGTACCTGCGCCTGATGCTTCATGTGGTCGTCGAGGTACCGCAGCAGTGCGGCGCGCAGCTCTGCCAGGCGCAGCTCGTCCCAGCGCTCCAGCTCCTTCTTGATCACACGCGATATCGTGTCGAACTCCTGCTGCCCGCGCTCTACCTTCGCTTCCCACTGTCACAACATAACAAGATAGATTTTAAGCTATCGCATAGCTTCTATCGCGGGCCATGAGCGTGGATACCGAATCGAGAAATTCCGTAACGAAAATAACCTAACACTCCCCACTTCGACCGGCACAGTGGTGTTAGTTTTGCCATCTAGCGATGAGTAGCAGAACTTTAAATGACTTCTTAAAATATCACGCTTGTCTCTTTAGTTCAGCAACTCGCCTATAGGTGGCATTGACTGCGGCAGTTTTCGTGTGCCACACGTCTTTTTTTATTATCTTTAATTATTAAGGGGCCTTTTGGTCAAACAAAGACCATTCCAGACCCATCACAACCTGATCATATTTCACTAACCTTGCATTTACTTAAATATCCTATTGTATCTTATACTATTTTGTACATCAAAATGGCTGCTTTAGAATAACATAGTTATTTAATAATACTTGGAAAACCAACAGCTATACAAAATCTGAAAGACAATAAGAATAGAAAACATATAGCCAATTACAGGTGTTCACGGGTAGCTACAGCAAGTTGTTCTATATGTTATATAAAATTCCCGTGCCACAATGTTAGTTAACATGCTCCTACGAAACGGCTGAACTGATTCTTTTGAAATTTGTACTTGCATTCAGTAGGTCTGAGGAATCGACCCACATCAATTTTTATCCCAATTTTTTTTTTCGCGGCAAACCGCGGGCACCAGCAAGTAATGACATTACTATCACTACAATGTACGTTTTTGCTGTGGATTTAAAGGCTAGTTTCGGAGTCAGTGGAGTTCTTATCATGAGTTGCCGAGTCACTGTTGTGCTGAAGTTGGTGCAGTTAGTAGATGATCGAAGATCGTTATGTTCTACTAACTGTGGTTAATTTGATGCACATCGTACTAACTGTTATATCTTATTGCCGAGTTGTAATAGACGTCGTTTTACGCTTTATCGTGCATTTTGCTTACACTCATTAGGTAATAAGTCACAATTTCCCTTGCACATACCTCAATAATCTCATTGGCCGCTTGTTCGATCTTCTCCGGGCGGTTGGCGAGCTCCGCCTTCGCTTTGTTCTCTCTCCGCTTCGTCAGCTGCATCTGAGCGTGTTGCCAGTTCTGGAACACCTGTATACAACATAATAATATACACACTTTAGTTATAATACAAATATTTGTAACGTTCTTGAAAATCATGTTTTGTGCACAGATCTAGGCAGATTTGCTAAAGCCAATTTGGGAATGCCAATGTAATAATAAACGCACAGGGACACCTAAAAATGCTGTTAAGTCAACAATATGGTCACGTGACCAAATGTCAAGTCAATCAGAGCGAAAAAACAATAGACACTCGACCATAAAATATGGCACAGGGTAGTCGTATGTATCTACGTTCAAAAATGTACCTTAACCGCATAAACACATGAATCAAATTCGATTATAAATCAAATAACCAAGACAGAAATTATTCTTTTTACTGCTATAGTTAAGTTAAGAAGTATTGAATGATTTTTAGCGTACCTTAACTCTCTCATGGAAAACGTCCTTGATAGCGCCGATGAGGCCGAGGTAGTCTTTCACGTGTTCCGCGAGCACGTAGAAATCTGTGTTCGACTGCTCTAGTCTCAAGTGTTCTATCTGTAAGAGAAAGATTGTGTATTAGCAGGCGATCATAAAAATAGTTTCAGGTTGGTTACGCGGTGGGATTTTAGCTGATACTCCATTAGAGCGTTGTGTCGTCGCAGGAACGTATTCATGTCCAATTGTTCGATGACGTTTGATTGATGAAAGATGTAGAAGGGGTGTGCTAAGCTGCTCGAGTTTTGTTGCGCGGACGGACAATGACAGATAGGAGCATGCGTCAACCTCTGCAAGCGGGCAATGTAGCGTTTAGATATGTGGCAATGATCAGACTTTTCTCAATTATTTTTTTATATGTCAACTTGTACTACCAAAAACATCCTTATCACATCTTTGTGAGTTGCACTTTCGCATGATCGCCGGGACTATGCTCGAATTAATGACTCCGTCGCCGACTTTTTCGGCCCACTTTGAGGTCGATCTCAGCGTGGTTCTTAATCACCAGAGGTGCTATTGTGGCACTGGCTGTAGTTCGCTGGCTGTTTTCGCAGATATCACTTGATTCTCTCTCGTTTGGAGGCCTTCTTTGTGTACCTCTCCCAATCCTTCCAGTACATACCTTCTCGTGCAGGTCGGCGGTGTGCGAGAGCGCGCGCGAGAGCGGCGCGTGCGGGTCGCTGCCGGAGAGCGCGGCGCATGCGCGGGCCGCGTCGTGCGTGCGCGCCGCCAGCTCGCGCCGCTCGCCCGCCAGCGCCTCGCACGCGCCCAGCAGCCGCCGCAGGCACGCCTCTAGTGCCTCCACGCGGGACGACCGCTCTTCGAACCACTATGCAAAAAAACATCAGTGTTAGCATTATTATAATCCAAACTCGTCGCGAGGGACTTCACTGAAGAAAAGTTTAAGGGACCTCACTGAGGCAGTGTGTGTGGGACGTCACTGAGGCAGCGTGTAAGGGACCTCATTGCATGTGAGTAGGACGTCAGTGAGGTAGTGTGTGTGGGACGTCAGTAAGGTAGTGCGTGTGGGAAGTCAGTGAGACAGTGTGTAAGGGACCTCACTGAAGCACTGTATGAGGGACTTCACTGAGGCACTGTGTGAGGGACGTCACCGAGGCAGTGTGTGTAGGACCTCAGTAAGGCACTCAGTAAGGTAGATAGCATTATCACTATCACAACGGAATTTCGAAGTTACTCACCGGATCCGACTCGTCCATCCTGTATGTGATCTTGTTCACAGTCTCGCCGACTTTATTGAAAAGACGTAGCACTCCGGCGCCACTCAGTGCAGACGTACTCGTCGCCTTGGGCAGTTCTGTGTCTGTATACAAAGAAACATGCAATCACATATTATTCATCCAAACAAGAAATTTACGAACACAGCACCCGTGACCATTCAACCATGATTGCAACATGACTAGTGGTATGAAACCAGCTTGCTTAAAAAATATTTTTGTTTTTTTTTTTTTATATATGTCTCCCACACTAAGGAATTTAATCCTTGTATTGCGGGGGGTTTTATTTTATTTCTGACAAAGCAATGTTACGGACGACATTTCTTGGGATCATTCATTAAGACTTACGCCTAACACTAGATAATTTCGCTGATTTCAGGAAGTGTTTGAAATGTAAGAGCAACGATGAAACTGCATCTGGGCCTAGCTGTTTATTTTCTTTGGCTGGAATGTTATTCATTTCAGACTCTTTCTCACGTTTAAGGTCTTTTGTAGTCGACATGCTATCTGCAATATTAAAAGGATTACCGATACCATAAAGTTATTATCGATCGAGAGAATTCTAAATGAAGAATGTGCTTAAGTTGGGAAAACATCGTGAGGAAACCTAGATGTCTAATATAGAAATCTGAAATAAACAACCCGCAGTGAGGTAGCATGGTGGATAATCTTTCCCAATATGTGACGAGGCCTTTCAGCATCTCAGTGGGACATCTATAAGCTGAAATAATCTAATATATAAAATTTCCATGTCACAATGTTAGCTACCGTACTCGTCAGAAACGGCTAGACTGATTCTCCTAAATTTATTTTATATGCATCCAGTAGGTCTGAGAATCGATCAACATCTATTTTTCATCCCTATTTTTTTCACGAACGAAGTCGCGGGCAACAGCTAGTAAGTCCAGCTGTGACCACGGTCGGTGCAACTTGTTCGAAACGTCGGGAGAAAAGAAATATCGTATCATATCGCGAATAAGTCCCGTTTGTCGTCTAAAATTTGTGTACGCGAAAGTTTAAAATCATTAACAGTTAGTAAAATATAAATAAATTTTTAGATTATTTTGTGTGCCAATTTTTTGTACTAACCTGACTCAAGAAACTCCCTGAAGTCAGGATCGATGCAGAGCACGGGGTGCTGCGCCACGCGGTTGAGGAACCGCTCGAGTGCCGCGCGGCGTCGCTCCACGAACTGCGACTGCACGCTGCCGGCCGCCGAGCTGCCGTTGGCGCTCTCGGTAGATGGCGTTGATGTCATCTTCAGTTTTGTTGTGCCTGGTAAAGAGTGAAGAGATGTAATCTTGTTCTTAGAATAAAAAAGCTTGTTTCAGAATGAAATAAGGTTTGAAGGTAGATATACTTTTGATTCATGAGCCACGAAAAATAGGTATAGGTCAGTACGTCGTAATCTTTGCACAAATATAGTTTATTTTTAAATATTACTCAATTATAGGAATGTTTTAGAAAAATACAAAAAATCTTCGACAGAGATATAAATATGCATAAGCGTCTTCCACCGCAAATCTTTCAGAAGAGATACAAATAATAATAATAATTAGGTACTCATGTCAACATAAAATATTTTAGCATCCGAATTCGATCAAACCGATCAGAATTTAAAATCTTAAAAACTCACCAACTATACTCTTCTCGGGCGCAGGTGGTATAATCCTGCCTGATCTCAAATACTTTTCTATCAGCTTCTCATGCAGCCCTAGGAAGTCGCTGAACCGCCTCAGCACAGCAAAGTCGTGCTTGCTGAATATAGGCATGTTGGTCTTGGTGAGGACACGGTAAGCCACGTAGGAACTCATCCCCTCTCCTATCTTTTGAGGCTCTGTGATCGTTATAATTATGTTGTTGGCACGTTCTGTTGCGATCTGGAATAGATAAAATAAATATTTCTTAACATTCACCCAACGCCATCTAGTCTCAATTTAAGCATACTTAGTAGCTTGTGTTATGTGTACTAGACAATCGATAAACATACTTATATACTTCTATATACATACATATTATAGATAAATTACACCCAGACACAGAACAAATGATCGTGCTCATCACACAAACATTTGTCCTAGGCAGAAATCGAACCCACGACTTCTGGTATAGCAGTCAGGGCCACTAACCACTAGACCAACAGGCTAGTCAAGATGTGACTTATAGATGACGTGAGTTAGTTTAATATCTTGTCATTTTTTATCGTTTGAGAGTTGAGTTATTGTAGAAAATTAACTATTTGGTAGGCATAGTGTCACCGATATACATAGTTTTCTGATTTTTTGGACAAAGAGACATTTTATTATGGTGAGATGAAAGTGCCCGCATATCGATAAAGACGAGAGTGAAGTGAAGTGAAGAGTGAAGTGAAGAAGATAAGGGGAGTGAGGCCTTTGCTGAGCAGTTGAGGGATATTAAACTTAATTGATTTGAGTCATATTTAAAGACGACGCGTAGCTAAGTCACTCTTATATGTCATGTCTTTGCAAAGCGGAATGTAGAGAGAAGTAGTTATTTAAGAAAGAGACCTAGATAAGTTTCCTTGCATACGGCTGTTAGAGTACCTAGCACGAAAAATATAATAGCACGTAATATATAAAACTACGAAAAGCATCGTGGAAAACAAAGACATTATTTAGACTTATTATACAAAACATAATCTACTTTATATAAATTGACTTTATCAACCTTTTATTATAATTTTTTTTCTATCTATCTAGCTTATCTTTAAAAATAGGTACAAAAGATGAAAGTAATGCAATATCCAGTTTAAAATACTGTGCTAATTAGATTCACATTTTTGTGCGCGATTTCAGTCGGTTCACCTTTCTATGGGCGCTAATAAGGTGGAAACACGCGAAGGTCGAATTCATGTAGGTTTGTAGGTAGCTACGTACATTTTCACTGAATAACAGTTATTCAGTGAAGGTTTTATGCAGTTTTATGTTCTGCATTTAGAATTTAGTAGGTCAAGTTGGTTTTGTTTTTTTATGATGATATATTGTTGTTATTTTTTATATATGTTACGTAATATGAGATCCTACCCCTTAGGGTAGGATCTTATGCTAATATTATAGAGAATCCTAAAGATAAAATTCGTTCGATTTGAAAGAAAACAAGGAGATAGAGAGTTAAGTAAGAAGTAAGACCAGGGAGCAGTAAACTTTTTAAACATGAAGCTAGTCTAAATGCCGACTTTTACCATTTCTCAGACTACGTGGGACAACAGCTATTAAAAAAAACCAAGCATTTCTAAAGACTATCTACCAACTTATCATTAAGCAGCCAAATAAGGTTGCACCTAAAATATTAGTATTAAACAAAAAAGAAATAACTGTTAGCAACAAAGTAATAATAATAAAACCATTACTTCTTCCATGATTGGACTGCTCAGTGACGTGGTGATCGATGGAGCATCACTAATGGTGACCTTCTCAAGACCTTCACGAGCTCCATTCACTTCGGAATCCAGGCTTACTTCCTGCAATTAAGATATTGATTAATTTTAGTTTTTCCAGTACCAAAATTATGACAGTAAAAGATTCTAACCAATTGAGAACCTTTAGTTTGAAGTTGGTTAATAAAATAGAATATAGTAAATTTATTTGTAGTGCTATTTTTACTGTATAGCTGGATGGGAAGATATGATATAAAAAAAATCTATATTTTTTGTGTGTGGCGTGCCACATATTCTCCGCAGTTAGAGTACTTGGGAAGTTCAATATATGATTATATAAACCAGTATTCAATAGATGATTTATATTTTGATTAACGTAGTAAACCCCGGGTTTCTTAATGGCTGATCAACATAAAAAATTGTTAATTGTCATTTGGATTAAGCTTATGTTAAGCACTGTTATTTGTTGTAAGCTTTATGGTAAACCAATCAGTCATGATCAGTTTATTTATTAATAAATTAATGTAGGAAAACATTATAATTGTATTAATTATTTTCCTCTATTCCTGAAAAGCTATTTAATCTGCTGTCAAATTTATTGTATATGTATATCCAACTATAAAAGTAACAATGAACAAATTTATTGTTAATCAGATTTAATGAGCGTTTGAATATCCATGTCATTTTATGTATTAACTGTTGTAGCGTAACTGTCAGATTTAAAGTGAAATTGAATTTGATAGCAGTACATGTCTCCATTAAAATGTTTGTGGTGTAAAATGCATTGTTCGAAGCATAGATATCACTCATATTACTGAACTATTTTTAGTTTATCAATGCTGGTAGATATATGAACAATGTGTTGTCTAGAATAAGCCAAATAAACAAACATTTTATATAAAGTTTTCATTAAAAATGTTTCTGATGCAGTTTGAAGTTAGTATAAGATAATAGTCATATTCCGTTAACTATATTTAGTTTTTGTATCAATTCAGTCAGATAGTAACAATATCTTGTCTAAAATTAACTTTGCTATTAAATGAGTTTCAGATTGCATGTTTCTTAGATTAGCTTCCTTATCCATGAAGATATGATACAGGAAAACATTATAAACAAATTAAACTACAAGAACAATGATTAAAAACAAGATTCACTGATAAATTTAAACAGCTATGTATATAAAGATATAGTATGTATGAAGAAATGATAATAATGTGCAAATTACCTTAACAAAAGTAAACACAGGTTGAAATTCTAGTGACATTGTAGATGTACTTGTTTTTAAACTTTTCTTAAAAACAAAATTACAGTTTTAAAAGATAACTCACAAAAACAACTATGTAGAAAGAATATCAGCAAGGTGACTAATGCCAAAGATAATGTGAGTATTACAGTTAAGCCATTGATTCAGTAATTAAATTAAGTCTCAAGGATGTTTTAAAGAAACACCACATTCAGTAGAAATTCGCAAAACCGCGGTCCCGAAACACGAATTTTTTGCCGACAGTAATTAATGCTATAATTACCAGCTATAACAAAAATATTATCAGTAACATAATAATAATAATCATTCCTCATTCCTTTCATAGCAATATCAAAGTCAGGGGCGTTAACTATCTGCCGCCAGGCCGCCGGGGGGCGGACGCGAACACAACAAGTTATTAAAACAGGATTCCAATAAGATACCTGGACCGCAGACGCGAAAAGATCTTCGTCATCCCTGTTATCATTGTTAATATCCACTGTGCTAAAGGGCGGAGTATCTGGTTCTTCCGACATGGTGTAATTTCACTTAAATTAGACACGACCGCAAATGACTCAATGAACAATAAAGCGTCTAATCAAATTTTTCCCGAAAACAGCAAGATAACTTTCCGATACCAAGGATCGCTTGACAGAAATGAGCAACCCCCCCGTGTACGATTAAGTTCTCAGATAAATAACAATTTTAAACATGATTAATATGTCTTGTATTGAAAATCTGGTAGGTGTGAAAAAGACAAAATATCCATGATGTTTAAATTCCTGACATTTTTACGACTATGGAACTGTTGCGTACTGTCAGATTTTTAGTGACGTATTCAGTTCTGTTTCCAAAGACAGTTTTATTATCATTATTTTAAACCTCGTACCATTTTTAATCCTCGTAGAGAAAATAAATACCCATTTATGTATCAAACTAGGTATCATGAAAGTGATATGGTTCCTAAATCTTACACTAAAATAAAGATACATTTACATATGCAAAAGTCATATTTATAAACACTCTTCGTAAACACATCGTAAGCTGTCACACAAAATATCTGTCAAATCATAAATATCCACGAAATTGTTTTGTTGTGAAGGTAAAGAACATGTTTTATAGTCAATGTTTAGTTACATTACTTAAAGCACTTCAAACTTACTGTTTAATTTTTTGTATATTGAGACACAGAAGGCTTGTAGAGTTCTGTAACTTATAACAACTTGCATTTTTTCTGTGAATTTGTTTCTCAGTGGTGATAAAATGAGTGGGACTGATAAGAAGGCGAAGATCCCGCAGCCGCCGACACCAGCTGGCGGCACCGGGAACCTGTTGTCGAGTGTGGCGCCTCCCTCGCAGCTGCCTAACTTCGTCACCGCCAGTCCTGTGGTCCCCGTAGCTAGCACAGCTGCTGAGGTATGCCATTTTCCTTAAGAATAATAATAAATAAACTTCATGTTATGATGTAAATTCTCCTTATTACTTATTTACATGATCCTTAGATACGAAAGGTCTACTCCAGACAAAGAGAGACTATGCTATCTAAGTAGAGCTGCATATAAATTACTCAACATTTATTTGCATTAATATTAACAATCATTATTTTCATATTAAATCCTTGTTATACTACTACAGGAAATAAGCCATTCTTCATTCATGCCTAAAATTTACTGTTACCTGCCAGTCACAGCCATCTTACTCTAGCCATATTTCAATCACCCCTCCATATCATTGTTAGTAAATTTCAATAATTTTAATAATCACGAAGACTTCTCTCTGTGTCACTTATGAGATTACGTCAGATCGGAAAGTGTGCAAGAAGACATGCTGCGCTGACCCCCAATAATAATTGGAAAGGAGCAGGGGAATGATGATGATGACTTCTTCTCTCTATAGATCCCTCAGATTCAAATGCCGCAACCGGTGATACAGCCAGTACCAGCCCCGGTACCAGTTCAGCCGATCATAGTGCAACCAAGAGATGAGGCGAAGCCACAATCAGCTCAAGAGACATTCAGGTATAACATATGGATCTCTTTAAGACCTAAATGTTTTATTTTTTAAACATCTTACACAATTTTTTTTAATTTTTATATTATGTTAATTAATGCAAATTGAGTTACATGTGCATAATTAATTGTAATTAAAAAAACACAAAAAAAGTTTCTGTAACTAATTAGTTTTATTTCTAAATAGCCTTAAGTTTTGATTGCACCTGTAATGATACTAATTATTGTGTAAGTCCTTTGGGAAAGTAAATAAAATGTTTGTGAAATACTCCGCACTCCCCGTCCCCTAATTATTCCTGGGGGGTTGAGGGGAAGGAATACTTAAGGGGGAAGTGTACCATCACCTCTTGAGGAGCGATAATGATTGCCCACAACCTAAATTTGTATGTATATTGTTCCCAGCCCTGCTATCCCACTGAGCAAGGGTGAACCAATGATGTCCATCAGATCACCGGAAGACTCACAGGCCACTCACTCTCCTGAGTCACTGCCGCCAGACTCCACATCAGAAATTGATCAGCTTGGTAGGTATTTATATATTTACGTACACATAATTTACAGAGAGAATAAGATGATATATGACATATAAAACAATAGGTAAAAATAACAAATGTACTGCTTATTTCTTAAGAAATTTTTGCCAGCAGACCAGCAACAGGAGAAAACAGAATGCATAACAATGATTGAATGCCATAATGAATAACAATTATTGACTTCTATTATAATATTTATGTTAGTTATCATAACATGAGTTGGTCAGTCATTTTGCCTCTTTTAATTTCTGTATTGTTTTTTGCTCTCAGTTTTTTTCTGACTGGATTTTCCCAACTACCATATTTAACAGTACTAACTGCCTATCCAACCACCATAACCAATCTTATTAAGTATAAGTAACACAGTAGTGAGTCATTTGTAAAAAAAGATTTTGAGATAACAGTAAATTCCATGCACTTGTATAATATACGAAATGTTTGACAAATTGATTGTCACAGCTAACGGTTTCGTCATAAAAAAAAACATAATGATGTAAACATGCGTTGTAAAAGTATAATAAGCCATTTTATATAATTATAGCTGGCTTGTTTATTTTATATGTGTAAACCTTCAGTAGATTCATACAGAATCGTGATTTATAAACAAAATGCTGAATAGCTTTTTTTGCTAATATCCCATTACATTTATCTAGTAAAAAAAAAACTATTTATCAATGCACTAAAACCTCTCAAGTATAAACCGGCACAAATCATGGTACAAAAAAAGGAAACATATTTTTAATATTAATTCTTTTTCCTACGAGTTTTTGTCAGTTTTATTTTAGTTTCGGTCTTTCTTCGCTATTCATAAAGAAAATCAAGAAATAACACACATTATTTTTTTTTATTTTGTTCCTTTGTCATCGGTACATCCTAAAATATAACTTTAGTGGTATACAATAAAGCATATTTTCAATTATTCCAGGAGACATAATGCCAGGCAGTGGTCTGTTCACATGGATGAAGGGCGCCGTCTCGACGGGCGGGCTGCTAGCTCGCGTGGCCGAGAAGGCGAAGAGCTCAGTCGACTCCATGATCACCACCCTCGATCCCCAGATGAAGGAGTACCTTAGTAAGTTGGTGGCTCATATAATAATAATAATGTCCGGAACGATTTCGGCCACGGCGGCTAATGTTACTATGACACCAGCGAGCTACGCAGGGCATATAGAGCACAAGCGTGTGCGCAAACACAGGAACACTCTCCGTTCCTTTGCTCTCATAGCCCGATGGGACGGCAATCCGACACGACCGGAGAGAAAACAGGCGCAGGAACTACATTTTTACGTGCCTTCCGAAACATGAAAGCTGTGATATTTATTTCTAAACCGTACACATCATTTGATAAGTCAGTGCGCGCCGTGGGAATCGAACTCGAGACCATTTGGCCTACGGTCTTACCACTAGGTTGTCACGGCTTTTGTCTTTTTGGGGGAAAAAGTGGGTGGTGCCAGACTCTTACCTACTAAATCATACCCACTATGCGACCACTATCTAAATAATTGTGTATATGAGAAAAGTTATATTTGTGAGAATTCATGAAATAATTGAAGTTAGGTATATATTTTATTGATATTTAAATTGGACTTACCTTGAGTATAGCCCATTTAAATATTTATTTTTTGTTTATTACAGGAAGTGGTGGAGACCTGCTGATCGTGGTCGCTTCGGACAAAGAAGCGAAGATATCACCGATCAGAGATGCATTCCAGACAGTGTTTGGCAAAGCCAATGTCGTGTAAGTATATTATTTACCTCTTATTATGCCTACTGTACACACTACTTCGGTAATTACATATATGGTGAGATACCGGCTATTTTTCTTTAGCGATGATGACAAAGAGTCAGTGGCAAATGGAGATGTACCCAAAAATCTACCTTAATAACATTAAGGTAGGATTTTGGGTAAAATTCTTTTTCGGCCATACGTTTTGCAATTGCAACACGTTCTATTTTAGTGTAGCTATTTAAACCAATAAAAATACAGGTGGAAAGAGCATAAATGGTTTTATACAAAGTGTAGCATCTTTGAGCCGAGTTTGGTATATTTTATTTCAATTCTGAAACCTACCTTAAAGTTACTCCAATATGATTCATTTCAAAACGGCTGCTAATTTTCACCGGTAAAACAAAATAGCAACAAATATCAATCTGAAACCTACCTTACCACCAATACAATAAGGTCCATTCCCCAGTGGCTACAAAGCTCAGAGCGATGTGACAGCAGAGCAGCCAGTAGGCTACGCGGCGGCCTACGCGGCGGCCAAGCAACGCATCGCGCACATACGCTCCGTGCATTCCGAACTACACAACAACGTACCCATAGTCGCTGTGGAAGGATTTCTACAGGAATCTGTCACTGACAGGTTAGTTTGTAGACAAGTAGTATTTATTATTGGTAGTAGTAAATAGATAGTTTAGTATTTTTGCCCAAAAAGATCAGGTATATTTTACTGCCATATTCACAAACTTCACTCAATTAAAAGTCTGTAACTGGCATTGTTCACTGTGTAGTGGTATCTAGAGAGGTATTAAAAATCATCCAAGTGTTGTTTGTATATATGGCTATTTTATTTGAATTAATAAGATATAATAAGTGCAGTAGTATTGATTAAGGCTAGTTTAATGTATTTAGTACGCATTAGAAGCACATTATTAGTAATAATTTAAGCAAGTTTACTTTTTGCACGCCTTTTTAATATAGTCTTTCTCATAGCTAGATAATATTTTACTTTTATTTATTTTACATGTATCGATTTTCTTTTTGTAGCCAATCAGGGTGAGCTTACTCTTTTGCTAGTAATTTCCTCCTTTTGGAGTTTATCTATGGAGCCTTAATTGACGGCAGCTTGGACCCTGCTCCCGATGCCGGTTGGGAAGTATATTTTATTTAAAAAAATTGTGGTATATTTTATTTTAAAAATGTGTTTTAACTGTGTATTTTTTATATGTTAATATTTAAATAACAGTACTAGACTGCCCTAATCACGAGAGGTTGCTGGGTTCAATTTTCATTCAGGATATTTTTTTTGTGTTGAGCATGATCATTTGTACTGACTGGGTGTATGTAATCTATAATATTTATGAAATAAAAAAATGTGATAATATGTTAATCAGTTGTCTAGTACTCATAATGCAATTGCTTAGATTAAGACTAGATGGCGCTGTGTGAAGGTTATGGGATATTATTTATATATGTATATCTATGCATGTATTAGTATTCGCGAGGTGCAGATTCGGCTTTAACGACGGTAAGCATCAATGTGCGTAATTTTAAGTATTGTACTTTCTTATTTATTCTAAGATTCTATTGGCAAATGGTGAAGCAAATATCGTGAGGTAACCTGGATATAAACTATTGGAATCTGCAATCGCCAGCCTGCATTGAACAAGCGTGGCGATAGATGCTCAAATACTTCAAATATGCAAAGTGATTAACATCCTTCAGTAGTTAAATGATACAACGGTTTACTCACGCGTGTTTATGGAGATAGCCGCGGCGGTGTGGGGTCGCGAGGAACTCGAATCGAGTTTGACTCGCGACGTCACTGCTGCGTCAGCTCATGATTAAGGACTTCGGTTGGGTCCGAAACTAGTCGGGCTATCCCGATAAATACAGGCAAGACAACCATTGTATCATTTAAGTATGAATCATATTCACGAAAGCTACTATAAAAAAAAATACGGTCGAATTGAGAACCTCCTCCTTTTTTTGAAATCGGTTAAAAATCGTTCAGTAGGATTTTTAAGGGCTGATATTATGTATCTACATTCAATATTTGTCCTTCCACTTGCAGATGGTACGACATATCCCTCCTCATCCTCTCCCAGCCGTCCCTGGGCATAGAGTTGCAGCTACAGTCGCAGGGCACGTCGGTGGCGGCGGCGGCGGTGGCTGCGGCGGCCGCGGCCACGCCCGCTGACTACGAACACGCGCAGACCGGGTACAGTGTCACTATAGGGTCCATCATGGCTGCCAGCTTACAGGTATGTGATAATGGTTGATATTTAAGAATGTATTTGTATATTTTTACCACTCTATTATGCACCTACTTTTTATTTCTCTGCACCTATGGTCGACTGGCAGAGAATACCTCAGGCATTAAGTCCGCCATTGTACAATAATTGTGTAAGAAGCATTAATAAGTAAAATGTAGAGAAACCAAAATCAAAGCAAAAGTCATTTATTCAAATTAGGGTACAGTGTAGCATTTTTTGAATGTCGAAATGATAATAGACAACACGACAGCAGAAGGAATTAACATTTGTATGAGCAGTATAAAACTCCAAGAAAGGGCTTAGGCTTCTTTTTGCATGTCAATCACCACCTAAAGAGTTACATCCGAAAGCGTTCTAAACAGTGGCGCCCTCTAGAAAAAGAAAATCGAATCTTTCATTGACGTGTGATGAAATTTGTGTGAAGATATCACACAAATTCCGTCACACCTATTATTTTTCACACACACCTATAATTGATGTCGCTGCATATATACTTATTGTACCTATTGTATACGATACTTGCAGATCTAAAGTACCCATTACCCCCCAGGTCCCCCACTCGCAATGGCAGGAGGCAGCCACAGGAGTGTCCCGGCAGGACATCCTGCAGCTTGCCGCGCGATCGCTCGCCGGCTCCTACAAACGCCTGCTGGCTGTATCCGCCGCGGAGACTTAAACTTAAAGTATATTGAGACTGGATTACGACAAATTATTGTGTACAGTTAGTATTTCATTTATATTCTACTATTGGAGGCGTGGTGGCCTAGCGGTTTTATGTATGGTTTTGTATGCATGACGAGCAAGTTCGATTCCCAGCGCAGGCAAGTATCAATGTAATTTTTCAAAGTTATATATACTTTCTTAATCTTTCTAAGATAGTACTGACAAACGGTGAAGGACAACATCGTGAGGAAACCTGGATTACAAATAATAGAATTTGTCATCGTGTAAATAGTTACTATTTTATTTTAAAACGAAGATGTATACTTTGATGCAAGTCGTTTGTTACCTAAACTAAAGTCACAAGGCTGTGTTTATTCTGCTCGCAACTTTGATTTATTTCATTCTACGTAAGGCTCTGCGCATACAAGCCTATACTGAAAAAATTGACTCATGAAGGTTTCTACAGACGTGTAATATCTGGCTAAAGCTGTCAGGCATTAAAGACGAAAAAAGTTGTTTCTTGTATAAGTTGTAATTATAATGTATTCTTGTTTCAGGAAGCTGAGAAGTTGTAAAGAATCTATTGATATCATAAAGTTTACTTATTATCGCCTAATGTTATGTACAGATAAGTTATAAAAAATATAATAAATATTATTCGGGGCCAACTGTGTTTTTGTTTTAAGTTCATTTATTATTATTTTGAATTTCTGCATCTTCATCAAGATCCTGAATGAACAATCATTAGATATGTTATGGACCAAGTGATTAATGCGGGCAGTATACATAATGCCCCGGGCACTATGAATAATGCCCAGCATCATCGGGCTAAGTGATTAATTACTATCTTAACTTCATTATTATCATATCGCTCGGTCATTATTATATTGCTAAATGATAGTTTTCACCTCAATAAATATAGATTTTGACAAATAAAAAAAAAAACCTAACCTCACCTAATTTAGGTTAGGTTAGGTTAGGTTTTTTTTTATTTCTTCCATCATTACGACCGCAATCAACATCGGAACTCGAACTCTTACGGTGTCCCCAATTGCAGCCATGGTTTATTTAGCGCTTGATACTATTACTATATACTATACGCTTAAATATAGCATTAGTATCAAATTGCCCAACTATCATTTAGCAATATAATAATGACCGAGCGATATGATAATAATAAAGTTAAGATAGTAATTAATCACTTAGCCCGATGATGCTGGGCATTATTCATAGTGCCCGGGCATTATGTAGGTATACTGCCCAATTTATCACTTGGTCCATAACAGATACATTACTACAATTGAGTATCTTTCTGATTGGTATTCAAGAAAAGTAATTAGTCCGTCAGATAGATAGATTGAATAAAACACTGTGTTCAAATCTCGTGTGACGTCATATGTCAGTGCACTTTTCACGGTCTAGTGGCGTTATGAGCTCTCACTTCCAAGAAATTCACCATTTTTTTAAATATATCTGTCGGTCTAATAATAATTAGTTTTTTGTTAGTCTAATACCCAATTATAATGACTGAAATTTTGTTTCGGGTATCTTCAAAATGGCTTGACCAATTTTGATAAAGTTTTAGTGACCGGTATATTTGATAAGGAAATAGAATTGTTGGCAGATCCCAGCTATTATACTATCAGATTATATCACATTATATAATTAACTCTTTTATCGCAGATATATTTACTTTCGTTGCGGAAAGTAAATTTATCAGAATATGATCGTTTTTTTTAAATAAATACACGTCACTTATATTTTGCAACACAAGTGTTATGTACCAATGTACCTAGTATTAAGTATTTTAAAGAGAATAAATAAATAATTCATTCATTCATTCATTAATTAAATTTATAATGTTAATATAGTCTTATTATTTAGTCTTGCCAAAACAATGACCTTGTTTAAAAGAGTTTATTTTTAAATTAAGAAAAAGACTATGGAATTAAAAAGAAAATACACGTATTTATTTTGTTAGCTCATAAGAAATTTTCTCATGTATTCGTAAATCTTAGGCGCTAATCTCTAGTCGCCGCTTTGCAAACAATGGTGACTAACAGATTTTTGTTATTGTAACATTTCCGACCTGATACATTAATAATGATAGAAATAAATAGGTACTCTGTTATCTAGGTACTAATAATTCTGTTTTTACTATTTAGGTACTTGGATTGTATACATATAAAAATCCAAAGTACATATAAAATGGACGCTTACACTTACGGGACCCTAATAATAAGCAAATTTTCGTCTGAAAATGTAAATATAATATAAATATTTACATTGATGACACTGGATAAAACACTTGCAACAATAATTCATTAAACCATAAGTAGGTACTGTAGTGTATCGTCGTAGCTTAATTACCTTAATTCGAATTATCAGTAGAGAGAAGGCCGTCGGTGAAAATACAAAAAAATCGGACCGTTTCGACCAAGTAAGTGCATTTTATTATTATTATACCTACTCACGAACTCAACTTTGTCACTGCAAACAACATTTGGCAAAATGTAGGTACCCCTCAAAACTTCCAGTATGAGTGCGGCATCACCAAACAGACGATTTTGCGCTTGCTAGACTGCAGTGTTCCGTGTCCAAGGTGTCCACACATCTACACAAGTATCTAATCTTCAATGATCATATCAGATCAAATCAATCAAGGATCTTATATTCGCCAATGAGGCTGTAGTAGGTGATGCTAAATACTGGTCGCGTCGAATATAATAGAGTCGTATACGAATAAATCAACACGAAAAGAAGATCATAATTATTATTGTAGGTGCTAGAAATAAACTATTAATAGTAAAAAAAAACTTTTATTTTAGACAGCAAACGGGTCTTATTCACGATGTATTTCGATCCTTCTTTTCTCCCGACGTTTAGGCCGAATTGCACAGACTGTGGCCACGGGTGGCCTGGTATCGAATTACATCGCGAATGAGACCCTTTTGTTGTCTAAAATATGTGTACAAGTCGCGAGAGCTTAAAAACATTAAAATTATTTTGTTTCTTAATGACTCCCACACTTATCCAAGTACTTGAAACATATCTTTGGCGCTAGAAACACAAAAAGTTTATCCCATATCTCCTTCTACCTGAGGTGGTTAGTAAAATCACATTTTTCAGATAAAATTAATATTTTTAATACGTATATATTATTTAGATTATAATTCGATTACATATAATCCTAAATAATATACCTACCTGCAAAAAATGAATCGGTGAATTACATTTTAAATCATTTAGTTTATTCCCACATTCAAAACAGTTTTGTACAAAGTTGGGGATCCGTTCTAGTGCACGGGTTCACAGCGTTGCTACGGATTATCCTGAACAGCGCATTGCAATTAACTACTTATAACGCACTAGCGGGCCTTTAGCACAATAGTTTGATTCCTATTTCATTGGATTAAAATATAAACTATGAATATATATCTACTGCAATATACCTGTGAATATACAGAGTGAATTCTATTCTAATTTTTGTGTTTTTATAAATATGGATTTTTTAAATGTAAAGTCAACAAGATACAAACTCTGCTCAGTTTGTGAGTCGAGGGAAATGTGTCTCTACACTTTTCCCAATTATTATTCGGAGTCGGCGCAGTATGTCTTCTTCTGCCATACGTTCCTATTTGACTATGGTATTTATATACTCCTATTTGATTAATGAACACTGTCTAAAAATAAAACTGAGTTAGTTATGTAGCTAAACTTACCCATTTCTTAAAACCCGTGGTTTACAGAACTACGAAATAAAGATGATAACCTTGCTAAAGCTGTTTACCAAATAAACAACTACGGCCGTATTTAAGACTAATCGGAGTCATTTTATCTATGTTTTGTGTGCCATATATATCGTTATAAAATACATAGAGCTATTATAACACGTTTGTCGAAAACATTCTTGATGATATAATATATCAATCAAGTGCAATTAACATCACGTATCGTATTGGGGTTTAAAGTATTAAATGAAAACCAATAAAAACGCGATTGTTTGTCACCCACGTCGATTTTGTAAATATCTTTACAAGGCGTGCCTTTTCCATGCTTTTATTTTTGACAAGTCAGAGCACGCTAGTATTTAGATAATTTATATTATATACATGATTGTAAAACGTGATCGACAATTCCGTAATCACGAGCAAATACATGTATAGAAGAAGACGTATTGCGCTAACCCCAAATAATAATTGGGATAAGGGCAGGGGTATGATGGTGATGATGAGACGATCAAACAGTTGCAGTAGCTTTCATATGCGAAATTTCTAAAGCTATTATCAAATATTCCTGATATTCTAAGTTTAACATAAAATGTTAATTTGAAAGAAATTTCACGATTTCATTAATCCTTTGACTAGGACTTAAACTTCTATTGTTTGGTCGTGTCTACAAGTATTTGTTCGCGACTGTACAATGGTAATATAGATAAATAGTTGGTATAGCTACCTAAAATCGTTATTGGCGCCCAACGCTAGTTAGGCTTTGGTTTTAAATACTTTTAGATTTTGAAACTCTAAGAACTTGCCGTCTGTTTATTTATCAGAATAAAAAAAAGAAAATCGACGTTCTGACCATACACTAGAAATTTGACTTTTGGTTTTTATAATTATTAAATAAAACTTACAGTTTTTTTTTTAATTATTTAGTTTATACTTGATACGTTGAGCAAAGCCTTGTCTCGCCTTTTTCCTTGTATTGTCTGACTACAGACATTCCTACCTTTAGTAACAAAATGTTATCTGCCAAATGCAGTAGATATGACTTATATTTAGTTTCTAGGTGGTAAAGCAATACGACACATCGAAATGCGAAATACGCATGATGGATGATGTAACTGTGGCTACATTTTAAGCCAGAGATATACTACTGTGCCCTGACGTGTCGTGACACGCTAGTGGCTAATCGTTTTCATACATTTAATATGGTAAGAGACGTGATTACGAAGCTGTGATAGCCTAGTGGTAAGCCCGTAGGACTGCCAAGTCAAAGGTCTCGAGTTCAACCGACCGGTCCGACTTTTCAAATGTTGTGTGCGTTTTAGAAATAAATATCACAGCTTTCATGTTTCGGAAGGTACGTAAAAATGTGGATCCTGCGCTTGAACTCTCTCACGTCGTGTCAGAGTAAAGGAACAGAGAGTCCACCCGTGTTTGCGCACACACTAGTGCACTGTAATATGTCCCGTGTATCTGGCTGGTGTCATAGTGACACTAGCCTATAGCCGCCGTGGCCGAAATCGGTCAGGAGACATTTATTATTATTGTAACGATACCCTATAAAATCAACGACAGCCAAAGTACACGGATATTGAAATCTTAATCGCAAACACGTACATGTTGAATTGTATCTTTATTGTGCTCATAATGCAATAAAACACCAGAAGTCCGTGATATACAGGTACTTTAGTACTCCGACATATTTGGTCATATCTATATTGTAACGAAATGGTTTAATTAAGGAAAATTTTAAGGGTTTTCGTTTATTATCAGTTTAGGCATTATATTTGTAAGCATTTTTCCACAAATATGTTTTTGACAAGATTCCCTAAAGTTGTCTTTTATTAGGCGCCTTCGCACCAGTCTTTCTCTAGCGTAGACGTTCGATAAGCGTATACGCAACTTGAGCGTCGCGACAAAGCAATGTAGGTAAGCTTCGCGTTCAGGAAACAGTGGACCAACACTTGTACAGTCACGTGCAAAAACATGTATACCCGACCAAACAATTGAAGTTTAAGTCCTAGTCAAATTATTTATGAAACCGTGAAATTTTCTATGTACCTAATTAAACATTTTATTTAAAGCTTATATTATCAGGAATATTTTATGACAGATTCAGAAATTTCGCATAAGAAATCTACTGCAACTGTTTGGTCGTGTATACCTACATGTTATTACTCGTGACTGTACAACTTTAGAGAGTAAATCGCAAACGCGACACTAGATCCTACGTGCAGAAAATTTAATGCATCCGAATTAAGGCAAAGGACTTTTGATGAAATGTTTTTATATTAGTTTGAGTTAGATTACAAATAATCAAACGCTAATAATTACAAAATTTACTTGCCAAATTAACCCGCTCTTGCTTATGAATTGAGCTTACAATCGACCAACACGACTGAACTGTGTATGATATATTATTATATTAAAAAACAATGACTTCACGCGGCCGGTTGATTTCGAATCGTAGGATGACAACGTACGGTTGTCAGCCGCGATAATACTGATCCACGGTTTAAGTGGTGTAATGCATAATGCACTATCTATTCACATTCTAGTCTTAAGCTCTCGTAATTAGCGAGGTTTAATGAAACATGTAATCAGTTGATAAGTAATTCATTAATACAATGGATCTTTGTATTAATGGGGACGACCACTTATCGCTGATGTTTGCATTTATTTTTGTAATTTTTTAAAGGAAAATGTTTAATTGACATTATACTAAATAATGTATGATTTGTATGGTTGGTACAATTCTTGGTTTGCTTCGAAATTTATTTTATTTGTACAAGTGGTAGACAACAAACTCTACTTATTATTTTCCACTTGATTCTGACAATTAGATACTCTTGAAAAGGAAATCCAATATTATTTATTTCCTTATTATACCTACCAGATGACTTCCGTAGTTTTACCCGCTTAGTTACTGTTCCAATATTTAATAGTTATTCGTGTAGCAGAATAACTATTAAAAATTAGAACAATAAATTGTTTAGAACAATTGACACGCGATGGCGAAATTATTTAAAAAAAAATCGAAGTTCAAAAAATTCGCTCTCCCATTCCTTTCCTTCGTCCGTTTGTTTCGGATACATACATACATAAACGTCACGCCTCTTTCCCTTGGGGGTAGGCAGAGATCATTCGGATAACATTAAAAAAAGGATTTTCTGACTTCACCGTTCAGAGAAAGCGCGTTGAAGAAGTGCAATAAGAAACCTGTGACACAATCTAAATAAATTTAGCATCCTCCTCTTTAAAAGTCTATCTCTTCTACGTTGCCGTGTCCTGTAAGACGAAAACGTACCTACATAGAAGAGATATACTGCACTTTATTACAATATTATGTAACACCTTTTGAACATATGGAGTGCAATAAAAGTATTGATTACTGAACAGTTCATCATGAAACGATAAATAGCTCTAGATATCACACATTATAAATCATTGTTTGTATAGTTGAAATAATATACAGACAAGTAGCAAATATTATATTTAAGTAGACTGTTTGTTTTCTTATGCGAACAAGAATTGTGAATTAATACACACCTTAGTTAAATAAAACACTTGAAAGATTAGGTGTATTTACAATATTAAGCGGTACCATATTTGTATAATAACGAAAACACATACCTATAAAAAAAATAATTCCAAACGTTCACAAAACCTGAAAAAAAAACAGTAAAGGGAGAAAATAAATATATTAAAAACATGTTTTTTTTAGTTTTCCCTCATCCGATAGGTTTAACCTAAAGCCGGTTTCTTATGGTTTCATTTTGTTTCAAATCATATTAAACCAACTCTAGTCAATACAAGGTAGTAGTAACAACCGTCATAAACTCATTTATGTAAAGCTTTGTACCACAAAACGCATATTGGATAAGTACATTTTCCGAAATATGTAGTTCATTTTTCTTTAGAAACTAATTTTAATTTTTTTTTTTCTTTGGTCTTTTCCCTATGAGACCTAAGTCATGCCATCGATTAAAGTTGTAACCACATCTTGTTTTTAAAGGACAATATAATATATTTTTAAGTAAGTATAGGAATTTGAAAGTATTATGTGACAGTAGGTATTGTGAAAATGTCCTTTGTCCAGCCGTGGACTGCGATAATCTTATAATGATGATGATGATGTAATTCTAATTGTAAAAATCAAACAATGACTTAATACTTATTATATTTTTTTTAAACTTATTTTAAAGATCATGTTTTCTACTTAGGTAAATAGATAACTTCGATTATTTACTTACTTGTTGTTAAAAAAATAACACATAAAATGTCAGCGTCAAGATTTTAACTAGAAAAATACAATACTGATATAATGAACATTTTTTATTAATGATACAAAACAAAGCCTACCATTCATCAATTTTTATCACTATCAATTTTTCAATGAAATTGAAGCCTTTAAGATCTGGAATTATAATGTTTATTTTGTTTTTATGTAACTTAAGTTTCACTAATACTATAATCGGAGTTTATTGTTCTTTGATAAAACGTCATCAGTAACGGTATCTTATGGAGATTAAATTTACTGTAGTTTCGATTACAAATTAGTATATATATTCGTACTTTCAAAGATCATATCATAGTTGTCTACAGGTAAGCAAGCAATTTGTATTACAACAAATACTTGAATTAAAAATCAAACATTGATATTTACTTGAAACATTGGAATAAAACAAAGAATCATTATTTTTTTTTGGCTAATACTTACCTACTGGATTTCACCGTTCAGTTTCTCAACTTTCATTTTAAAGTTTGGTCAATTTTAGATTAGCCTGAAATCGACCTTATCGACATTCAAATCACACGTGAAATGTACCATTGTCATTTACTTTCATCTCTATATCATTTTCATCCTAACGTGAAAATTGCAATATCTTATCACAAACATTTTTGATGGTAGTAAAAACTAAAAATATATCGTCATATTTCCACACCCGATCTGACTTTTTTTCTTCTTCCACAGCAGCAAAAAAAAAATCTTTAAAGATGAAATTCTTCGCCGTCTTCGCTGCTGTCCTGGCCGTGGCCGCCAGCCACTCCTCATGGACCCTGCACGAGCTAGGTCAGGCTATCCAGGACCCCAACACCGACCCCGCCATGATCCCCCACCTCGAAGCCGCCCTCGACCACATGATGGACCAGATCTACGCCGGAGTTACCATTGTGAGTCCTAGATTTCTTCTCGGAACGCACGTCTAAAAATAACCTAGTGTTTCTTCTGTAATTACTAAGATACAAATTTAATTTCGAAACTTGCCTACATGTTTTCCGAATTGTTTTGCACAGCATATACCTATTATGTCTTCCTTGTATAATTTTTACTCCAGCGTTCAGATTAGCATCGGTAGCTCCTCTATTTGTTTCTACATTACTCATATCTACTATTTTATAGAAATCATCATCTTTTGCTATAGAACTTTAATTTGATTCACAAAAAAACTTGGCAGTCAAATTAAACCTAAACCCAACTCAGGCAAATATCTAAAAGTTCTAACTACTAGCAGTGATACTGGAAGCAATAAACCTCTATTCTATTCCAGGAAGCCGTGACCGTCACAGTTCCCGCTGCCACCGTCGAATGGACCCTGGCCCAGCTCTCTGATGCCCTCCAGAACCCTGAGACCGACCCCGCTCTCATCCCCGCCCTGGAGGACGCCCTCAACCACCTCATGGACTCCATCATGGCCGGTAACGAAGTGGTAAGTAAACTTATCATGACAAATATTATTTTCGGTAACGATGAGCACATAGACGACATAAGGAATCAGGAGTCTTATTTTTCTTAGCTATTTTAATTGCCCATTTCATCGTATGGATGGTAAATGAGCTTCAGAACTGAGCAAACTTCTTCATAAGCAAGAACTTTTAAATCCATTTAACAAACTAACAATGTCCATGTAAACATGTCCCATGAATAAATAGTACTTTATCCTTTAGTTTCTCCATTTGAGCCATTAGGAACAAAGATTTTAACCAATTGCTCTCTTAATTCCAGTCCGCCGTCCCCGTCGCCATCCCCGCCATGGAGGTGACCCACTGGTCCCTGCACGAGCTCTCCGAGGCCCTCCAGAACCCGGCCACCAACCCCGCCCTCATCCCCTACCTCGAGCACGCCCTCAACGACATGATGGACGCTATCTACGCCGGCCACGAAATGGTAAGATATTAATAGTTACTATAGTAGATGGACCCTATGCACTTGTATTTATTAGGTACACCAACAGCAATACATACAAAAGGGATTTAAAAGATACTTCTTTGATCTACTTCTAGGTGTTAGTACGGAAAAAATATGGTTGTTGTTTTTTACGAAAACGTTTAATAGCATCTTAATTTTTTGACATAGCAATTTCGTAGCTTAACTAAACCATTTGGTCATCACCCGGTTCTTCAAATGAATCAGACTCAGAATTATTACGTTAAAATCCCAAAAATCTACTGCTATGACTTGCCATTAACAAACTCTCTATTCTCCAATCTAGGAAGCCATCGTTGTCGCCATTCCCGCCGGTCTTGCCCCTGCTGCCCCCATCCCCGTCGTCGTCGCTCCCGTCGAGGCTGAGGCCCCCGTTGAGGCCGTCCCCGAGGTCCCCGCGTCCGTCCCCTCCACCACCCCCCTCGTCCAGATCATCGTTAACATCAAGGACAAGCAGGTAAGAAGAATATAAAGTTATTGCACCTAAAAAGAGCCTTTAGAATAAAATTTAGCAATATGTTTAATGAAAGACTTGATTTCAACTGATCAGGCGTTCCCTTGTGGGCCGTTCTATACCATCTGTATAATGCTGCCCAAATAAACTATTTGGTTTCGTTTATGTGAATATAAGGGATACTTATTTCCATTGCGAGATCCATTTTACCAATTTCTCACCTTACAAAGTTCTGAATATTATTGTTAACGACTGATTTTCTTTACCAGGCTGCCGCCGTCGCTGCCCCCAGCTTCGGACCCACCCCCCGTGCCTAAACAACAACTAGTGCTCTACAGTTTGGTTTCCCAAGGTTTATGTTTCTGAATACGTAAATCTGGAGAATATACCGACAGTGTTGTACTAACGCTTAAATGTGAATAAATGATTTTTGCTATTATATGCATACTTTTAATTTTAACCTCATTTCTCCAAAACAAATAACTTTTACTCTTCACCTCATATTTACACTTTAAATTATGTACTTAATACATAAAGAACACCAAGCTTGGAAAAACGTTTGAGGATTACACTTACATACCAATGTCAAAGTCAGTTCTATCCCTCGGGTATAAAGCTAAAATTGCCATGGATTTAGGTGGCCTACTCATTTAACTTTTTTGTCTATCTTTTTCTACTTGCTGCCCCCAATCATTTGGGGATGGTGCAATATTTTCCTTCCGAAAAGCTTCAATTTGGGGAAAAAATATCTCGTGTCAAAATCTTGTCGCTTGAAAAAAACAGACAACATAGTTCTTTTCCCACAAAATTCTAGTATAAGCATGACAGTGCAAATTCCCATGTCCTCAAAACATAAACAAATCTTACTAAGATGTCGCAGCAATTGATAACAGATAAAACACGATAAGAAGATCGATGTGGAAAGATCCCAAGCATTCCAACTGTTAGTTTTGAAAAGGGACAGCACTATACATCTGTATAGCACTATCTCTCTTTGAATCTTAAATTTGAAGTGTTAACAGCTGGAGATTTCAGAGATTTGTATCGTGCAGCTGCATTGGAATTTAACCCATGAATTAATATCGTGGTATACGAATGACTCATACAATCTGATGATTTACACTGCGTGATCTCCATGTGATTGATAGCGAAACTTATCTCACCATTTATAACGTGAGAGTAAATAATGGAAATTTACTAACCATACCTAACATCGAATATATTGAAATTGAAAATGAGATGTCAAGTCTCGTAATAATATAATATACTTACCTTGGGCTTACTTACTATAATGTCTTGGGTCGTCCATGCCTGTTCTTCCAAAGAGCAGGGGTGGATGGCCCTTGGTAGGTAGGCCCTATTGCATTTTAGAGTAAAGTTCTCAACAAGGCCTGTTCATATTTGGGCTGTGTCCCGGTGTAAGCCTATAAAAAGGACCGGATCTTCCCTTAAAGTTATCTTGTGAATCAAAAGTGTAACAATATAAAAAAGGAGATCATTAAATAACACTGAAATCTTTTTTTTAGCAATAAGTTAATGGTTTTCAGAGGCCTTTTATCACCTCTTAAATTAAAAATATTGCAGTTTTGTATGAAGACGTTCTTCTCTCAAAACTGCAACATTCTTTTCATGGATTAATGGAATTTTTGGTTGACTCAAAAGTTTTCCAGTTTTAAGAGGCAACACATAAAGTTCTTATATTCCTCGTTGATACTTCTATTTTTTTCGGTATCGACCAGAGGTTTTGTCCACTTCTTTTTATAAACTTGAATATTTAAAACGGCGACAGAATATACAAACTTTCAATTCAAACCATTTCCACGTATCGCAGTGATTAAATTACGTAGGAAAACACAGTCTATGCATTTATTGGCATTCACTATCGGTATTTATTTCTCGTTATTGAAAACGCAGTTGAATTTAACTTTCCTCGTTTAAACTGTGGTTAAAAGTTTCAGGTTTCTGCACGGTCGACGATTAAGTTACAAATAAACGTTTGGTTATGTAACTGATAGTTAGTTTCAAGTCTTTTGGTAATAAAACCAGGAAAAGTTTTTTTTTAATTAGTAACCGGATATTTTAATTTAGATACGATTAATGTTCGTATGCATATACGAAAATATACTTAGCTAAACCCTAACACTTTTTTCGAGTTTATTACTAGCATGAAATGTCCCACAACTGTGCAAACTGTCCTTCGATCAGTATAGTAAAAATGAATCCAGGTCTTCTCGCCATCTCCGCTTGGATTTGCCTCGCTGACGTCTACATTTTATAAGGGACTATTCGGTGGTTATTTTGGCCCATTAATTTACTGGCATACGACAGACGTGCTCAGTTCCACTCTAACGAGTTTGTAAACTAAAACAATACAATGAGCAACTAAACATACATTAACAGAATCTTATAACATCACTTAGATCTCAGCTCTTTATTGCACACCCATGGTTTTCAGAATCCAAGATTAATCCTGAGCATTGCTGCGAATGCTGGTTGCAGTTTGATTTTCATATTTTTTTAAGTGTCAATTGAATGATGATGAATCAATAATCTGGTAAAAGGAATTGGATTAAGAGTGGGGTAAATTGCTACCAAATTTATAAAAACTATTCAAAAATAAATTTTAAGTTAACATTTTAATTGGATTTAATGGATTTCATTTAAGAAAGTATTATCAGACTTAGATAATGCTTACTCAAAATACGAAATTATGACAATAATAGAATTTAAAAGTAGATAAATTTATGCTCTTTACTTGGAACGTCTAAGATTCTGCTAAGGAAGAAATCGAGTAGATTTGGAGAGGATGATGTGTCCGTCATAAGAAATTCAAATGAGCGATTTTATTTCGGCGTAACTAAATGCATTCATATGAAATTGTGAATCATTTCCAATATAACAATGAACTTGACTCATAAACATGTTTATCTTAACGCAAACACATCGTGAATAATCTCATTACATTTTAAAACGTAGTTTTTTTAAACACACTTAGGTGTTTTCGTTGGAAACTTTGATGCGTAATATAACTTTGTAAGATTCTGCGGAATATTTTGCTAATACGCAAATAAATAATCGATTAATAGATAACTAGCTGTTCCCACGACTTTGCCTATGTGAATATTGGTTATAGCCGCAAAACAGGTCCCCCTCTGACGCAGTCGGTTAAAAGTAGTATTAAAATGAATCCACCCGATGGATGGATAGTGTGAAACGTGATATGGCTGCAAATAGTGTTACTTGCGAAATGCCGTGAGATAGGAACGTGTGGAAGAAGAAGACGGGAATGATGAAAGAACTACTAGAACAAGCCATACTGGTCATAAATTATTAAATCCTTTTAAGAAACATTATCAAATCATATCTAAACATCTGAATCCTAATCCAAAACTTTTCTTCTGGAACTCTAAAGGTCGTTTAGATAAAAGAGTCATCCTTAAAATAGGAAATCCCATCTTCTCTTTATTTGCAGTATCGATATGTCACTCTTATCAAGCGTTAGATCGTTCAAGCCCTTATCATTTTGATGTGCATTTTCGCAAATGCATCACTCTGTTATCACGTTATCGGCGTGCAAACTGTGCGAATTTCGGCGGTTTGCGAAACTCGTATCTGTTACCTAGATAGTGATGGGGCGTCATGCTTTTTAGGGTTATGTCTGGGAAATGTAAAAACGATTCAGTACTACTTGCATATGTATGTATAAATAAATATAAATACGAATCCACTAGATGCGTAGATATGTTATATGTGTGTGTAAATATTCCACGACTTTTCGTTTATGTATGTTTATCAATTGTCTAGTACTCATAACACAAGTTACTCTCATATACTTTATTTGAGACTAGATGGGGTTGTGGTTGTGTTGCAGAATATTTATTTGTTACATTTAAACGAGCACAAACATAAGAATACACTCGAGTTTTTTCTAAAGATAGTTCGACACCTCATGCTCCTAAATTGATTGGTACAGTAGACCATCCATACTTTGATAGACGAATAATGATACATGAACCCTGAAAACAACATTTTAATCATGAACATACGTGTATTAAAGTAAAGAATCATTGAATACGGAACCTGAAGTCTTTTTCCCGACACATCCATGAGTCAGGCACCTATGACAGGTGGACGAGACAAGCCCTCGCCCTATCTCGACAGGCCCTGATTGCGTGTGATTTATATACTGGGATCCCGTCACACGGAGCCAGTACCTCCACATAGTTCAAAGGGCTTAGTTCGTGCACTTACAAGTGAGTAGAATATCGTACTAAATAGTTTTAGGCAAATTTACGGTATTTTTTAGTTTATAATTACAAACTTTTCTTATGTATCAAAACTTATGGTAATCGTTGTGATAGATTAAATGTTAGTTTGTTATTCAACCAACAAAGTAGTGATCGTGTGAGAATCAGTCGATAGCAAAAAGTCTATGTACCTAATTGGTGAAATCGGTTCACGAAGAATAGGGCATTAATATTCTTGATGTCGCTAATTGACTTTTAAGCCATCGTTTACGCCAAAGACTTTGTTTTCTATGTCGTTATTGTGTGTCTATGATTAAGTTATCAAAGCTGTGATAGCCTAGTAGTAAGACCGCAGGACTGCCAAGTCAAAGGTCTTGAGTTCGATTCCCACGGCACGCACCGAATTTTCGGGTGTCGTGTGCGTGTTAGAAATATACAGTTTTGGTGTTTCGGAAAACACGTAAAAATAAGAGTCTCTCTCCGGTCGTGTCGGATTACCGTCCCATCGGGTTATGAGAGTAAAGGATTAAAGAGTGCACCTGTGCACTATAATTTGTCCCCGCGTAGCTAGCTCGTGTCAGATTAACACTGGCCGCCGTATCTGAAATCGGACAAAACAAAAATGTGAAAGAAAATGTACCGCTCGAGGCTGTGTAGAGTTCACACTTCCATAGCAGAAATATTACCTTAAGATGTGGCAATAGGCCCCCAGTTTAAACCCATTCCAAAACCAAAACAAGTAAATGGGCACCTATAGGTTCTATATTTGAACTTCGCCGAATACCTCTAGTGTTATTGAATGTAAACATTAATATTGATATCTAAAACAAATAAAAGTGAGTGTATGATAAAGTTCATGACATCACGTGTACTTCACGCATACTTTATCAACGAAATATTTACTGATAAAAGTGCATTTCAATGTTAAAGATTCGTGTAACAATTTTACGGAACTAATTACACATAAGTAATGAGATAATTGATTTCGTTTATCTAAAAATATGTTCCTCATCGAATTATAGTGTAAAAAGTTAAATTTGTTAATGCACGATATTAATTTCGTGCTTATTTTAACATTGTTGCCAAAAAAAATGCGTATATTTCGACGATAGTAACGTTATCTTTAATTTTGTTGGATTATTTATATCGTAGGGCTTATAGTAAGGTAGGTAGATTCTTTGATTGCATTTAATTACCCACGTGTATGTGGCGCTAAGTGTCGAAGGAGTTTAGGCTTATATGGATAGTTATATACACTTTTATAGACGTTCGGGAGGTTTCATGGGTCGACTGTATGGGCTCCCAGAACGAATACCCACGTGAGGTGCGATATATGTAATAGTTTAAAGTCAAGCGGATAAGCTACTTTGTATATTTACTATCTTATCATTGGCGTGATTAAATGTGTTAGAAAAATGACATGTTTGGATGTTCAATACTTTTTCTATTGTTTAATGGGAAAGCACTTCTAAACTTAGAATAAACATACAAGTTATTCAGGTTACACGATTACAAATAAACTTTCCGACGAATTAAAATCCTTGTCTTTTTTTGAAGTCGGTTAAAAATCCTCATTTAGAATCTATAACATGGAAAACTACAAAGACATTTTGTTCAAACGATGCACGAAATAAGTCATAACATACATTTCAAATAAATTTTCTTTATCAACAGATCCAACCCCCAAAATGTCTCTCCCGACAATCACGATTCGCGAGCTGTCCGACGCGACGCAAGACAACACCTTGAACGCGAGCACAAAGAAGGTTCTAGAAGGCATCCTCAACGACTACATGGATTTGCAATACGGGAAAGAAACCCCCTACACAACCGGAAAACAGGTCATCCCAACAGGGGCAGAACTAGAGGACGTCGAAAAGGCAGCAGTTGATGACGGCGCGGAGAAAAAGTTCCTAGACGTCTTCGCGCAGATTGAAAAGACCGCGAAATCAGGGGACCTGACCCCTGTCTCCCCGAATGATGGGTCCTGGGACCCGAAATTGAACCCCGTTTTGGTGTTAGTGACCGGCAATCCTTAGGTTGTAAGCTTAGAATCTGTTTTGCTATTTAATTTTGTATGTTATTTTTATTGTTTTTTTGGTTGATTATTAAATTATAATTAAATTGTTTGATAAATAATTTGTTGTTTTTCTAAATAGACCCCACTGTTGAAGAAGTTTTAATACCACACACCTAGTACTTAGGCTATAATCGGTATGCAAATACTTATTGTACAATGATAAACATAGTAAGATCAACGACCATTTAATTATAATAATTATAATTAATGCACTTAAGCTATCTCACAGACAACGTCTTTGTCTTATCATTACAACTTTAATACCTTTCAAAAAATATTAATGCCGTACACGTTAAAACATTCAAATATAAGGTTTTTTGTGTTCAGCCAAAGCTTACTTGAATTAAAAACATAAATGACACAATATAATATCCCATATCCGAGTTTATTTTTCGCTCCTTTTCTATGAATTTGTCGCGTTTATCGATATATGTCATCCGCTGTCAAATAACGGTCCATGCGAGTGACAGCCGATGCCAATAGGATGATCCTATAAGTGGGAAAAACTTGGCCGAGTTGACCCCACAACTGTTGCGCCATTTTAACGTTTATTGTAAAGTAGTACGGTCGATATTTGTACAAACCGCGTTACGAAATCCAGGGTTTTCGTTTCATTAGGAGCGTCCATACCATTCTCTTCATACCGTTTCGTTCATACCGTTCTTTTTGGGAAAAGGTAGTTTCTCATTACTTAATTTTTCTTTCAGTTCAGGTTTACAACGATCATGAATTTACTAAACCTGATGAAACTGAAACAATTTTAGTTACTTTAACTGAACCTAGATGGCGTTGAAAGCAATTCTTAGATATATTATAATATAATAATGTCGGATATGTTCATAAGACAGGAAATTAAAATGTTCTTCTGCAACATGAGTTTTGAGTATTTTTGAGACAATAATAACTAGATCTAGTACTAGTTTCGACGGCTTTATTTACTAGCATGGCTTACATTTAGTTACAGGTGTAGAAAAAGAGATGGCGCTAGTTTACCTCCAAGCTCCAGAGGCCCCACATAATTTGTAGCTATCCCGCAAACCCATAGACTTACCAAAGTGATGTTAATCGCAACGTGTGCATAAGTAGAATAAATAATTCACATTTTACAAACCGATTTGATTTTGTCGAAAATATATATCTGTAAATAATCAACAGAAATTTCCTAACCAACAGAAACCTACCTCATAGCGTCTGGAAAGAGAAATTAAAATTATTTAATTTTTTCCTTACAACCGGTTCGATAATTCACAATCTGCGACAAATTTTGACAATCACATCTCAAAAATAAACAAATAACATACTATTTGTGATTTGAAATAGGCTTCAAGTAAAAGTGGCGACCCTAAAATTAATAAGGAAGTGTATGAAAATATGCAAATAATAGTAATTGGAACGGCTTCTGGTTTTATCTAGCTTTATCAAGCAGGTCGTAAAACATAAGCATTCACCTTTGCGATAGTTAATCTTCATTGTCCGATTACTTAAAGCCATTTCCCTTTACTACAAACACTAAAGGCATTATTCCCCATGATATGCACCCAACAATTGAAGTCATACCTCGTAATACAGCCTCATTAACGTCATAATGCAACGTTTATCGGCTCCATACAAAGATACTTCGAATTACAACCATAACAAATTAAAACAAAAGTAGCCTAATCTTTTATTACACTATATCAGTTAAGATATAATTTATAATGGATTAAACTAATTCGGCAAGTGTTTATCTTTACAACATCCATTTTATAATTTAACTGTTCGCGTGCAAATCGCACTGGCATACGAAGTTGAACCTCTGTGGTGAAAACAAGTAAGTCTTTGGTTTACTCTATAGAAGCATTGACAGGATGACAGAATATTTATAGCAAAATATTTATATTCACACTAAGTGTTATATTTTTGATTTCAAAACCGTTTATACAGGATATGTATGTTCTAGGTTAATTAAAAATGAAAGTACTACTGTTGGCTCTGTTCGTCGCGGCTGTCGCTGCCGTGCCTCTGCCCGAGGATGCCAGTGATGCTGTGCAGATGATCGTGAACGGCGTCCCCGAGGGCCAGGCCCTGGATGTGGACCACATCCTGGACATCAAGCTGCAGGAGCACGCTGACGGCCAGCTGGTCGCCGCCTCCAACCCCCTCCACCCCTACACCGCCGTCGGCATCGCTGAGGCCGCCGCTGCCCTAGAGGCTAACAGTGCCAACTCTGACGTGGCCCCCGAAGGCGTTGTGCTGCCCGCCCCCGCTGCCCCTGAAGTGGTCCCCTCTCCCGTCGTGCTGCCAGCCCCCGTTGCTCCCGAAGTCAACCCCGCCCCGGTTGTCCTGCCCGCTCCCGCTGCCCCTGAGGTTGTCCCTTCACCTGTTGTCTTGCCTGCCCCTGTTGCTCCCGAGGTCAACCCCGCGCCCGTTGTCTTGCCCGCCCCCGTTGCCCCTGAGGTCGTGCCATCCCCTGTAGTCTTGCCAGCTCCCGTTGCCCCTGAAGTCAACCCTGCCCCCGTTGTTCTGCCCGCCCCCGTTGCCCCTGAGGTCGTCCCCGCCCCCGTGGTCTTGCCGCCCCCTGTTGCCCCTGAAGTCGTCCCCGTACCCTCTCCCGTGGTTCTGCCAGCCCCCGTTGCCCCTGAAGTCGTCATTGCCGAGGAACTGCCCGCCCCCGCCCCTCAGTTCCCCGAAGGTGAGGTCTACAACGACGGACTCGTGCAGGTGCAAGTCAACGGACCTGAAGACGCCGGTGTACTCGCCACCCTCTCGTCCTGGATGAGCATGGTCATCAACTACTTCAACAACGGTGCTGCCACCTCTCAGCAGATCGTCTAAGCTATGTCACTTTAAAACTTTAATGTTGTAAGAATATACTTGGCGTCTTTTGAGTTACATTTTGTTTTATTTATTTTATAATCAGAATTTAGCTTAATATTCTTAATGATTAGAAATTTAACAGTACATATCTAAGAACCGAGTGACAGGTGGGTTGTTAGCTCCGTCCATAGCACTTATTGGTTCTGCCACCAGCCAAAGTTAGGCCAAACGCTAACATTAGGGTCGAGCTCATGAAAATCAGAGTAACATAGCGGCATGCGTTGTAATAAACTATTCAAGTATTTGCCAAACTGGCTTAGAAGCTTGGCACGTTCTAGGCGAAGTTCCTCTAACTTCACTTACTTAGCTCGTTAAAACCAAGTTTGTTTACCCTCGACAATACAAAATAATTGCTGCTATTATAATAGTTTAGTATGCAACTTGCTTGTTCCTGTATATTATATTTTTGTGTTTGAAATGCTAATATTGAGTCACGACAGCTTAATCTTTTGAATTTCTATTTTCCTTATACAGAAAAGTATGGTGAGATAAATGCGCATTACGCGTAAATGATGAAATATATGTACGGATATGACGTTTAATTTTATTGCGGAAAAAAATCATTAGTTGAATGACCATTTTTAAAGTCAGCTGATCAGTGTCATAAATTAGCAATGTGTTTTAAGTAAGTTTTACGACTGATAACAGTTATAAAAGTGTCTTCCGTATCGCGAATGTACACGTAATCGATCGGTTTATTGTCTGTCCATAAACGCAGGATTAGAAAGGGTCTTAATTGATTATGATATTCATTAAATTATGACTGTCATAATATATCGTATCTAATATGAATTCTTTAGAATTGTATGTTTTATTGAGTATTTTCCTTTTATACTGAGATATTTAAAACCAGAAATTAATAGAAAAGAATGGGAAGTCAACATTTTGACTAATGTGATAAGGAAAATAATCGTGCGGAAACCAAGATACAGTTGATTAGCAAGCATGATATTATGATATACTGTAAAACTATGTATAAGTTTACATGCAGAGAAAGAATAATAAGATGGACATTATGATATTAGAAGGTAAGGGGTAAATTTTGGGATGACGAAAAACATTGAGGTGTTTTTTTTCGAGTTCTACTTTTCCTTAAGCCTTAGCGTGGGTTAAAGTCATTTATTTTTTTAAATCCAAAAACAGAAAACGCAAAAACCGGAAAGGATGACGGTGATCACTAATTTTGTATAAGAATCATCAGTAATAGTGCAATTTAACAATATTAAACATATCTAGCAGCACCAAGGTACACATAGCATAATTATTTTGATTTATTCACCTCAAACGTTCATGGATTTCCGCAATTAAACAAGCCAATGAGTTTAATAAATCATAATATCCCTGTAAGTAGGTTACTTGTCGGCTTTATTAATTAAACTCTCTTCGGCAGCCGAAACGTTGATCGATTAAAGTTTTGTCCTCTATTTGGTAGAGATATATCAGTAAATTTGATGGTATGGAAGATCAAGAAAAAGATGGATGGATCTTGCAAAAGAGGATAATTATTCATCTTTAATATTACAGAGTAATTATTTTTTAACTCTTTCTCACACGAGCGTAATTATAAAATTTTCTTCGTGAGTGTTACCAAATAAGAAAAAAACTTGATTAAACAATACATTTTATTTCTTATCTCATGGCGCGAAGGTTATAAAAATGAGAGCTACTCCATAGCCCAGGGTGAGGCTTTCTAGAGAGGCTTAAAGCTTTTTATCCGCTTAAAATAATACGTTATACCTGTAAAGCTATGTAGAGCATTGTAGAGCTTAACGGGGCTCTCTCTTATATTGTTTCTGAGTAAGTGAGATTAGAACTTAGAGAAAGAGATTATGTTCCTATATTGATATGCTGTGCGCGGTTGAGTTACTGAGTTATTATGGTTTGTGTTGGTAGTAGTGTATTTAACTAACAGAAGATTTTATTTGTTGATCTCTACTTAGATATTAGGGGTTATTTTTTAGCGTCGATGTATTTATTGGATTTAATGTAATTTTTTTGGTCTTGAAAAATATGTATATTGTTCATTATTTTTCAAGGCCTAAAAATTGCACTCGTAGAACTAGGCAAGAAAAAATAAAAATATTGGCATTTCGGCAAAGGTTTTTTAAAAGGCATGAATTTATAATAATTTAAAATTTGTACTCTTACACACAATTTTTTAAAGTTAAAAAAAAGGATTAATTTTGTAAGTATTTCGACAAAAAAAGCTAAAAATAATTTTCTGTACGATGGTGCTGTGCTTCATTTTCCACACGTAGGCTTCGGTGGCCCATTAATTGTGTGCATGGGATTTCCAGTACAAAACTAGATCTTTATAAAACGGTTGTCATTATTTACCTCAGTATGGCATCAAATAATTATCAACAGAGTTGAACAGAGTAATAGAGTTACATACCAAAATATTTGTATTCTTTACTAAATGTTAAGTCAAATAGTTTAAAATATAAAATCACAATGCAATTTGACTCTACTCAATTCTTCTATCTTTTTGAACAAAAGTAGTTATACTGATAAGCTTAACGAGTCTAAAGGATTACGTCTCCTAAATAGAAACACAAAATTTTACTTCTTTTTGAATGGATAAAATTATTTGTTCTTTCCTTAAAAATGTCAGGATTCAGTTTCACTCTATATTATTATTATTCCTCTACATTTCCCCAACGCCATCTAGTTTCAAATTAAGTAAATGAGAGTAACTTGTGTTATGTGTTATAAACAACTGATAATTTCCACCTAGACACAGAACAAATGATAGAGCTCGTCACACATACATTTGTCCTGGATAGGAATCGAACCCACGTCCTCTGATACAGCAGTCAGGCTCATCAATCGTTAGTAACATCGTGGGATTTATAAAGCCTCTGTGTTAACTCCGCGTGGGAGTGACAGAGACAAATGATTGTAGCGTAGGTAGAGCTACATCATTATCGGTGCATACAGTCAGTGTATACAGATTTTTCTTGCAACGCATTTAGTATTGGTTTTTAAGAATAATTTATATAAATTGTGGTGGGATTTTTTTATATGTCAAGAGTTTTACAGTGATGTTGGTTTTCAGATAGGTGTGTTAATTGTTTATCGCAATAAGTAACCGTTACATTATATTATTATTAGCTGTTGTTCATGATTTTAGTTCAGTTTGTTAGTAGAGTATGTGTTTATCTAGGGTATCAGATAGCTTCATACGGAATTTCATTAAAATTGATTCAGCTGTAGAGTAACAAACATCCATCCATCCATACTTTTGTGTTAATAACATTAGTAGGATTAAAAAACTATGCTGCCTCACAGCTCGGTACAGACCTCCCTCTCTCAAATACATATCGTAATTAATATTCGCCTGAAAAAATCTATTACAAGAGCAGAGGTTTCGCGCTTACATTTTTCTCTTTAGTAAATAATTACAAATCAAGTCATTTTTATTCAGGAAGAGAAAATAATCCAAAATAGCTTAACATCAAAAGTCCTATATCAAAAAGCAACGATCATAACTCAACAAAAACTACAGAATCCGACGCTAAACCCCGAAACCACAATCCAACAAAAGGAGGCTTAACTAAACCATAACTCATCATTTTCGTGGTCGGTTAAAAACATAGTTACACATACAAGTATCTGGGGTCAGTCGTGTGCTGGTTTTAATACGTTTTTTAAGAATCACAAACAAAGTAGAGAGTGGCACGCATTGGTGGGTCACGCGAGCGGCGCACGCCACCGCGGCCGGCCGCCGCAGTGCCCGAACCTGCAGCCGGACTTGTGATAATCTTATTAATATGATTATGATAATCTGGTAGGTTGAAACTATAGAAAAAATGGGGGATTGTTTCTGGTGTTTGAAATTTTTCAGGCTTGATGTGGGTTTTAATAAGTTGAAGCTCTTGGAATGCACACTGCTGAGGAACAAACAACAATTCTACACATATTATAAATTAAGTTAAACTTGATACTTGAAAATAGGTTACATTTAAAATAGGTATGTGTAAACGTTTGTCTCTCACTACGCGGAATGTGCGTTTTAACGTGGTTGTAACGGTCTATGACGGGATATGCTTACAAACTAATACGAAGGATAAAAATATTCATAAACAGCAAAATCGGGTGTGATAAAATATTTTACCTGAAACAAAACTACCCTTAGATGTTGTATTGACTATTTTGTGTAAATCTAAAAATTCAGAGCAGATGCTTCGTTATTAATAATTTAAATTTCAAAGACAAAAACATTAAATGCCCCTCCCAATAAAATTGTTGTTGTTTATGTCAAACAAACGTCACTAACGTCGTGCCACTATCACAAATAATCGTGATATCCGTCGTAGCACGTCGTAGCGTTGACAGCGTAGCGGCGTAGCTTATTGTAGCAGTCGTCTACAGAGGCTCACGTAGATAACGGATAAGCGTAGCTTTATTTATGTGTTATTTTTAGAATTACCCCTGCGGTTGTTTTTAAATAGAATAATACGGTTGTATACAGTTTTCAGAACAAGATTATTCTGAAAATTGGGATAATGTTTTATGAAAAATGCTTTTATACAAGAGCTTTACATAAAGTTATTATCTCCATTGGATTGCTGGAAGAAATTCTAGGTTGAAAGTAATTTAATAGTTTATTTATTAAAGCAATTTGAAAACTTATTTCAGTGCTGTCGTTAGTTTAATTTGTGTATAGTCCGAGTTAATTCATATAGACATAAAAGGTAAAGGGATCAATAGTAACTTTTAAATCGACTTTGTGACCTACAAAATTACTGTATCGCGTTTTCAGAAAACCGTTGACCGCATCGAATTCGATCGAGTGAACTTTTTACTTTCACGAAACGTACGCGCTTGAATCGATAGGGTGTGCGGCCGTCGCGGCTGCAGGCAGCGGCACGACAATTATTGTGCCGGTGGTAGCGCGAATTTAGGGCATCGAAACGCGGCGGCGCGAGCCCCCGGCCGGGGGCGCAGGGGCGCGGGTGCGGGGGCGCGCGGCGCGCGGGGGCGCGGGGGCGCGGGCCGGCCGGGCAGTCCGCGACGCACCCCGCGCCGGCCGCACGTGTAGCCATGCCCGCCGCCGCGCCGCGCCGGCGTCACGCGCCCCCACGCCCGACTCGCTCGCCTCGCGGACTTAACATGTTGCGAGTAAAGTGATCGCGGTCACAGGTGAGCATTTTTGAAGTGAAACTTTCAAGTTTTAATGTGAAATCGATTGAACTTTGCTTCGACGAGATCGATATTTGTTGGTGAGTCGTGTTACTGATACATTATTTATTACTGGACTTTTAATTTGGACTATTAACCCTAATAATAGAATTTTGTTGGTGTACAATTTATTTTTCGGCCAGTTGAAATTTTCGTTGTATTATGAAAGTTTAGGAGCGGGAGCCGGCGCGGTGGTGCAATGGTATGCGGGATGTATCCCATGCTTGGTATCCTGACCTACTTCAATAGTGCAGATCGATGACGACATCACTTGACGTAACATACATTTCTAGGCACAACATTGTCCCTAATAACACAATAAGTATCGCGCGCCGCGCCGCGATAAAGGTAAAAGGTCAGGAAGTCCAAACTAACTTCCTCACGACTTAATAAACCCGCTTCTCCCCGCGCTACCTCCACCGAGCCTTCTAACATGCTTCACGAGAATACAAATTAACTATTCTATTCAAAACACGTTAAATTAATTTTAAATTGCCGTATTTTTGTGGAACCGAAACATTAAAGTTTAACTACCCTCCAAACGTTAGGAACACACAGAAAACATAAACTAAACAATTTATTCGTATTAAAACATTAAATTATAATAGAATGTTTGGTCGGCCGCGTTACGGCACGGTGCGGTCAAAGGAATTCTTGCTTGTTATACCGTAATAGAGCTAGATTGTACAAACATACATTCCCACTGAGCTCGTGTTTCAGGCATTCTTTCAATTTCCTGAGCTTTCCTCGAGCATTTTCTAGCGTATACCTACAAAATGAACAGAATCTGGAGTATTCTATTTTTCAAAATGTTATTTTCTACCGTTTGCTTCCGACAAAAAAACGAACAGGTAAAACAAAAGAAAAACGACTTTAGATAGCTTCCCCTGAAAGAAGTAAAAAACATTGTTTTCGGAAAATCGAATGGAATTTGGGTTTAGCCAGTATTCGTTAGGCTCATACACAATACGATAGTAAAATTTAAGGTATTTTTATTAATGGATCGCAAATCAGACAATACAGCAATGATCGCTTTAAAACTGGATCTACTGATGTCTTCATTGACACATTAATTTTAAAGCTTTTTTAAGAAATGCGTTTTACGCGTGGTCATGCGGGTATTTCAACATTCTCTTTTCAAATAGTATAGTTAAAGCAGTTTTTATTGATTTTAAATATGGGTAGTCTAAGCAATATTGAGTACGGTTACTTTTACTTGTAAAATAATAAACTACCTATGTGGTTTCTTGATTCTTCTTCTAAATATTAATAATTAGAGCCGAGCATCTAGATCTTTTGGTATTTCTTACTTTCCTTTTAAAACGCGTGTATCTGTTTTTCAGAAACATTATTAGTATTAGTTTTAAAGCACGTAACTACTAACATTTCTGTTACTAAATTAATTTACAAACTAATATAATGACCTATTAGTCATAAGGTTAACCCTTTACAAATTTCACAAAACTTCTCAAAGATTTCTTAAGAAATTACCAATATTCTCTAAAGTATTTAATTATAATTATAAGTTCGTAGAGAAAAACAATACTGGCGATCGGATTTATCCGAAGTTGTGAAAGTTTGTAAAGCCATATTATTGATTTATGCTCAAATTACCAATCAAAGTTTTACGGCATTTTGAACGAGTTAATTTTAATATTGCGGGCAAAAGCTAGCGTTAACTGACCTTTTAAGTTGGATCTATGAATATTGTTTTAATTTTGTGACAAATTCTCACTATGAATATTGTATGTGTCCGTTTTATAGACATGTGGTTGTCTATGGTGGTCTTAAGTACCTACTTTTCTTCTATAAATATTTATGATAAGTTTTAGTGAATTAGGATACGTTTAATAAAATGTGCAGTTTGCGTTTGTGCAAAATGTCAGCGATTTCTATAGAGAATTTTAAAGCTATGTTCTGAAACTTTCAGAAGAATTTAAACTGTTTTTTTTTACACGTGAAATGTAGTGTAAAATACCTCATTTTCAGCAAAACACATGAGGACAAAGTAAATATTAAAGCAAAAACGCAATTCACCTTTAACCTGTATACATTTTTATTACAAATCAAATAAGAATTTTGCAATAATACTTTTACGGGGAAAAGCGGGAAAAAGTCACGAATATTTCCTTAATAATGAGCACCTTTATTATCTATCAACTTTCATATTACCACCATGTTATTAAAACTTTATGGGGGGGGGGGGGGGAGAACTTCTTATATATTTCACCGCGATTTATTGGAAAATACTACAGCAAGAAAAGTCAATAAACATTATCGGATTTGCCAGAATAAAATCGAAAACAATGAATGAATATGGATACTGGGAAAAATAGTAGCTTTTAAACACTAGAATTCTACTGAAAATTCGTGGAATAACAACTAGCAATATTTGGTACATTTTTGGCAATTTTTCAAACTTTCTTGCTGACCGTACACGGCCCTTTAACACTGAATATATTCATTGTACAATCAAGGGAGTTATTTCATTAACAGTTTAAGTTAAAATAATAAAACAAAGTTTCAAATTCCGCTTCAAATCATTACAAATACAACGTCATTTTTTGTTGATTCATAATGCAGTATGTCCGAGTGCATACTATAAAAATAAATAATTAAAATTTACATCCGTCTTTAGATTAGTATTTTATTATTAACTCTTTTTGTATACGTCTGAATATACTGGAACTCTATATACCTATAAAATAAAACTAGTAAACGTATAATACCCAAAAAATCGTGCATATATGTAACATCGCACATTTTAACATATTCGTTTGGATAACGTCACTTCAAAAGCCCATACGTCGTTTACTTCAGGCTGTTACATCAAAGATATAATTTCACGTAACGTTTATAAAAATCGTGTAAGCATTTTTCGAATATCGGCTTCGAACCCAAGGCCTTTTGGTATATGCAGTAAATTTTACGCTTCTCGGGAGCCTAAAGATTGATAACTGTGAATTAGATCCTCCTTTTTTATAGGTTATAAAAGGCAGCAGCCTGGCAATATGATTCAGGAAGATAGATATATTTGGTACTATTCCCACTTTTCTTTTATTGGTCTAGTGTTATAGTTTACTTAGGGAAGTGTCGAGTTTTATTCGATTTTGTGTGGATGCTTTTTCTGTTGTACGTAGATGAAGCAACGACCTTTTTATCAAAATAAAACTAACTCTGATTGTGCGCTTAAATTTGGAATAAGTTCTAAGATTATGTAGGCCAAAAGTAACTCGGGTGTATAGCCAAATTTGTGTTATCGAGTCATAATTCCCCTGCCCTTATCCTAATTATCATTTGGGTTCGGCGCATTATGTGTTTTTCTTCCACACGTTCCTATCTGACGTCATTTCGCAAGTAACTCTCTGTGCAGCCATATCATCTTTCACACTTTCTTTTTTATATTCTTTCATTGGTGTTATCGAGTTTATAATATAAATTAGGCACTATGATGTTGTTTCCCGTAACAGTAAAGTGGGGAAGACCACTTTTTTCTTATTGGTTTACTATTATATTTTACTTAGAGATGTGTCGAGTTTTATTCGTTTGTGTGGCCATTCTATTTCTATCGCCGCAGACGAAACAATGGCCTTAGATCCAATTAAAATAAACTTTTCGTTAGTCAAAATCTGGGTGAGCCCGAAATTTTTGATGGCTGCAGTTTTTTTACCGGCCAAAAATAACTTCGGTGAATGGTATAATTACTCAATTTTTGTTCTTCAGATTAAGAAAAAAAAATACGGACTGATTAGATTTTTACTTTTCGTACCCTGTTGTCCCTCCCATAGTATTCAATAAACAATATTCAATCAATCTGAATTTTATAATAATATTTTATCTACCCATTCGCCAGCCATCTCACCTTACCTACAGGTATAAACCCTAGGTGTTACCTAAGTAACAGTGTCAGCTTTACCGGTGTTACTATTTTTACGCAACGGCGGCTCTTCTACACAAAGTAATGGACGTGGATACATGCTACAAGATACGTTCTTAACCCTCGAAGCTTTTTGACACTATCCGATACGATATTAGGATCGGACGACGATACGATATCGGATGAAGTCCTAATTTATGAAATATGCGTCTGTCTTTTACATTGTCGGATCCGTTATTGGATATCGGAGCTACATATTTCATATAGAACTAAACTGAAAGAAATGTTGTGTATGCATTTAGAGGTCTGAGAATCGGCCATCTATTTGTTTTCGCGAATAAATTCGCGGCCTTTTGCCATTATCGAATCGTCGTCCGATACCGATATCGTATCGGATAATATGAAAACGTTTTATTCGGGATCTTCATATGACTTGGCTTTAGTTAGTCATTTGCATTTTGTTATGGCTGCAAGTTTGTAAGTTTGATACTTTTAGACTATAACTAACTTGACGATATTGCATTATCATATTTTATCTTATAAATTGATTACATTGTTTATCAATGAAGTAATTTAAAATAGTTTTCGAGATTAGAAAGTAATCGACTCTTTTGGAACTGTAGTTGTTGCTTTGTTCGTTTAAAAGTTATCTTAAATATAGGATTGTAATAGGGAAAATAGTCCGATATAACTAATTTTATTCAATGGAAGACTAGATTTGTCTGTGCACATACAAATAAATACGTGCGTTCGTATGATTATGTTCACAGTATATTGTGTAAGTATTTTTAAATATTTTCGGTATCAAAAACCGATAAACAAACCCATCAAAACATTAAAACCAAATAAAACACCTACTTATTTTACGACCAAAATAAATTCCTAACAAAATATATCTAAAAACCTAATTTAACTTATACTTAAGCAAATGATGCTTTAAAAACATTAAACGAGTCTCTAATGTTGTACAAATTGACGATAATAAACCCCTACATCAGAAAACCTACCACCATCGCTTAAAGGGATATTTTCACGGGTGTGGGAGCGAGATAGCGATATAAAGTATAGAGCGGCGTCTCTTTTCCTCACCCGCGATAATATTACTTTAAGGTGTAGTGGTAGGTCCCCAGGCCTGGTTTTCAGCTTTTTATGAGTGTCAAACTTCAGTGATTCGAACTTGGGTAATAAATCAGCCATCTTTTTTGTAACGTTTTGTAATAGGGCGAGTGAAGTGTGGGAAATAATGATGTGAGGTGTTGAGTTCGTTGTATATTGTTAAAAGTTTCGTAATTTACAAGATTATAGCAGGTTTTTTCCGTACTAAGAAAATTGATAGATAGAAAATGACAAAGCGTCGATTTATAGCGATTCAAATACGGTTGGCTAATAAAGGTTTTGTATAGTTACCACTAGGACTTCGTGATTTGGAAAAAAATCCTGTATCGACTATGGTTTATATTTCCACCATTAATCAAATTATCATTTTTAATTTATCTTATACTAGCGACCTCTCCCAGCTTTGCACGGGTAAAATATTAATGTATTATACATACGGAACCTTCCACTTGATTCACTCTTTCCATTAAAAAAAAACGGCTGCAAATTTCGTTGCGTAGCTTTAAAGAATTAAGAAACAGACAGTTGGCGATAGCAACTTAGTTTTTGCCTGGCTAGTAATAATGAGAAAAATCAAAGAAATATTGTCAACTTTTAAAAGGTTTTCTAAATTACAACTTAAAAAACCGATATTAAAGAAAATAACGGTTTACTTGACCATTAAACTTTATTTATTGGGCACCCATCTTCATAGTTTACGAGCTATAAAGTGAATAAAAATCAATAAGAATGAGTCATAAACAATTTATATGTTGTCTAGACCATTTTACCTGTTCTTTTCAAGTGGAAAACACAATGGCATAGCATTCTGTAGCGGCAGGTACAATAAAAAATCAAGGGACCACATTTTACAATAAGACGGCACACTACACGGTGTAGTCGCATCTCTATTCTAGAACGGTTAACGTAGACGTATAAAATAAAAGCTAAAAAAGGAACTAGGATTTGTTTGAAACAATCTGTCTCAAACGCTGATGACGATGACGCAAAAGGCAAGAAGAAAAATTTATTAATCGTCTCTCGAATCTTATGTCAAGCTCTGTGATTGGTTGTAAGTAATATGGTCAACCAATTACAGTCGTGATTAATTGATTTGAGAGCAGATTCAATTGCTCAGTTTTCCAGAAACTGGAGGAAAACCTCTTAAAATTTACTAAAATTTTATAATACTGCCTACGTTTAAAACTAAAACACTTATAAGTACTTATTCTGGGTAGGCGCATATAAAGTAGGTACTTTTATTTTGGTTTGCCCAGCCTCGCGGTACACACGTTATGCAGATCCAATTTTCCAATAGAGTAGGCAGGTTCAAATGGAAAATTATTTTTATTTTCTCAAGAAATTTGTTTTAGTTTTTTCTGTTCTTGTGGAATGAGAACATTGTGGTAAAAGTTAGCTGATAGTATTAATGGTTGGTGGTTAGTTATTTTTCTTAGATGCTCTACATAATTACAACATGTCCTCAAATATAAAATACGTCTTAAATAACGACATGACATTTCAGTATTTAGTATAATCACAGGTGGTTTACAAGCGACCGTTTTATCTGATACTTTTTTTGAACTATCGGTCAATTTATCTGGATACAGAATACTGTAACGCGTTTTAAATCAGTCAGACAACCATATCCTGTATCTGACAAAAAGGACTAGGAAAATTCAAATTAAATATGTGTAATCTGGCCATTAAATCCTAAACAAAACCTTAAGATTAAAGAGAAAAAAACTTTAATAATAAAAACTATCTAAACATTAACGAATTAAGAAGATACCCATATATTGACGGTAGGTTCTAATGGACGATAACTATTTAATTAAGATGGTACAGATAAGGCAGGGTTGCCTTAGGAGATTAAATATAAACAACTGAAGGGTCTCTGAAACCAATCCTACTGCAAAATACTGATACATTTCTCTTGACTCTACATTCTCAGGATCTTTGGCTTCTCTTTTAATATGTTCGATAGTGATTCTTTTCTGAACCACTCATATAAGATCTATTGCATTTGACCAGCTGTGTTAATCTCAACGTTTAGAAGAATAAAGAAAGACTGGAGTGCCAGAGGTCGTGAGTTCGATTCCCACCCAGGACTCATGTTTGTGTGATGAGCACGATCATTTTGACCTCTGCCTGGGTGTAATTTATTTGTCGGCGCATCCGCTTCTCAAGACCTCATTGGTCACCAACCTTCACGGTCACATATCAGAAACGTCAAATACCATAGCGAACACCGAGCTCTGGAGAGGCGACCATCATAGACAAGCTGGACTAGAGAATTTGACAGTCGAAAGCGCGCGCACGCAACCACGTACTCGGTGGACGTTAATTAATTAATCTAAGTTAGCCTTGATTGTTTTAGAATAAGTCTGACTATGTTAAAGAGTGATGAGAATAAGTGAACTAAGTGTTACAATTGTTATTTTATTGAGATATCTTCCTACTCGTCCATCCACGCCTACTTGAAAATATCTCATGGCTCCGATATCAGCTCGAAGCCTTTATATTTATAGTATGTATGTATTTAGAAGTATATAAGTATGTTTATCAGTATTCTAGTAGGTACTCATAACACAAGTTACTCTCGTATACTTAATTTGGGACTAGATGGCGTTGTGGGAATGTTACGGAACTTTATTTTAAAATTTTCCCTAATTTTATGAGTTTTGTTTTTATAAAACAGTTGTGCAGTAATAATAACTATTTATTTGTACTCAAAGTTTATCCATATCATTGGCTTAGATTATCGATACCGTCAAACATATGTCTTTAGTAACAAATTGATACAAAAGCACCTTTATTACAATGTATTTAGGTCGATTATTATTTTATTTTATTAGAATAAGGTTGTTATAGAGTGTAGTGGGGTTGTCATGGCAACCTTGCTTAGAGCAATCGTTTCGTGGTTTATTGTAAGCATACAAGGGATAGAGGTTCATCCGGGTAGAAAATATTTAAGGAAATTGACTGTCTACCTTATAATATATTTACAGGAAGATATTATTGGTTTTTGTAGTGTTTTGTGCGAAGAAGTGGAAAAGTATATTTTATGTTATTGAATTATTGTTTTATTACGTATGGAGATTAAAGTTTTGTTCAGTGATATAAAAAAGGAAATGTTCCGTGGGACGCCCCCTTTTCTCTTTTTAGTAAAGCGGGGGAATCATCATAGATACCCGCGACCCCGGGGGGAGCCGCGGGTAGTGTCAGACTCTTACTGACTAAACCTTAGCCGCTGTGCTACGTCATCCGCGTTTTGGTGTCGGTGCATGGCAGCGCATAGCATTACTTCTTGCACGTGGGACGCCCCATGAACGCCATTAGTGTATTGTCTCGTTTTCACTAGTAGATCTTACTGTAAAGATCAAAGAAAGAGAAAAATAAGTGTCCAATATATTTTTTAAACCATCTGACGGATTAACCATTTTTTTTAAATATCCAAATCAGTCAAGTACCCAACTCTTACAAAAAGGGGTAAATACACAAAGTAATAAAAACTACGTCAAAATCAGCTGCAGTGTAAGCGTTACCCATTCAGTACATTACGCATTCCTATATCCATTGGTTTGTACTTCAATGTTTTACGACGCCTACATAATGCAGGGGCCTTCCAAATCTTTTCTTGACTTCGAAAGATATTTCATGGTCCTTAAATATGTACAAACAGGGCCTCTGTAGTCAACCAATCTAAGTTTCCTTGAGACTTGCTCCCACGCCCGGGCCCTGATTCATGGCTTCAGTTTCCTTGTGGTTTCTTAATGGCATTCATTTTCTGTGTGTGTTAATCTGTACGGTTTTCAGGAGTTTGAATGTTGGTTGTATGTGTTACCATTTCAAAAGGTATACAATTTAAATTGGTGTTATCTTTTTAAAGAAAATTACCTAAGTATGAAAATTTATTCCAAATTATAAGTCGGGATTCTCAGAAACACTCTTTTAGTGACTGAAACTAGTTATGCGACCTGAATAAACCATAAATAATAGAATAAAGTGAAGATTTTAGGGAAAGTGATGGCCTTATGTAGAGGTTGCTTCCGTTAGAAACCTAGTTTTCCAAACTAGTATTGAGAGATGATATAACAGTGTATTTGCATGTTAACCTCATCATGAGTAACCTTCGATAAAAAACATGCATTTATTTTCATACAAGAACAGTAGATAATGTGTGTGACGTGGGCACAAAGCCTATTTTAAGTGACTTGTTCTAGAAAAAAAGGTCGAATCGTGTTAAGTTTTTATTATTTACATTTTCCTATTTTCTTTATCACAATGTTTACATTACATAAATAAATAACGCATGAGCCTCTTGTTCTTACTTTGATTTTCATTTAGGATTGGACATGGACAGTATTTTGAAATTCGTCCTTTTTTCTATAGAAACTTACTTTTCGAAGTATAGAAACTCAAATAAACATCCATAAAAAGTCAACATGAAAACCAAAACAAAAACACAACACAGTCATCGTCAAAAACCGAAAATATCGTATGCAGCATTAAAATTCATTATATTTCGTTTGCCCGTTCCTATCCGTCATGGCGGCGGGTGAACAGAGAAAGGTCGACTCTGACGTATTGTATTATAAACAGACCGGTCCATTTGTTACTCCTCCCCTAACTCCCTAAGCAGCTCCTTGATAAAATAGAGGCTCTAGCTATAACAAGAGCGGAAATATTATTTGTAGTAAGCCGAGTATTTTGGGCATATAACTACTTATTGGGAGTAATGTAGGTAGAAGGATTTGCTTATTATATTATCGTGGTATCGGCATCTGAGCGCCAATGGCCAGTGCTTCGATACTTTATGTTGATTTAAAAATATTATTCGCTCGTCTTTTGTTTATGGGTGCAGTTTTATTATCTGTATACGATGTGTTTTGTTGTTAGATAGGTGAGTAAGCTTTGGAGGTTTAGTAGGTTACTATTTTGGTACTGTATTAAAGATTTTTTTCATGCACAGATTTTGATAAATAAATTTCTTAATGAAATAACACGTGGGTTATGATAAGATTTTAGTAAGTGCTTTATGAAAATTACTAGATTAAAAGTGAGAATAAGTTTTACATTTAAGTAGGCCTAAATAATATTATAATTCCAATATTTTACATTAGATAAACATTTCTTGTAGACACAACAAGAATTCCAATTGTTTATGACATTTTTGATAAATTGTTCTCACATAAGAAAAATAAAACGTCAAGAGACAATTATATATGGAGAAAGAACGTCAACTAATACACAATTTACTAGAAATCACGATAAGCCATAAAATGAGCTTTATCAAACAATTTAAAGCAAACCAATCTTCAAAAATTCAATTTTCAAAGAAAAATCCGTCTTTTAAAACTAATTCTTTAAAAGCCAGTCAGAGGTTATGATAGAATACATTTTTCTAGGCAACCTGTTGCGAGCTATCGCGTAAAGTTTGCTTCACGCCACAGTTGAAGTGCTCTCATCGTGAATACAAGCCGGACTCCAGAGTTTTAGTGGTTTCACACCTAGTATGCTATAGGTATATAGTATATACTACGTGATCAGAATAGTAAAGACTCTATATGTGTTAGTACGGCGAGTCTTTTTTTTTTTGTTTAATTAAAGTATAAGTATAAAATTGTATGATTAGAAAAGCTCGTCTGACTTCCTTCAAATGCCTCGTTACATAAAAATCGTTTTTATGTACGGTTTTAATACTCAATACTTTATTGCATTCCACAATATAAGCTTGCTTAGCTTAAGTAGGTGGTAAACATAGCACAAGTTACAATCATGGACTCTGGTATCCAGTAGATTCTATAGTATCCAGTAGAGTAAAGAGACATATTTTTTGATATACCTACATATATCAAGGTACCTAATGTATTGAATAAAAAACCGATTTGTTTAGAATTGTTGAAATACTTCTTATTTGAAAGAGAGTCTTTTCGTCGAAGCCTCTAAAATATTAACGCTTATCCTGGTGACCAAGATTCATAGTAATGAGCTACTTTTCTTCCCCATTTAATAGCATCCTAAACAACCTACATATGAATTGCATACGTCAGCACATCTTCAAGATAACACGTCGAATAGTCAAAGTTTTGCATGTGCACATATTTCTTGGCATATTTTTCCAAAGTCGTCACAGAAGTATGACGTCACATTCATGACGTAAACAGCACCAGTAACAATGGCGTCATAGAAAATCTGAGAGAGCGAAAAGGGTTGTGTGTAGTTGTTTACATAATAGGTATCTTTATTTAGATTCGTAGATAGTTGATGTAGTGTAATTTGAGGAGGTGATTCCGTCATATAATTTATTTTACTATGGTAGAAAATTACGTCGTTTCTCACCTGTTTCCAGAGCATCAAAACCATATTGTAAGGGACCCTGGCACTCAAAGGGATCCAGGAGGAACATAGTGGGTTTTAGTCAGTAAAAGTCTGACACTCCCTCTCGCTGCGCCCACAGCGGGCGGAGTCATTTAATGATTTCCCAAGAATAAAAAGGCATATTTGATATATTATTAGCTCTGTATTTCATAAATTTAGCATTAAAAGCAAAACATATTACATAACGATGCAAATAATATAAAATCCAGTTATTTAGACCACAAACTCCGCTTCCATATTTAACTTCAAACTTTAACTGGGTTCAGCAATGAATAACTATTAAAAGTTGACCGAAGTAAACTAATTCCTTCCGTACCATACAACGCCTGAGGGACCAATCGTATAGGCAATACCTCCTCCGTTATTGCTAAGTAAAACTCAACTTAACCTTTTACAATTTAAGGTAGAATTTCGGGTAAGAATGGCACAGTCTAGTATTCTTTTGATCAAAGATATGGGTACGGGTAAAAAGTTCCAATTTGTTCCCATGGGTGGGATAGAGAGGCACTCAAAAATTACGGAATATTCCTAGCAGTTATATTTACTGAAGTTAAATAAAAGTGCTTAGTAGAGGTCACGTCGGGAATAACATTGCGGAACTCCTTTGTTTCGACATTTTCTTAATTCGTTGTAAGAAGTTTCTTTATATTTTAATGCATGGTGTAGGAGTGGGTTCCGTGTCAAGAGATCTTTGAAGATGAGCCATCAATTTAATTTATAATCAGTAATATGCTGTAAATTGCTTGCAAGATACTGTTGAAATAGTATTTTATTGTTTGAAAAAAACACGGTCTAATTGTGAGCTAGTTTTCGCTGTTTGCCCAAATATCTGACTATTTTCTTTATATAGTAGGATCTTTTTAATTATAAGAGTTTATGTACACAGAAAAAAGAACAAGTAGTCACAACGTAAGTGATTTGCTGCTTGTTTTAATAGATTTTTCGACTAGCAGAATAATTTTAGAAAGCAGAATGCTACCAAAATTCTATAATATACAGATTACAAATTGTAAATCTCGTAATAGTTAATTTATCGACGTTAGAGTTAGGCGCAGTCGGGGTCGCCGCGCAGGGTCGCGACCCCCGCCCGATGCTCATCACAAATAAATATTTATATGACCTTCATCGCTCCTGTAGTTCACTAGTCTTAGACTATCTTATAATAGAAATACTAAATAGTACAGTCGCATGTAATGTTAATGAATATATGCGTTTATGTTGCTACTTACGCAAATTTATTACGTAAAAAATAAGCTAAGATAATAAAACGGTAAGAGTTCCGTTTTTTGACATTTGGCTACGGAACCCTAAAAATGTACCACGTTTGTATAAATATTATTAATTTTAATATGTCGATTTATAGAATTATATTGTAGGCAGATAAAAATCATTATAGCAATAAGCATAACTACGAAAAAAAAGGTTTTAACAAAAAAAAATTCTATAGAATAATATATATAATATCTCGTCATAATTATGTCCGACTTACTGTTTCCTTAAATCATTATCTCAGTAATACACATATTAACTATCTCTTACCTTAAACCCTATCTAACTCACCATGCATTCCTACCAACAACAAAAAAACTCAACATAAATCCTGTTTAACTCAGCTTTCCTCCACACCGCACAATTTGAAAATATGTTCATTTCCTTTAGCTTTGGAAGTTATGAGGAAATGTAACTCCTACTAATGTATGGTGCCCTGGTACTTTACGATTCGCCTTGATGGTAATGTACGTATAAAAGATCGCATTTACTGGCGACAGAAGGACCAGCTATATCAAGAACTGTAAAAAGTGGTACTTCTATATTTTTACTACACTCGAGACGAGTTTTGTCGTTAATTCTTTTACTGTGTAGTATATTTCTTATATTTTACTAAGTAAGGTGTGAGAGTATAGTCTGGCGCAGGTAAAATGAGCTGGCTACAAGTTCGTTTTTCATGTTTCGATTTATATGTCACATTTTGTTAAATACGGTTTTTATTACAAGTTCTTTCAAAAGCGTTTATAACTAATAAGCTATAGTCTGGGTAGAAGTATTAAGTATTTGTCATCTAATATACTATTTTAAGCAACCAATTCAAGCCAAGAAATAGGACATAATTTACGCCCCTTTTCTGCCAACCCCTTACAGTATCAATAACGTGACACTTCATCTCTCATTAAAAACTACCCCCAACGGTCTAGGCACTTCAAAACTTCAAGGAAAACTAAAACAAATCATAAAGTTTAGGCCCAATTAGACTCAGTTTCATTTACCATCCTAGGCAATTTGTCCCAAGACAAAACTTAGGTAACTTTCTGAACCTACAGCTACGACCAAACTCAAAAGGAAATTTGAGATGAAAAAGTATAAAGAATAACAGACAAACACGTTCTGTCTTTATCTTTCATATGTAACTGTTATGAAGTGCGAAAGAGATATAAAAGTCATATTCTGTAAATTTATTCTTGCTGAAGAAATCCACTAGAAAATTGATCTTAATGTGACCCACTTAAGGTGTTACTTAGTAATTGTAATTTAGAGTTTGTAGTAGCGATTTTTGCTAAATGCTTTATGTATAAACTCTCTAATTACAATACTTCTGGCATGGTTTTATGTTAATAGGTGTGCCATCTTTTAGTATCCAAAACTAAAAAGAACGAAATAGATGTTGTCAGAAAGAGGGTATACGTAAAAAATAGGCGCCTTCTTTTACATGAAAAATGTCACTCAAATTAACAAATAAGTATAATCAAAATCTAGACAGCTTAATACCAAATTCGAGTATATAATAACAGAAACTACTAAAAATTCAAATTCAACAGACAGTCAACAGCCAAATAATTGTGAGTGGAGTTCACAAGTTTACCGATTATCCTGGTTAGTGGAAATTAAAACGTCAAGAACGAACCGGCTGAGGAAATGGAAAGACAGGGAACTGCAATTAAGCATTAATTAGAAGATAAATGGAAACTCGTTTGGCTACCGCCTTCGCTGTTTGGCGGGATTTTTGTTACTATGGATATAAATTGTGATTAGATCGATAGCAATTGTTTTTGTCTAGTGAAGATTTTTTTTTGTATAGGCGTAGTACTTACGGTTTTCTCAATTTCGTTCTGCAAAAGCTTTTCTCGACATATGATTTATGTGATTAATTTTCTGTATTTGTTTGAGTAGTAAATAATTTATGATTAGTTGAGCGTGGCTTTGTAAACGGAATTCTCGTTGCCGAACCTTTAAAGGAATGAAAACTCGATGCGCTATGCGAGGTAATAATGTGCGCGCTTTTTTGCCTAAGACTGTTCTCCAATGAATTAGTAATAAACATCTTACCATAATAAATCACATTATTATGTCTTCATTGCTACATGGCATTACCATTACTGCAGCCTTTATATTTAGGTAACTGCAGAAATCACCCAATTTACAAAATAAAAGACAGAGGATATACACTAATCTAGCCATAATAGTTATCATACTTAATCACCCATAAAAAATAAAAAGCGATATATTTAACGGCGAGAGGCGCCGGTATCAGGATGGACCATTATTACGTGGGTGGTTGGGCGAGGTTTAAGGGCCTGGCCACAGCTTCTAGCGGTGCGGGGCGAGGTGCGGTGTGAGGCGCGGCGGGCGGCGCGGATTGCGGTGGTATGCCACAGCTCGACCAGTTGCGACCGCGGCGGCGCGGCGGCGTTAGCAGTGAACGTATTTAGAATAGCAACATTAAATAAAATGTCCCTTTCAAAAGTGGCACGGTATTGCCTAGAATCAAGTGCGTTTTTAGCACAAGATATTATTCAGTCTAGAATAGGAGCGCACCCAGTTAACCAAAAAAGAAGAGAACTTGGCGAATTTCACACTCTTTATTACGAATACAGGAACTATCCGGATATTTTTTTGAATATACGAGGACAAGCGTAGAAACTTTTGATTACATACTCAGCCACATACATGAAGACTTAAAAGCTAAAGTTAATTTTAAGAAAATTGTTTCACCTCCAGAACAGCTGTTTCTAACTTTAAGGAAAGTACCTACATATGTAGATAAATGAAAGTATTAATTTGTTTATTACTAAGTATTTATTTATTTATATTTTATTAATCACAGATTTTGCTTTTAATTATCCATTATTATATTATTATCCATTATCCATATTATCCATATTATCCATTATTATAAACGGTCAACGCGCGTTAAAAACAAAAGTATTTGTTTTGGTCGCGCGTTGGCTAGTCCGTCCACTTGATGCCGCCGCGCGCGCCGCTTTGAGCTGTGGCCGCCTCGATACTCTCTAGTACATTTGTTTCGTTCGCACACCGCGCCGCCCGCCGCCGCCGCGCACCGCGCGACGCAACCCGCGCCGCTAGCCGCGCCGCAGATCGCGCCGCCGCTAGCTGTGGCATACTTCGTACGTTGTCTAGCGTTTGTTTTCGCCGCTCACCGCTAGCCGCGCCTCTCGCCGCGCCGCAATAGTGGCTGTGGCCAGGGGGTAAGAAATAAGCGTAGTTCACAATCACAATCAAGACTATAATTGGCCTTTGAGAATACAAATCGTTTAACAATATGTGGCTAGACGATCCGTCGTTGATGTCCGCTCGGGGCCGTTGCTCGTTCTTCCTCAGCCACTCGCAACTAGGCCACCCAACGAACTGACGTTCCGTCAGAGCGACAGGTACTCGCTCTTGCCCATAAAGGTTTCCATAGATTATCCAAAAAGGCGCTACAACAGCGCCGTCACGGCCGGACTGACACACGCCCGTCCCTGGGCGCACTCCCTCTTCATAATCTATTAAGAACCAAAAATCATGACTTTACTGCAACATGTAAAGCTCGTCTATCCTGATATCATTACACTTGACTACACCATATCACAAACTTAGCTACAGCAAGCCATCTTACAAGGACCGGGTAAATGCATCCCTTCGACTGCCAACTTGCAGACCGGATGACACCACCCCTTCGACCTTTCAACGCATTTGGACTGGACAAGTGCGCCCCTTCGAACTTACAGCATAAGAACCGGGCAACACCGCCATTTCTACTAAATCGCATCACACAATCTGACGCCGTCACGGTCATTCCGTTTTTTACGGTGCTAACATAACAAACTGAAAACTTCTCACCGGATGCATCAAAATACCGCAGGTGTTGGTGACGTATCACAGTATGACGAGTTCAGTACTTCCATCCGATCGTCATCAGGGTTCATCCTCCAAGAATCCTTTTCACGGCGCAGTAGAGACCTCACCCAAGCAATCCTGTTCCACGACTGTCATACTTGACGTTCCACAAACAATCATCATAATTGTCGCTGTCATCGGCGCTACACCACGCAGGTGTGTTAGGTATACGAACTCTTCGACATATACTACCTCTCCGACACGGCCTTCGTGACGTATCACACGTCCTCGTGTGAATCTGTAAAGGAAAATACCACAAGTAGTATTTACCACCGCTCGGTTATCTCTGACCAATAAAACACCGCTTCAAGACAATCAGTTATTTCAACTTAAACCAGTAACAATTTTCTCTTACAAGCGTGTATTCAATTAACTTAGAGGGATTTCTGAAGCTCTCTCTCACAATTTTTAACTCATTATTATCACATCTCAACATCTCAACACATATCGCGACCTCATTCACCTCGCCTTTGGCCTCCTTGCCTCCGGCCACCTCGCCTCAGGCCAGCAGCCTTTGGCCATCTTGCCTCAGGCCAGCTGCCTCTGGCCACCAAACTCAATCGCGCGATGTGTCAGATACCTGATCATTATCTTGATCAACCAATATGTTTACAACATTAAGAGCTTCAGGCGTCCTCCTCAATCTGACATGGACATAATCCTTCCACAAGTAACGGTCTCCATAACTAACAATTTTAGCCAGACCTACACTAGTCATAGTGACAGAATCACACAAACATTTGCCATGAAATTGAAAACGATATCTTTCATCGGTGAGCACTCAGCACCTTAATCATAACAAAATGAAAACTGCTCACCGGATTCATCAATGTACGCAGACGTTGGTGACGTAACACACGTCGACCCTCCTCTCGGCAGCCGTTGTCATTGCACCACACGTCGACCCTCCCCTCGGCAGTCGCTGTGACTGCACCACACGTGTAGTGCACCTCGGCGCGGCGCAGCGGTCCTTGTCGCAGGCGTAGAGTGCCACAGTGGCCGCGTCGGCCCACAGCACCTCCCCCGCGTGCACGTCCAGCGCCGCCGGCCGCGCGCCCGCCGCGCTCTCCAGCGTCGTCAGCTTGCCCGACGCCACGTCCAGGTACTGCATGCTGCCCGAGCCCGCGTTCACCCAGTACAGCCGCTCCGCGTCCGGGTCCACCACCAGGCTGGTGACGTCGGACAGCAGAGGGTCGGCCTGCGCGTCCAGCAGCGTGCGCGCGTCCTGCGCGGCGCCGTCGGCAGCCACGAGGCGCTCGGGGCCGGCGTCGCGCTCGGCCCAGTACAGCATTCCAGGATCCACAATTGCTCGGCAGCTCTGGGACCACAGACGACAGCGGTGGCGTGCGCACACTGCGCGACGCCTGCTCGCCACGCAGTAGACCGTGCCCGCAGTCACGTCCACTGGAAACAACTCACGTAAGGTGCTATTGGTGATCCGAGTATCGATGCCAACCACCTTTCCACTCGACGACAAGCAGTAGAATGACTCAGGACGCAACTGAGCGCTCGCTTTTATAGGTGGTGGGAATCGAAACTACCCACACTTAAGTTATAGTTAACACGGCCTCTCCTGACAGTGCGCCATTCTCGGGGCACATCCTTCGTTGTCACTCCTCGCACGCGCCGTGCACGCGTGTCCAATCCGTGTACCGGGGCTTCCCACGAAGCTCGCAGTACAGCTCAGCCTCCATTGCAGCAGGATCAGGCTCGTTCACCCGTTGGTCGGTCGCGGTCGATCCTCTTCTCGGCAGCTGCTGTGACTGCACCTCTCGGCAGCCGCAGTGACTGCAACACTCATTGATTTGTCCATCGCCATTCTACAGTGCTCCTCGTGTAGTGCTCCTCGGCGCGTCGCTGCGGCGCGGCGCGGCACGGCGATTGCAGCAGACGAAAGCCAGACTCCTTGTAGGTTGACTCCTTCGATGTGCTCGTTTTACATTGTGACGCTCAGTTTTCTCTTCTTTTGTTTTCTTCTAGAACTTGTCATAATGTTTCGATTTTGCAGTTTCAACAAATTTCGTTGAATATCATCGTTGCTTCTATGTACGGGGCGGGCGAATATCATTACTTCTCTGTGGGCAGTGGATCCATCCCACTTCTGATAACGGCGAGAGGCGCCGGTATCAGGATGGACCATTATTACGTGGGTGGTTGGGCGAGGTTTAAGAAATAAGCGTAGTTCACAATCACAATCAAGACTATAATTGGCCTTTGAGAATACAAATCGTTTAACAATATGTGGCTAGACGATCCGTCGTTGATGTCCGCTCGGGGCCGTTGCTCGTTCTTCCTCAGCCACTCGCAACTAGGCCACCCAACGAACTGACGTTCCGTCAGAGCGACAGGTACTCGCTCTTGCCCATAAAGGTTTCCATAGATTATCCAAAAAGGCGCTACAACAGCGCCGTCATATTTAACAGAAATGGTTAAAGTTTTGCAAAGTTACAAGCTTCAGCGAAAAAAAAAATGGTTGCACACAAAGAGGGGCGGTCGCCGCGTTGTGGCCAGCCTACATGTATGTGTTTGTATGTATGTGTTTATATGTATGTATGGGTAGGTTTAAGCTGTGACCGCAACACAGCTTCCGATTTTTTTTACAAAAGGATGAGTGGCTCACTTGACAGTCTTTTATTTGTTTATTCTTTGTGTAAAAGATATTTGTAGCAAAAGGAATTAAGAATTTTGGAAGGGATTATAGTGTTGAGTAAAAATGTAGGTAGGTTACCCTATTCTAGTTTATTACATCTTATGTGGTATAAGTTATATCTTGCAGATGTGTATGGTATCTATTTAAAAAAAAATTACATAAATAATTAACCCATGTTCTTCACAGGGATAATCCGAGTGTAATTTGTTCCTTGACTTTTTAAGAATGCTTTCGTTTTAGAAATATTTGAACAATTTTGACTTTAGTGATTATGGTAGGTTTTAGAACTTACACCATTACTAGCTTTCTTTTTACCAATAAAGAGTATTAGTCACTGAAATATGAGTATCTACTTATACACTTATATCAGTAATTTTCACATACTAAAACTCTCAGCCGAGAATGAACTTATAAAAACAGTCTCAAAATTATCCAGTACCTAATTAAAAAGTAATACCCGGATTACATTTGACCATTTTCAATTACAAGTGTTGAATAGAATATTTCTTTACGGAAAACAGGCTAATGGTCCTACCAATACACAATAACAACAAAGAAGATTCCTAAATGGGTTTGTTAATGTTATTTTGTTTGTTATAGTTAAAGGATATTATGCTACCAATGTCAGTGTGATTAGGTTTTATTGGTCAGAATATAAAAGTATTTTATAACATTAGCTGAAGTTAGCGACTTCCTCCGCGCGAATGTCAGTTATAGTTATAAAAAAATTACGCACTGGCTGGGTGTGAGCTAACTTCAATCTAAATTTCATCAAAATTGATCCCGCCGTTTGCGTGTGAAAGTGTAACATTCATCCATACATACTAACAAACTTTCACGTTTATAATATTAGTAAGACTGTATTATTATTATTTTTTTATAAAACTATAATATACCAAACGTTCGGAATTTTTCGTCAAACATTCGTTTCAAGGTCCATTTAAACGAAGTTCTTGATCTATTTAAAATTCCCTGCATTATCAGTCATTCACTAATACTAGCAGTTGTGGAAGCAAGACGGCGCGCTACACGCGTAAAGTGGCGTCCGTCTCCTAATCACGCAATAATCTTACATTAAGAAAACCTACTCCCGAAACGGAAAAAAAAAATATTTTTATCTGTAATAAAATATAATAAAACATCTTAAATAAAATAATACCCAGAAGTTAAACGTTAACTCATAATTAAGCTTTAGCCTGAAACCTACACTTTATTATTATTTTATTGGCCATAAAAATGACAATATTTGATGTCGTTTTTATTTGAGGCAGTAAATATCGTCGTTAAACATCAAAGTAATATTGGACCTGTTTATAAACATGTTCGGAGGATGTTTCACACGGAAACTAATAACTTATCTTGTGTTTGCGTATCCGAGATTTCAGTAGTTACGAATTATGGCATTTGAATGACGTATGTGTTCAATTTATAGGCAAAACTACGTAGTTTTGTTTTCTATTAGAAGAACTTTGTGCGGATGGGTAGCTGTTTAAAATATGTGTAACGGGTTTATTTATTTGTTTTTTGCGGAAAAAATGGACAATCGTCAGTAGTATATTGGGTTTCGAATTTAAATAATAAGAATAGTATAATGTGAATGTCCCACTCATGGGTAATTGTTTCTAACCATTATGGCATGATCCCTAGTTAAATTAGGACCAGAACAAGATCTCGCAATAACATATAATGATTGCTACATTAAAATTCCTTTCACAAAATCGTATCAGCCTACTTCTACAAGAGTTTTTAGCTGGCAAAGTTCACTTTTGATATTTAATTTACCTAAAGTGTTTACGAACGTAAGGTACGTACCTGTACCTACATCGTGTTCATTAAAAACCCTCACTTAACCTAAAACCGCTCTCAGACGCGACGTGCGACGTTCAGTAGTGAATTTCAACAACCCTTTACAACCGACTCGTTCTCTGATACCCATGTATATTTATGTGTATGTATGTGTGTGTTAATCGTTAACCATCAAATAAAACTTGGCCTTTCGCTACCACTAAAAGCAATATAAAGTAATATTTTTGTATTTGTGAAATTGAGACGGCACACAACAGGACGTAAAGTAGCTTCTCTTTTCCGCATCTGCAAAAATCTTACTAGTGATAGTAGGCTGATACCGGTGTAATTATTTAAACACGATTAATACGATTATCTTACCAAAATTAGTAAACGGCTAACCAAAGCAACTAATAACTATTTTGTTTATTCACACATACGGAAGTTAACTATAGTGTAATAAAAACAAAACCTACATCGTAAAACCCAAAAACATTTCACTTAAAGTAACCACGAAAAAAAGAAATAATCAAACACTACTGCTATTAAAAAAAAGATCAATGTTCAAAAATCACAGCTAGCATGGTATGTAAATAATTTATTTACCATTATAATATGTGTGTCGAAGAATTATTCCGTATTTATAGTCACAAGGTCTTGACCTTTGACACGTGTCCAAAATATCAATAAAATGGAACGTTAAACATACGACGATCGAGTTCTTTTGAAACCACTGACCGTTGGGATTGAGGAAAGTATCCCTGACTTCTCAAACGCACAAAAAATTTGTTAATCGTCAGTCAAATCTCATGTTAAGCTCTGTGATTGGTTGTAATTTTTGCGGTCAACCAATCACAGTCATTATAGGTTGATTTGTCAGTTTTAATTGATCTTCCGTCCAGAAACAGGGGGATGGATTAGGAGTATACTTATTTAGGTTAAGGTTTTAAGGTGACATTAATGTGTTAAAGTGGAGATAAAAAATCGACTCTTTAAGAATGTAGGGAATTAAATAATGTCCGATTTGCAAAAATCTTCGAAAACAATGGCCCAAAAGCTGAAATTTTATTTTGAACATAAAAACACAGTGTTTTTTCCTAACAATTTACAAGTCGAGAACATAAACTTAAGCTCGGCTCGGCTTTAAACATATTTTGTTTAGTTATAAATGTTTCAGCGGATCGCGCCGGCCGACGCACGTCTTAGCCTTGATTACCGCAGGGATGGTAAGCTCGTGCATTAGTAATGCTAACAAAATACTCTAATGTTTCTACTATATTTGTGGGGAAAATATTCTATATGTTCAAAACATGGATTTGAGAAACCGAGTGATGTTTTTATAAAATCAAAATCAAAAGGTTTTTATTTCGAGTAGGCTTTCTCAGGCACTTTCAAAATGTTACTAACTCTTGTTACGGATAATTATGAATTGGCAATGTTGTTTTGTGATTGGAAATTGACTGGCTGTGTTCATAAATAATACTGACCGTCAACACGGTAGTTTAATTTATAAGATTCGTCAATAATCGCAAAGAATACACGAAAAAAAAAACATTTGACCTTAACTATGTCACATTATTAAACTTTCGATTTTTATTAGTAGCGGACGAAAATTTGTTTTTTTGTGAAAAAATGTGAAACAATTTTGTGGCTTCATTCACCCCCAAAGCATTCGTATGCACCAAAAACTCTTATATATGGTCAATTCAACACTACCCATGACATAATATAATACATACATAGATCCAAACATTACGTGCATGCGACGCCGGAGGGTTAGGCAAAGGAGCACCGTCATTCAGCCGTATTCTGCCAGTAATAGGGTCGTGACACGTGAATGTGCGCTTAATACCTATTTGTGTACACCTGCCATTTATCATTTATAGGTTAGAATGTTTTTTTGAATTAAAATTATTGATTTTCTTTGATATTTTGTATCTGTGAAAGATATATTTATTACTTTTCCGTAAAAAAAACATTCAAATGTATTTGATTATATTTATTTTCATTCTAACTCTGAAATATTTCGAAGTAGCCTTTATATTCATACACAAATGTTTTTTCATGAGGTACTTCTAAAGCTCGTATATAATGGTGTAAAATAATCTAAAATCAATTTTAATTCACTTCAGAAAACCTATTAACAAAATTAATTGCTCACTAACGGACTTCTAAAACCACGAACAACGGTATCTGCAACTAATGTCCCAATTAATATCGTTTTAATTACTGCATTTTCTCTAATTGCTAATCGTTTTCCGAATAAAAAACGTTGGGAAAAGGATTATTAGATTCTGCAGAGTTATTTACGTTGAAGCTCGCATGTCCGCCACCAGCTCCGCATACAGTAGATAATATTATGGCTGGTGTTAAAGAGAGACGCCGCTTTACGCCTTGTAGTGCTATCTCGCTTCCAAGCACGCATTAATATTACTTTTAGCTATGGTGGTAGGCCCTCAGTATTTATACAGGGTGTAATCGTATTTTCAATTCATCATGTAGCCGCTCGATCGGACATTAATAGCCATTTACAGTCCGCCATGTTGTGACGTATCAAAATGGAGTAAAATAAAAATTCCATATTCAAATTTATGGCCGTTGATAGGATTTTGTTTTTAAATGGCATTGAATGAATAAAAGAGTTTGTTTAGTGTACCGAATACAGGAAAATATGTAATGCAAAGCTTCGTTTCTGAGCGAATACTAAGGAGAGGCTATTTAAAAAATATAGTATGAAGATATTTACAATTTAATTACAAAGGACTCCTGTTGGCTATGTAGCAGCCCCGGTAATTTAATGTCAGTCAAATTTTAAAAAATAATGTAAAGAAATCGTGGGCTTTTGAGGTTGACATGAGATTAAATATTATTTATGTTTAGCCTTTTAGGAAATCGGGATTTAAATATTCCGATAGCAATTGGTTACTTGACTGACCTTGGTATTTAAAAAACGAATTAGTCTGTCAGAGAGATTTCTAAAAAATATTGTACATGGATTTTTTCTTTTATAGAGTTAACAAAAAATGAGACAATACAGTGAGTTGAAATCTCGTATGACGTCACGTACTTATTAGTAATTTTTTTAATGACAAGTGACGTTACTACCCCCCACTTCCAGATGATTTATCATCTTCGATTTGTTATATATTCGGATTCCTGAAAAATACGTAGGCAATGTTTTTTGGAAGTCTATCAGTCGGTCTCATTAGATTTTTTAAATCTAAAACTCAATAATAATAATTGAATTTTTTCATTAAATCTTCGTATTTTTTATTGATTCGATTAATGAAAAATACCTATTCAATATTTTTTAAATCTACCTGATAGACTAATTGATTTTTTAGTCAAATACCCAGTTTAAATAAAAGTATTATGAGCATATTATTATAACAAGATTTCAGGATGAAATAACACTTCTTTAGATTCCGTACCAAAAGCCATAGGGGCCAGTCCAAACTTTGCTAAAACAAGTGAAAATTAGTTTCTGTAGGTATTCGTACTGGGTACGTGTACGTTTAGTTTTTGAGAATTATTGTTACAGCTACCGCTTTAGCAAGTTCCCGTTTGTTATTAACACTAAGTTGTACGGCCCTTTTAGTTTTAACGGCTGTACGAGACTGCTCGCGCCCCGAGGACTGTTTAGTTTTGCGAAGTTGTAGTGCATTTGACTTTATGCCGCTAAAAATATAAGTGGTAATGGTCGTTAAAGGAATTCAAACAGAATAATGTGAAATAATAAATGTGTAATTTATAATTTCAATAAACGGGTGTTGGTGATCGATAGATGGTTTGTGTGAAAGAAGATATGGCTGCATAGAGTGTTGCTTGCAAGATGACGTCAAATAGGAACGTGTGGAAAAGAAGATATGCTGCGCCAACCCCTAATAATAATTGGGATGGGGGCAGGAAATGATGATAATGTTTGTTGGTGATCCATAGTCGTATGGCAAAGAGATCTCAGTTAGATTTATCTCGTCTGGCTGTTTCTAATTCCGTGATAGTTTAAAACTAAAAATCTTATAATAGTCTGATTACCTACACTTTATAGTACCTCAATAATTCAGTAAATATCATATTCGTATAAAGCTGACTCTAAATATAAATACGTATTTAATATTTACCATCGGTACTAGACAGAATATGTGAAGTGCTTTAAACAGATACAGATGCGTCTAATTCATCAAAACTCTATACACTACACCAGTTTAACCCAAAACGCGTGGGCGTACCACCTCGCCACTTAGTATAGAGTGCTATAGACTACTATAGAGTATAGAACGGGCAGGCATCTTATCTATGGCAGTAAAAGCGCGTACACGGCCACCTCCGTTGATAACGTGACGTCATAACATTATCTCCCGTGATATAGGGAGGTAAGCAGGGTGATTTAGGCCCAAGTCACATAGAGGGATGGAGTTAGAAAGTGTATAGGTTAACACTATAACAATACACGGTAATACTCGTACAAAGAAAGGAAATAGTAAAATGTTTTAGGTCTAGAATGTAATATTATTTTTATTTTTTTTTCTTCTCAACATTAATGTAATGCTATCTAGTCTCCAATTAAGCATACTAAGTAGCTTGTGTTATGAGGACTAGACAACCAATTAACATACTTATACATATATTTCTGAGTACATGTATATGTTATGGACCAAGTGATAAATTGAGCAGTATACATAATGCCCGGGCACTATGAAAAATGCCCAATATGAGAGTGCACTTTGATAATAATTATTCAAATAATCAAATTGACCGGGCACTATACATATGGCCTATCACCTTTTGGGAAAAGTAATACAAATGTTACAGCCAAAGTGATCAATCTGGATATTATAGATACTGTTTAGCTTATTATATATAATATCTTCGAAGAATTAGATAAAGTAATAAAACAAGTAGATATTCGTTTCAGAATTAATTTGTATTTTAATTTGCCTTAAGCGTACATATCATAAAGATTATTTTAACAATTAAAATAACATAAGATGATATTTTCACCTCAATAAATATAGATTTTGACAAATAAAAAAAAAACCTAATCTCACCTAATTTAGGTTAGGTTAGGTTAGGTTTTTTTTTTATTTCTTCCAACATTACGACCGCAATCAACATCGGAACTCGAACTCTTACGGTGTCCCCAATTGCAGCCATGGTTTATTTAGCGCTTGATATAACTTAAATATAGCATTAGTATCAAATTGCCCAACTATCATTTAGCAATATAATAATAACCTAGCGATATGATAATAATGAAGTTAAGATAGTAATTAATCACTTAGCCCGATAGTGCTAGGCATTATTCATAATGCCCAAGCATTATAAATAATGCCCGCATTAATCACTTGGTCCATAACATATACATATTATAGATAAATTACACCCAGATATAGAACAATTGAACCTGCTCAGGCAATTCGTTAGATATTTGATTTTTTTTATACCATATGGAAAGCTAGTGCAATGAAAAAATTGAAGAATTTCTTCCAGCCTACAAGGAGGAAACAAAGTAAAAACGCCCTAAAGTGTCGTGTTATTTTCGTCACTGCCAGATGGAACTTAGACGGAAAAAATATTTAATGGATGTGGAATAGATATGGATGTGGGTTGTAGTTTTTGTACTATTAACTTCTTTTCTTTTTGCTCTAGAATAGATTCTGTTTAAATAAATGTTGAAGTACGACAAGTCAAGGAATACTTAAACGTTATAACGGTTTACTCACGCGTATTTATCGGGATAGTTTCGAATCCAACCGGAGTCCTTAATCATGAGCTGACGCGTCGGCGGGGTCGCGAGTCGAACTCAGTTCCACTCCGGTTGGGTCCGAAACTAGTCGGGCTATCTATCGGGATAAAACAAATAAATACGCGTAAGTAAACCGTTATATCATTTAAGTATTTATCGTCCTCACGAAATTTGTTATAAAAACAGAGGTAAGTTTTTATAACACTAATAGTAAAATATCCTGTAATACTTGGATCCTTCCAGTGTGTCCCTCACCTTAGTCCGGCCTACGCCTCCGCCTGAAACTTCAGGCCCCGCCCACACACTAAGATATGTATGACGCCGGAGTCGTTGTGTTTTCTGCCGCTTTTTTAATTTTAGATTGATGTGGCTTTATTCCTTATTTATGTTTGTATATAAGTTCCGAATAATTGTGTTTAGAAAGTTACTTGAGGTGTCTATGGAACCAATTTTTGGCTTGATATACTACTGCATACATACTGCAACTAGTATTTAAAATTACATGCTTATGTTTAGACGTTTTTAGGGCAGAAAAATAAAAAAAATCCTATTAAACATTGTTTTTGCACTCAATAATATCAGAACGTAAATCAATATAACTAAATATTTTGAAAAAATAACCAAAATGAAAATCAGAAAGTTGCCTTCATCCACTATTTCCTACAATAAATTGAAAATAAATTTATACATTTTCTATTTGATCTGACTACGCTTTGTAGTTAAAATAAGACAGAAACAAAATTCTATATTAAAGTTTTTAAGGCAATTGGCAGATTTTTAGATATTCTACTTTTCAGAATAGAGAATACTATGTGTTCGTTGGACGAAAGTTTTAATTGTAACATCTAGAGAAACAATATTCCGCGAATTAAGTAATTTTCAAGAAACATGAACAAAGGATCAAATAATTAGTTTGAACAGCTTATTTGAGTTAAACCAACTTAGCTGTTGTTGACGCGGTTTAGTTAATATGAAAGATCTTCTATAGCTGCTTACTTGGAATAAATAGAGGCGAGCAACGTTTTGTAAGTAACAAAGACAGTTTAAATACTGAGTATGAATGGTGGGTAGAGCGCTGATGGCAATGCTATTATTTTTCTACCTATCCTGAAAACTTCTTGTATATCATCATCATCACTCCCCTGGCCATATCCTAATTACTATATAAGTATCAATGTCACAACTGAAAATTGGAGAAAAGAGATGAAATTCAAATTGATGTTTTGAGGCCTAGTTGACAACATCGTGGCCGTAAATAGTGTTAGTCTGAAATGATATCTACTCTCTCATTCATGGGTTTTTGGGGAAAATCAAAGTTCACTTCTTTCGGAGACTTCGGCCACTTGGTTTTTACTGTATTTTTGTTATCATGAAATTAAGCGATACCACAACAGTGAGCTGCTGCAAATTTACTTTTACCTTTCTTAATCTAATAATCATTTTCAACCAATTACACTAGCTACAAAAGCACTAGCACCTTCTATCTCACACTTTGTCACATCCATACTCTACAGTCGCGAGGTGATTAACGAGCTCTGGTCTGACGTCATCGCAATTGAGTGATTCCACATCTTCCCTCTTTGTTCCGCGGCAAAGTTTCCTGTATGTACATTTATCATTTGTGTTTGATTTATGGAAACAACGATATTAAATGCCTGTTTGTATGTGCTCTTTGTTTAGAGGGTTCGAGATGGTTTTGTTTTTAATAGCCCTTGTTCTGGTGTGACTTACTGGCCAAATGAGTGATTTGTATGAGGAGTTTGTATAGTTCTCGGTAGTATTTTTAATATAGCCTGTTTGTAAATATTTATAACTTTCATGTACAAGAAATTTGGTCAATTATTATGGTTTAAATTCTTAGAATTACATTATACCTCAGCATGTCTACTAAAGGCGCGTTAAAGTTAGTAATTGTCTTAATATTACACTTAAGGGTTCTTTTAAAATTGAAACTTCTCGATTACCCATACCTATTTTAAACAGTATTTTACAAGGCAAATCAAATTTTAGGCAATTTTCAGGTATTTTTTTGGAAACGCCTACGATTTTTTAAAAGAAAATTATTAAGCTAACTACAAAATGAGAATTTAATTCAAATCTGAATTTGGAAACAGTGAAACTCTTAGAATCGAAACCATGTACCTACAAGTAGATCCCTCCCACGTACTTAATTTATTCTACTTAAGGTTAGCTACATGAGGGAAAACATCGTAAGAAACTTGCGAGTTAATGATCCTTGAGTAATCAATCGTCGCCTGCTTCTGACGAGGTCTTTGCCCTCTCTGACTTATTAACTTATAATACTTCTTATAGTAAGCAGGGTTTCCTGATCTCTGACATTTTAAGCATTGTTTTTTTTTTTAGAACAATAAACAGACATAGAATATTTTCTTATCATCTTTTAAAACTATTTTTTTTGTGATTGTGAATTTTTGGGTTACCATCCTAAATGCTGTTAATCTTTAGTATTGATTCGTTGTAGTCCAAAAGGAATCAGAAATCCAGAAATTAATTAGTATCCTATGAAAAAACCTCAGATCCACGGCAAAATGGAATGGAGAAACACTTAGTTGGTTTTAGCCGGCACGCCCATTGGTTTACCTCAAAAGGAAAAATTCCATGGGGATTTAGAGGTTAAAAAAAGTCCTTTATATGCATATTACAGATTTTTAGGAGACAGATTCATAAGAGAGAAATTAGCTGAAAAAGGAGTTCTGGTATGTTAAACACTAACAACTTAAAACTAGAGCTCGATAACATTGCATCTATTGTGTGTCTTTAAAACTTTTGATCAGAGCGTACATTGTAAGTTGCAAAATCCATAACAGCGGCTTACTTATACAACAGGTTTTAGTTCCCAACTTAAGCTCTAGGGGCTCTGTACGTTGCTATGTAGAATGTATTTAGTGTTTAAAAAAAAAAGTGAAAAAGAGTTGTCTGTTGTGTAATATAGTTAGGTAAAGATAAATAGGCTGAAAATAGATCTCAGTGGCATCCCCTTGGAGAGGCCTATGTCCAGCTACTGCGATAGACTGATGATAATGTTGATGAAATAGGCATAGCAGTATGTGTAAAACATGTGTGTGATTCGGTACAATCGATTGGGTAACTAAAATTTGGAAACTACAATTGACATCTGAAGAAAATTTGTTACAAATACATAATGTGATCCTAAAACTGTTATTATATCTAAGTGTTCTTTAAAATCGACCAAAGTAGTGGTAAATAACGTTAATTAAGTACCAACTGTACTCCTCGATCCTCTTCCATTCCTTTTAAAGAGATTTATTCAAATTTATTGGCGACAAAAACCACGTTTAAAACGCTTGCCACGATCCTCGCATTTGAATCGGACAGACGAGTAAAGAGTCTTAATGCAGTATTGTTTTAAAAAGTCTTCAGCTTGTACAGACGAAATACTTTAACCAAACACATTACTCTACTTGAATCCATTTGAATTGTGGCTTTGTGAGGTTTTTGCCCTGCTCTGTGACGTTTTAAGCTGACAGTGTTTTAACAGGCACCGGTTTTTTGATCCAGTGATGTTGTTTTGTTTCAAGAGCGGTTTCTTCGTATAATGTTAATGCGTCATACTTATGCGATTTGTCTGTAGGGTTGGTAGGTACATTGATATCTGTAGTTCGACTATTTGAAAAAGCCCATGATCCACATTGTGAGACATTGTGATGGGGTTTAAAATGTGGCAATTTACCTCAAGCCAGCATTTTAAAATGAAAATTAAAAAGAAAAGTAGATAAATAAAACTATCATGATCATAACATTCTTTCATATCACAATTTTAAATAAACATTTTTTGTACCCTTTTTTGTTTATCTAGTATACTTAACCGGTTAACTCGAGGAAACCTCTATTTGCATTTTCATATTCATTAAAACGTAGTGTATCCGAGTGTTTTTAACTTATTAAACTAACGACCTACTGGGATGCATGTGTTAATTTTTGTGGATGTGTATTTAATATGCCGTAGTGGAGCGGTTCTGTAACGTGAAAATATACTGTAATATGTTTTCCTTTTAATGGAGAAAGAAAACTATATGTTTAGTATTTATGCTGTAGTAGTTATGTAATCATTGCGTTATTACACAAGATTTCTTTTTAAGCAGAGTGTGTGAGGTATTGGTGGTTTTGTTAGAAGATTTAACTGTCTACTCGTGGATATTATACTAAAACTAAGGTCAACGAAAATCGAAAATCCATTCTTTTTTGTAACCAAGAACCATTATTGTTGAAAACAAAGGTTTTATTCCACCATTTTCTCCAACTATAAGTCTATACTAACGACTATAAACACTCTTTTTAGTTTATACATAAAATACAACAACAATACCTAGCCATTTAGAAATCAACCTCTAAAGACAAAACAGGTAACATGATCGTCGAAAACTACTTTCCTTTCCGTAAAAATGTCATATCACGTAGTGTTTTAACCTTAAACAAGAGCCATCAGATAGACAAAAGCATTAATGGCATAGGTCAAGCAAACTGCAGTGACGTCACGAAGGGAACAATAGTTTTCCTTTACTAAATGCTAAAGTTGAGGGAACTGTAAGGTGATACTGTCATTAACTTATAGGTCTACCATCACGCCTTAAAGTAGGACGTGTAAGTGTTTGTAAAAGAGAGACGCCGCTCTACATTTTGTAGTGCGCTGACTCGCTTACACAAATGTAACAATCTTACTTTATAAAATAATAAATATCTTGGGACATTATCCACACACGGCCATCTGATTCCAAGCCAAGCAGAGCTTGTGTTATGGTGATCAGATAGCTGATAAACATACTTATATAACTCTAAATATATACGTTTTATAGATAAATCACATCCAGGCACAGAACAAATGATCTTGCTCATTTGTCCTGGGTGGGAATCGAACCCACGACCTCCGGCTTAGCAGACAGGGTCATTAACCACTAGACCAACAGGCCCGTCAAAGAGATAGTGGTTAGCACCAAGGTATAACAAAAATCACTAAATGTAGAAAAAACGTCATTAGGTAAAAGGAGACCGCACTATATGTGTTGTATAGCGCTCTCTCTCTTTTTTCGGATTATAGATTTTAAAATGTCTTAATACGGATTGTGGGGGTTGAATTGGATAGATGCGTGGGTCGCACAATGGACAGGTTTTCAAAGGCGGGAAACATGATACAAGGGTCTGTAGGCGTTATGACCTTAATTGAAGTTTTAGATAAAATATTTTGTTATTGATTGGCTGTCGTATTGATTTTGAGGTTGCAAACAGTAGTACTGTAAAAGTCAGACCAAAAACGTGTTTTGACATTGCCGGTGAGATCCTATACCTAACCATATCTCACTGAACAATGTTACAGTTACTGCAGAAATATACCGCTTCCTAAATACTAATCTGAGGTAGCTAAAGGTCAAATTTTTTTAGTGCCCCAGTAGAAATATTCATGGTCTATTCTCCGTCAGGGGGTTGATGCGGTCTTCCGGATTTTAACCAGCTTAAACCACAGAAGCGTCCTCATCTGCCTATAACTGCCTTAGTCTTGCATTCATAGGTGCCTTGGACAAATTAAAGGAGTAATAGGACCTTTATCTAAATATACTGAAGCAGTACTTACATTTAACAAACCTACAACTCTTTTATCGTAGTGTCGTTGAAGTTAGTATGCATTGTCATCAAAGACAGCGGGTTGTTAGCGCAGTGTGCTCGCTTCAATGGCGCGCCTCGCTCCGCATAATTGCTGGGAACCATTAGTTTAAGCGGCCGCAAACATGTGTCGCAAACGCTGCAACTAACTGACGCATTGAACTTAAAGAGCGAGATTGCTCTGAATGCCTACCTATGCGTATAGAAGACTGCAGTATGAATAATGTAGAATTGTAGAATATAAAAAAGCGTTTTCGGGAAATGGTTTTCTATTTTTTTTCTTTTCTGAAGAGATTTATCGATGTCAAAGGTTATTTTCTCTGTCTCGTGGTAAAAACAAAGGAAGGTTTTTGCTCAGCAGTAGATACTTCAAAGTTGATGAAAAGTTATTTTTTAGGTACTTGGTCTGAAGATTGTTGACTATTTGTTATTATACCAAAACCCGTTATAACAGTTGATAGGCCACTATAAACCTAATTACCAGCCTTTCTGTGTTTACACCTCAAAATGAGTAGATTGAAAACAAAAATTGTGTACTGCAAAACTAATTCTAACAGAAAAAAGCGGAAGAAAAAAACTTAGTATTTTTAGGAAAAACTTCCTTTCACGAAAATTTTACGCAAATTAATTTACTAACTTTCTTACATTTTTTATAACTAAAAATCCCATCTTAATTAATTGAATTAATTGCATCCGGAATTCATCCCTTTTTGCACTACAAATCGTTATTTCCCGAATCGAGCTGGGCTCACAAACTTTGTGACCCAATATTTTCACAATATTTTACAGTCGTTGGATATATATTGGTGTCCATTTACCTGAAATAATCCTTTATTCGCCTCCGGCGGTGCTCGCCAGCTTAATCCGGATTTCGCCCCATAAAACTTGGGAATATTGAAGAAACATTCTATTTCAAATGATATCTTTTGAAGTAAATATGAACTTGAAAGTCAATTTTATTAGTTCATCACCTGAGAAAAATTTCACTATTTCACTTCACTATATTTTTAAGACCAAACATGACGTCTAGGGATAATACATACAATAATATTCCACGACTTTATTTACAAAACGCCATCTAGTCTGAAACTATGTACTTCTAGTTATTTTTTTCATTATCTTTTCTCTTTTGATCGTTGTTCTCTTGTCTAGATGAACCTGCCTAGACAAGCTATATTTTGACCATTTCAATTCAAATCGTTTCAGCTGAATACCATTATATGATGCCAGTGCTTACTTTATGGAACCAATTTCACTTGATATTCCATATTCCTTAGTATGTAACACTCATTGTCATTGTCCTAAATATTATCCAAAATTCCTAATCGAACACTAAACTATTAGCCAAATTGCCAAAGCCAAGAAACTTAACAAGCCAGCGATAATCCACATACATAACACCACTCGTAACCACGCCTGTTCTTAAAAGGTCAGTTCACACGTCACAGGGATCCGGGCTGTTATAGTGAACGTGCAAATTTGGAGCAGAGCCCAACTCATCCCGAGTCACGAATATTTAGCGGCGGAACGTGTCTTGGAGGCGTGATCGTGAATATCTGCTGTAGTTAACTGCTGTCAGATGCCGCTTTATATAGCCTTAAAGATATCGGCTTTCGTGTTGCGTATTAGTATTTAATCTTTTGTTACTAAGTAGGTATTTTCTTGGTATCACTTTTTATGCCGGGGCTGCGGGATGTTTGTAAGAGTTACCGCGACCCTGGCACTTAAAAGGCTCCAGGAGAAACATAGTGGGTTTTAGTTAGTAAAAGTCTAACAGTCCCTCCTGCTGCACCCACAGCGCAAATCAGTTAATAATTCATAAAAAAAAGGTGTACCTATTCCCATATAAGGTCCTTTTTAGTCACATCTAAGGCATATGCACTGGATTGGGAAATGTAAATTGGACTAAGGTTTGACTAAGCAATCTATTCGCATCAATACGCATTAAAAAGTTCATAATATTGGCAGAAAGTCAACGACCATCGCGAACTTTGATCAGCTAAATAATTCAAATCCATTCCGAACCCTTGATCGGTACCTATAACCTCTCAATATTTTGAGGTCTCAACTTTGGATAATCCCGTTTGACGGGCGTTTGAGCTCGGTTTAAAGTTATCAGTTAACAGATTACCGTGTTGATTGGGCACCTTATTGCTAAGGCCCGGTCACTGGGTCGCCGGGCAATTTTGCCCTCCACGTATTTACCGTTATCGGTGTAATATAAATTTGATTAGTTGCTCAGCTATTGTTTATTTATGACGGCCATTTGTGGCTCGTTGCGGACAGTTTCAAGATAAAGGCCGTTGAAAGAGATTATTGTTTGTTATGAGATTGGCGTTTTGTTTGACGTTTGTTGGAGATTTACGGATGTGTTTAGGTTGGCGTTTTTAAAGCTGAATCGTGATGCTTTTGAGGGTTAAAAGATGAGATATTTTTATGAACTGTGTGAAAAATGAGAATAATTTGGGACTGACCATCAAAAAGAACTAGATCGTAGAACACGCTAATGACAAAAACAAGCATCAAAACATACACACGAACACATTTAAGTTATAAACCGATACAAATGACGCAAAAAAGCACATTCTAAAAGCCATCAATAAATAAACCTCCATATGAAAGTCCAATAAACTAAATGGAGGATTTGTGCGAAGTGACTACGCACAAATTGTATATTTGTCGGGCAGTGAGTTGCAATTTACCCTCACCGTAATCAAAGCGGGCCCGTAAGGGAATGTGTTAATATTATGACACTGTTGTTACGAGAATAAGGTTAATAATGAGCCGGTCTTTATTTGTAAAAGTATTCCGGGTTTGTGTAATAGAAACATGATTTTGGCCGTACGACTTTTGTCAGAAGTAGCTTTTTGTTACTCTCCTTTTACTCTCTTCGCCGTGGTGAGGTCAATTAGATATGTATAAAAGATATGTATACTAGAGGCAAGCCTATTGCAAAATCTGACTCAAAATGTCAAAAGCCATCAATGAATTCGACGGAATTTATTCCATACAAACTTTCCCGTTGAATAAATTCCGTTCCGAACCAGCAAATCAAAACTCAGCTAATTCTCCTTTAATCTGGATACACGACGCGGTAGTTTTATGAATGAAGTATCTTCTAAAGGACGGTATTTACCTGTTTTATAAGCAACGATGTTTCAACCTAAAAATATTTTCATAAAGCATTCTTCGTTGTACATAGAAAATTTTATTTCATTAAATATTTAAACAATTTTGTCCGCCATGTCTGCGAGGCTGGCGGCCTTGGCCAGGGCTGTCAGGCGAAACTTTTTTACTTAAGAACTACAGACAGCTGATCATGAGACTTAACATTGTAAACTTTGTTGTATATTTAAATAATGTACTTGAAAGTTGTCGCGTCGAGTTGCGGAGGTGTTTGCAAGACTGAGTTAAGCTCTTCTTTTAGTATGTTATTGTAGTTTATAAGAGCAACCTAACTTTATTAATGTGTCGTATACAATCTCTTAGAGCGTACTCTTGTGGCGGTATTTGGCAGCTTTTATTCTATACACTTCATTCTTTTTCTACGGTATAAAAAGTTGAGCTCATTGATGAGTATCTCGAGTAACAAATAAATCCTTCGCTATTTGCAAACCTCAAACTTGAGTTCTGTAAACTGCAGCGAAATAGAATATAAAAATACATTTCCCATTGTCTTCATGAAGGGGAATTTACAGGTAACAACCCTAGAGTGAATTGTCGTTGGGTTTCAGGGCATTACTTGAATGCTCTTGTTGACTGAAGTGTGAACAAAACCAAGTATTCATCCGTCTCTCTTGTGTCTTTGCTACGTTTTCCATGGGCTCCGAAATTCAATTGTCCCTCAGGAGTCCTTCATGGGCATTTCCTTGCCTTTCTACAAGGGCCTTATATTGAGATATCTCAATAAGTATAAGTACGGTACATCCGGCGTTGACAAAGATAAGCGATGATTTTGGTACAAGTTTTCTTTTTGTTCCAAATTTCTTTACGCAAAGTACTTGGTTTATCCTCACGTTCGGGGCTCTCACTAAAATATTCTGTAATTTTGTTGTAAATTTTCCGATCGGCTTAAACGCTACAGATTAAGTTGTAAATTTTTAATAAGCTTGTGATCTAATTAACGGGGGACGACTTAATCCGATAAAAACAAGAAAGTGACAGGATTAATCGTAAGAAAGGGACGTGCTCTTAGGTATAATCAGTGGGCTGGCATTTCACTGGCTTTGCGGAAGAAACAATGAAGTTGCTAATTATGCAAATCTCTTTTGTCATGAGCTTATTCTATTACGGCAAAAATTGTTGCAAATAAATTTCCCTTCTTGACGAGTGTTGCTTTGAAATACAACCTAATTCGGCCGTGTTAAATGTTAATTTTCTTTGTTCTTTATTATTTTGACATGTTTCGGTATAACACGAAGTTGGGGTCATCGCGGGTTATTCGCTGTTTTCGTATTTGCTTGATGATTAATTATGTTTCCGAGTTTTTGGAGATAAACGACTTTGGTATAGATTATGATACTGAATATGATATAAAATATGTATGCTCAAGAATGTGTATACTAAAAACTATAACAGACCTGATTCGAGAACATGCAAAACCAATCAAAGTTCATTCAGAAAACATTGAAATAATTTCGCTCGATTTTAGCATTCAAAAGGAAACTCTACCCACTATTCGTAGAGTGGTATTTAGCTTGCAGGCACCTAGCCACTTAGCCTGAAGCCACGTATGCTAACACCATTAGAATTCAATGGCGCAAAGTAATAGCTCGCTTTCGGCTCACTCGCCGACCAATCTTCAAATTGACCTTTTAAAGTGACGGATATTCGTGTTAATATATTGTACTAGAATTATATACGAGACGTGAACTTAAACCTAAAAATATTAAAAAAAATATGTCAAATTAAAAAATGGTTAGGAACCTACTAGTGAGCCAGTGTGTTGATCTCTGCTTTTGCCAATATGGAAAGGCGTTCAGTAGGGAAACATTTTCTGTCCGGTATTTTATTGCAAGCTGTTCCCGTAATTTTGTCTGCCTGGAATTAAACAAAAAAGTTATTAAGTTTCTTTTTCTGAAATAAACGAAATCTCGATCTCTAAATCTTGGTCCTCATTAAATTTGCTATCTGCTAATAAAAGTTCCGTCAAAATCGGTCCAGTCATTTCAGAGATTAGCTGGAACAAACAGACAGACAAAAATTTTAAATAATGATATTTTAGTGTATGTACTCCAATTTTATTAATAAGTATAGATGTTTATTATTATTTACTATACCGATGATTAAAAAGCCACGAAAATATTAAAAAAAAATACTACGTACAGCGAGTTTTAAAAGATTTTATTTAAAAACCTCTAGACTTTACGGGTTTTATAATAATATTAAGACTATAAATAAACATTTTACAACGTGCTATCTAATACGTCGATCCTGGTTGTAATTAATTTATAATTAAAACTTAATATACGGCGCTTCACCTTAGTTCGAATTACAAATTGCTGTAGCGCATCGGGTTTTCCCTTTATATACCGCTATATGTGAAACATATATTATATATGTTAACGAGAGATTTTATGGCGAAAACGCTCCTCGCAGAGTTTCCGGCTTCATCGTTAAACACGTTTCTGTTTCATAGAACAATATTTGATATTTAAACCCCGTTTGAGAATGTATAAGCTTTGCTCCATGCTGTTATGCGTTCACTATAAACTATATAGCAACGACTCCTGTTATTATTGTGTGAGCGAGTTGCTCTACACGGTGTAGTGTCGTCTCTCTTCCACAATGGCGATGGTCCTGCTTTAATTGCTTACAGTACTGGTACTAATCTCTCTACGGTAGAGTCAAGGATGCATCTATGTTTGTGAGCTTACAGACTATACATACATAATACACATGTATACCCAGTCAGACTACTCAGTAGTTGGCTGGTTATCGACCACCGTCTTTTAAGTTTGGTTGGATATAGGTAGTCTTTTGTAGGAAAATGAGCATAATAATTATCTCTATGTTTTGACAGATACTCTACTAATTATCGCTATCGGATATAACTTTAGTATATTTTTCTTATAATTCGGAGTAAAAAGATAAGGAGTTCAACCCATACCGAGGGCCCGGTGTGGCACTCCCACCAACTAAAAATACCCCGAGCCCCTTCCAATGCCTAAGCTAGAGTCGCGAGATCACTCGCGCATGTTCTGCACGATTCTGGCAAGTATCTGACTATATAATACAAGCTCTAAACATGAAAGAAATTTCGGGTAGTGTAATTTTTTTGTTGCTGAATGTTTGCAGCCTTACCTAGGTAAATACCACTAAAGTCTTCACTTTTCAGTAAAAGCAAATATTAACCCGGAATATCTGTGAGAGTAATTGGTCTACAGTCTAAAGGTTAGGAGTCATCGCTCGAACCGTCGGTTTATTATAGCCATAAATTATTTATAAGTTGTTCGTACGTTCGATGTAGAGCGTAACTTGCTAAGTGGATGGTAAGCGGCTCCGAGTGTTGTGTTTATGTTGTAGGGTAGGCCCAGGTGTATTAATGACCCTTCTAGTTTTCCTTTTTGACCTGTTTTCTGTTGAAGGTCAACGGTTTTATCCTTGTGGTACTGTGAGGTATTAGGCTTATTGGTTTCTTTCTTAAATTACTTCATAATGTGAATAAGGGTACTTGGAGAGGCATATGTCTAGCAGTGGAGTGCGTTAGGCTGATGATGATGATTATGATGAATAAGGGACATGAAAATGTGTTAAGTATATTCTTTAGAGATTCTTGCCGGTTCTTCTCCTTAGGAATGACAAATTGGAATAGGGGTTCCAATGTGTCATTCCATTGTAATTTTATTTTCTAAAGTGCCATTTTACGTCTACAGGATTGTTTTTTATTTTGATTATGTTGTCTCTATTAATGTAACTCGTCTTTGTAATTTTAAAGCGTAATATAGCGACAGATAGATGTTAGATCGTTTAAGTTGCAATTCAGAAAATTAGGCCAACTAGATCAAATTCTGACCTATTTCTGGTCAAACCAAGGCACGAGATGTTTATTAGTGAAACTAAACCATCATTGAAAATCTACAATGATACATACATTGTAGGTCGTAACAATTTTCACATCAAGTTAAATTTTTGTATCTTTCAAACACACTATCTGTAACAATTTTTACATCATGTCCGATACTCAAAATTATATATCTTATGTGTTATATAGATACATCTGGAGATATTATTGTAGCTTCATCCACAGTGTGATAATAGACCGTATCTTCCCCTGCCACAGACATAAGTGTTTTAAATAGGGCGTGCCCTGGATAGCTAATGTCGCGGTAAATATCTGAGTGATATCTTCACTGTCATACTTTTTCCTGACGTTTCTATAAAGCTTGGTAAATTGCAATGTAGTTGAATGTAGTCAGTTTTACAGGAAATGAAGTTAAATAAAAGGTTGTACTTTTTGGGCACGTTCATTTTAAACTAGAATTAATTGATTGAAAGTTAAAGTTTGGGCTAAATACTTGGCTTTTTTTTAGGAAATATGAGGTGTTTCTAATGATACTGTATTATAGCTTGGGAAAGGTCACCATTTTAAAGCTATGAAGGCGCTACTATTGTTAACAAATAATATTTTATTTTTACTGAATTGATTTATTGACAAAAGGAACACCAACAAGTGTAGAGTGGAATATAATGTTTTGATTCTTGTAAAATTGTACGTATATTCAGATAAATAAATAAAAATATAAGTAATTCATTGACAAGCAATCCACGCATTTAGTTTACAATTCAAAACTATGTATAAAAAAATAAAAAAGTAGTAATATAGTACTTTTATTTAACGTTTCTAAACATATTTTAATTTCACGATTTCTATGTTTGACATTGCTGGTTCTCATTAGCTTATAACATTGTACTGTGACCAAGAATTACGAATAACGCGGAGTTAAACTGTAACTTAAAAGTGTAAATAGACCATCCAAGTTCAAAACGTTTAAAAAGATTTCCATAGCTAACAATCACTTTATTATCGATCTATTTAAGTTTTAAATGGAGACTTTTAATAATGATTTAGATTTATTATAGCAAGAATTAGTGCCTTTACGATGAGTTCTTAAAGCGAGATAACTGCTATTGTGTAAGTGAGTGAGGGGACACATTATATTGCACTTATTCCTAGCTCGTCCCTCTTTCGAGATAACAATAGTAACCATCTCAACTTCAACGTTAGTCAGTTACACCAATATTCGTCACAAGCAAAACTCCGTCAACCATTCATGAAAAATCACTACAAAATAAGGTGTCATATTAATTACTTTATAAGTGTCAATTGAACACCGCCGGACTGTCCCCGTTGCTTTTACAGCATGCTTACTATAATTGTATATAATTTTTCCGTATGAACGCGAGCATAGCCACGCGATCGATATTCGCCACGACATCCGTTCGCTATAATGAGTAAAATGACGTCACTATTATAATTAAGCCTGTGTGTGTGCACGAATAGACGGCTTTAGTTTTCGTGCTCATTTGGTTTTAGTAAACAGGGGTTAGAATGGCTTCCGACCCCTTTTATTTTAGAAAAGTTGCTGGTTCATGGTTGTGTATCTATATTTCTATAGACGTAAGATTGAAAGGAACGTTAATACTCAGTGTCAACTATTTATGCTATAAACCAGTACTATTAACGTAAAACAGTAACAAATACCCTTTTATTTGCAGTCTGTCACTTACTAATATAAAACCAGAATAGAATATAAAAGAATATTTATTATGAGAATTTTATTTAGAATACTTAAACACATTTATTTGCTTGAAATACGGTTACAATTACAGATCTTAAAATACAATTACGTTTCTTCATATCTCGCCTCAAATTTAACATGAAATACCACAGGAGTCCTAGTTTTAATTTACCACCTGAAACCTAATATAAAATCTCGTTTAAGGACTTTAAACATTGGCTAAACATCAAAAAGCGTTCATAAAGCGAGAGTAGCAAATAGAAGCACTTGGTACTTAAGTGGAGTAGTGCTTGGGCCCTCGATCGCCGGCTTGAGCTCAATATGGTATTGTTGTTGGCCGCATTGAATTTTATAGCAATAGTACCACTATTGAACTGGCCGCAAGTTCTGGACCATTGTGACCTTTCAGCTTTGAGCTTTGTCAAGTTTCATCTTGGATATTGGTTGTTGAGGATTTTATTTTTAGAAAAAGGTGTTCAAATGTTGGTTTTGGAAGGTGTTGTGATTTGATGTGTTGGTGAGTGGGTTTAATTTCATTTTTTAAATCCTCTTTTTATAGTTTATAGCTTGGATATCTATCTACCTACATACGGAAGAATAATCTACCACATGCCATATGCATTATGATTAGAAAGAGGCTTGCTTGTTAGAATGGTAGCCACAATAGTTGTCAAAAGTAGCATGATAACTAACCGAAACATGGCCATTACAGTGGTAGGTACTTTGGTTAAGGAATACATAGCGTATTTTTTATAGAGAATGGTAAAGTTTACTTGATTCTAAAACTGATTCCCAAAAAAGAAAACACTATATTCCTCGTACGTGTCTAAGAATGAAAAAAAAAATCCAAGCATATCTCCAGAGATGCTAGTTTTGTGAGTGGCGAAAAATGCAAAAACAATGCAAATACCTAATACTTGGTTACCGAAGGCCAGTTATATATCGATCCTGTTCCAATGGCCCACAGGTGTTCGCCACACGGACCTGGCGTCTTCCCAAACCTCCTTTCTTACAATTCAGACTAATGCCAGTTTCTGGTATTGTTTTTGAGATCGGATTTTTTGAAAGTTGCTTCTTAAACTAAACTTTGTGTTATTTCTTGTAGCCTTAGTTTGTCGTGGGCTTGGCAAAATCTTTCGCTATGGAAGAAGAGGTAAAGGACTATGTCCTGAGTTTTTTTTTACATTTTCCAATCCGATGTCGGTTTTGGACGATGTCGGAGAAAGTCACATGTGTGAAATATCCGTCTGTCTTTCACATTGTTCGACCCGATATCGGAAGTATATATTTCATACAGCTTACTTTCGCCATTAAAGGATTATCGTTCCATACTAATATTAAATCGGATAATTTGAAAACGCTCTAAGATGGCATACTTTAATATTGCTTTGGCAAATCTATCCTCATCATTGCGAAGTAATAGGTAGACATGTATTGGCACGTGTCAGAACGCACATCTTGCAATATTAATTGTTCGCGTTTACTCCTATTTATCCGTCATTGAAAACCAGATGAACTGTTTACTTACTTTAACATGTCATTGTGATGTAGACTCCTTAAACAATATATCCTCAATCCTCCAATATATAGTAGATTTAATGAGGAGTTAATTAAAGGATATAGTTGTAAGAGCAAAAGTTTGAATTAACAATAATTGCGCGATGGATGCTACGTACACTCGTGGATATCAAAACTGACTAGTATATTAGAGGATTAGTATACTATTATTAGAGGATTAGACTCAGACTAGCTAACTGATGGGGAAACTTGACAAATTATTTTATTTTTCCTTTTTTATACCTACTGGAAATATATAGAACTGACATATCAACTCTCTCTAAGCTAATAGAAAACCTTACAAGCTATTTTTAGTATTTGGAAATACCTTTCTAGCAATCCAAAATTAGATTTCGAAGTCGTACTCCTCTGTAAAGTTTATGTCAGAAAGACGAATCTCTGGTATACCGAAATAGAAGTTCAACTTTCGACGTAGATAAGATTCCAGTATTTCCAGTCTAAAATCACAATGCAATTTGGATCTACTCAGTACTTCTATCTTCTTTAACAAAAATAGTTATACTGATAAGCTTGACATGTCTGAAAGATCACGTCTTCTAAATAGAAAAAACTAGGTGTTTTTCTTTTTGAAGAGATAAAATAACATGCTCTTTAAAAAAAAAACAGGATTCTGTTTTAGCTTTAAACTCGTATTTACATTCAGTTTTCTTTGTGATCAACCTATTCTACTGTGTTTTAGGCACACCGATAGATTTCTTTAATGAATACTAGTTATGGCAAAGATAGAGTTTCTCTTTGCTTGCCATTTAATTCACAATGCTCATCATCACTGATCAGACCTGTACCAAATATCAGGCTTAGCGACATCATCCAACTAATGGTTCAACAATCAAGTTTGACAGCTCGTAAGCTACGCTTTGATACTACGACTGGCGGTATTAAGCTAAGCCTTACGATCACGACGCGGCTAAGTGTTTAGCTTCAACAGAAATACCTGTTAATTATTTGATGTAGTTATTGATACCTAGATTACAATACAGTGTCTATTTAGGACACTGAAGCATTCATTTGACTTATTTATATTTTGACATTGATTATTATAGTAGCGTAATGCTAAGGCCCTTTTTTTCTGGTGTCCCAGTGAAAATCCTCATGGACTATCCACCGTCTTCACGTGCCGGACTCTTACTGGCTTTAACCACTGAAGCGTCCTCACGTACCTATGGCCGGGGGCACGGGGTTCGCTTTCGTATTCACCGCGCCCCTAATATTTTTGCCCCTACAGCCTTACTTTTTCTCTGATAAGAGTATTGACACTCATAAGAAAAACGCTCTTTAAGTATTTATAACACTAAGTGGTCCTATGGAGTCAGATAAATCTGTCCCATGTAGAAGGTTGTTAATTCGGTGAGAGTAGAAATAGAACTAACCATAGTTAAGACACGTCTCGGCTGAAGTCATCTTGGAATAGAAAACGAGGATTCCCTTTTACCTCCAAGTTAAGACTGTTGAGATTGAGCTTAACCAAAGTTTTAGTTCTAAAATTGAATCGTTAGTTCTTCAATACATAGTATATAACAAAGTCAGCCTTCAGCGTCTGACGATCTGTTTCTTTCTATGTTTAGATCTTTGAAACTACACAACAGATTTTGGTGCGCTTTGTTAATAGATAGACTGCTTCAAGAGGTAGGGTCATATGTAGGTATAAGATATCAGTATTGCACTTGTGCGAAGGTGCCGCGTATCGCTAGTATTTTATAAATTGGTTTTCATATCGGTTCATATCATTATATCGGAATATATGCTTCATAATTATTTTTGTTTCTGTTAAAAATGTGTATAGCGCTTTTCTGAAATTGCGTTTCACAATTGTTTTTTCGTTTTTAACACAATGCATTGTGACGATTTTATTTTCGTGAACGTTTTATTCAAATATTATATTGCCCACATATTGCGTGCAAATGTTCACAGCAACTATTGACAAAAGATCACGTTTGTGTGTCGTTTATTATTTATTTACATAAATACTATTTTATTGCTGCACGTACAGCCGATTTATGTTATACGCATTTACTATTTATGTTTCTACTAAAAAGTAAATTTTAAAATAACTTTTTTCTATTTATTGTGATTTTGTTTAAAGTAGTGAATGTTAACATTCTAATTTTAGATGATAGGATGTAGTAATTTATTTCCTAATCCACTTGACAAGTGATGTTATTACAATAGATAAAGATATAGAAAGTAAAGGATCTTTTGGCTCAAGGATGACATTTAGTTAAAGGGCACGTATAGGGCAAACACAGGTTAAGGGCAGTAGGTATGCATTTTCATAAAAATAATAATTTCAAATAATGAATTCATTTGGTTTTCAAGTATTACGGCATTAGTTCCGATTCACATTAGGCCACGTGTCCAAAGATCCTTGTAGCAATGTGTGAAACTGACATCAATAAGCCACGTGATTTATCAAATATTTGAGCAAATCACAATTTCTTGATTTCTTCACTTCGATTCATCACTCAACTGACTTCAACCTTTTCTGTGACGGACCCACAAATCCTATATTCAACAATTTCATCCCTCACATGACTAGTGATTTCTCCACAAAATAGACGTTCATGTTCAAATATGTAGCAAAAAAAATAACCTAACGAGTCAATAAAGTTCGGCAAACGACGAACTCTAATCTGATTTTCAGTGTGTACAATTTACATTGCTCGCTCGGTTCGAATCGTGACGTTTGTCACAGTACTGGGCCATCGGTGTCATGAACATCGGATTACGCTCGTTCCACTTTAGTTGTGAATAAAAACTACTGGCGTTTTGTACGCTACCAGTTTTTGTTGAGATTAGCGAATTGTAATGACCGGCCGATGTTTTATGAATACTGAAAAATATTTTCGCGGATTGCAGTTGAATTGTTTTGTTTTTATAATTTATTGTATTATTGTATGTGACTGTAACACGTTATTATTACAGGATTATTGGAAATATGAAAAATAAATATGAAATCCAATACAACATAACAAATAAATGCTATAAAACCTGACAGCCTGTAATTTAATGCTCTTTAACATGATGATTTGTTTACATTGTGGAATGCAATAAAGTATTCAGTATTTTCAGTTTTCTGGAGATAAACTACTTCTGGAAGTAAAGTATCGTAGAGCTACGTCGCTCTTCCACACCTGCAACAGTCTTACACAAAAGGTAGAGGTAGGTACGTCCCTCGACATTCGCTCACACACAAAACCAACCGAATAATACACATAACACAATTACTTCCACGTGAAAATAACTTAACTCTATTATTCAATTCGGCAATAGACTAAATTAATTCTCACTGTCGAATAATTAAGGTCAATATGTTGCTTCGTTCCCTTAGGAACTACCCTCGTGTAAACCCGTTATCGAATATGTGATCTGCAGGCACCTGTGGACCGAAGCAATCAGTCTTACACTCTCTACAGACGGATAATCTCATGTTTCCCTCCCGAGACCCTTTTCAGCGAAATTTAATTCAATTTACAGTCATTTATTATGCAAAACGGTAGCTATATATCTTTTTTTGTCGTCTAATGCTTTGAACTGTCAAAACTGGGGGATCTTGAAGTTAATTGATGTGTTTGAACGTGAGCGCTGATTGAGCGCGTCGTGAGCGCGTCATGAGCGAGTCGGGGACGTTTTTTAAATTCATATTGCAAACGAAACTCGCTTTTCTGGCTTATGATAGATAGATTAAGTTTGGAAGCATTCATTTTAGCTATTTTGCTGGTCGTTTAGTTTACTAATTTTTGTTTTTGTCATTTAGGAGTTGAAGTTGAGTGTACCTGTAATTTTTGTGCCGATAAATAATCATGATAATTATTTGATATAAGAAGCATTTAAAGATAGAATAGGGCTAATAGTTAATCGAAAATTTAGTCACATAATTATCATATTTTAGTAAAAATCGATTGACTTGAGTCCCCCTTTTTTATAACAACCATAGTTTTATTTTCAGAGGCATTACATTGCCTCAAGTATATAATTTGCTTTATCAGACGCAAGCTTTGGCTGCAAATGACGCGATAAGTATGAGATATGTATGAGAAAGAAGGGCCTACACTCCTACAGTACGACAATTTCCGCTGCCCATTTATCTGTGCTCCTAACGCGTTTAGGAGATTCTCTCAACATAATATGATCATTCTAATAATAGAAACTGTTACAATATAATAATATAACTATTCTTAGATAGTGCCATAATAGCAAAGTCTTAGAAATGGAGGGCTGATGACTTATTTATGTATAATACTAATGGTTTGTGAACTATTGTTAGGTAATTAATGCCAGCTTTGGTTATTAAATAGTTTGGCAATGGCTTCCTTATAATGTTTAATTATAGTCCTGGTTTTTATGTAGAGTAAATTGTAAAGTTTCTTACCGATTCTTTTCTAAAGGATAGTTTGGTATGAGTAGAATCAGTGCCTAAAATGGTCTAGATTACTACAGATAGCTTGATAAATTATCTTACTGATTATCTTATCTTACTTATTGATTACCAAGCTTTGCTAACCTGTTTGCCTGGTATTATTTGTAATCATCCTTTTACAATTAACTTTTTATGCGCACTCCAATCAAAGAAAACTAGCCAACACATCGTTATTTATTAAATACTTTCACCTTACAATTATGAATCATAAATTTACATTAATAAGTTTAAAACAAATAATTTGAACAGCTAGAGTTATAATGAGGGAGATTGCTCTGGAAATATAATAGAATTTTGACCTTCAACTTCTTGTACGGAATTACGGATGCCTATAAAAGTTCATAACTTGTTATCTTTAGTCAAATCCAACGAATGTTCCGCCCACTCGAGTTTATAGGGTCTCGGTGAGGGCCTGCTATTTATTTTCATTTACTTTTATATGCCGTCGTCTTTTATTTTGTTATTGAGACTAAGGCTCCGCGCAAACGGGCCACCGATCGACGGCCACTCGTGGCCAGGGATAGGCACTTAATATACTTTTTTTATATATTTTGTATAGAAGCGCCGCACACTTGAAGCTGGCGGTGGTAACTCGCTACAGCAGTGTCTGCCATCAAAAAGTAAGTGTAAAGTACGTTATTGTGGCTGTCGCTGTTGCCACCAGTGGCCGTGGTCGGTGGGTCGTTTGTGCGAAGTCTAAGAAGTTGTACAAAACGTGTTTCCACTCTATCACTGATGACCGTGACACATATCACTGGTTCGCCCAGTCGCACAACCGGACACAGTTCCTCATTTCTACTATAACTGGCAACCGTAGTTTCCCAAATACGTTGAAGTACATTATCGTGAAAGAGAAACAAACAAACATCTGTCCATCCATCAATTCTTACAAACTTTGACATTTAACAGTAGGATTGTATTACTAAGTTTGCGGAATAGCCTTATTGTTGGGGTCAGTAAACTCAGTAGTAACTAAAGGGTGATGACCTTTTTCGTTTAAAACTCTTTTTTAGTTATGCCTACGCAGTCGTGCTATAAATTTACGACTGCACGGATAGGCGATTGGTATAGGTCAACACGCCAACAACCACGTGTCGCGGGTTCGATACTCGAGTAGGACAGGAATTGATGCGTGCCACAAATGCTTGTTCTGAGTCTGGGTGTTTTTGTGCATGTGAATTGAATGTCTGTGAAACCCCAAGCGATACAAGGATTAAATTCCTTAGTGCGGGAACCGGTTTTTTTTAATAACTTGGTTTTGAATTAAAGTTACAATAATAATATAAGCCTAACTATTAGGCCTTTAAAAACTCCGTTTGTTATTATAATAACTTTCGTGAGTATGATTCATATTTAAGTGATATAATAAAACGGTTTACTCACGCGTATTTATCGGGATAGCCCGACTAGTTTCTAGTTTTCGCAAGTTGAACTGAATTCGACCCGCGACCCCGCCACCGCGTCAGCTCATGATTAAGGACTCCGGTTGGGTCCGAAACTAGTCGGGCTATCCCGATAAATACGCGTAAGTAAACCGTTATATGTATATCTCTTAAACTTCGTTTATGCCTTATACAAGAGGAAATGTTACTTGCATATGTCATTTCCGTTCCGTTTCCCGCGTTTGCATACTTTCCGGCGTTCTCATTGGTGACGTATCTCTTAGAAAACAATGTCACACACATGTATAAAGGGATTCATCAGATATTTATGAGAAAAAGATCTTTTTTTTGCTGTCCTGACATTTTTGTAAGCTGCAAAAAAACTTAATGCTTATTTTAGCTGTAACAAAAAAAAAGGTAATAAAAGAAGCAGTTTATAAAAATACTAATTTTAAGAAAGGCCAACATTATAGTTAAGTGTTAATAAAATATTCTTGTAAAGTTCATATTTCAAGTGGATGCCCTGACATTATTGTGTGAAAATATAGCAAATAAAAAACACTTTCATTTTATCAACGCTGTGTACGTGATATGAAAACCAATTCTTATTGTCTCTTCGGGGATATAAAGCGAATTAATATTTAGGCCGTCTCCTCATCTTGTCTCAAAATTCATTAAATATAGCCTTATTTATAAACTTTTGACTTAATATTACATTAATAATAATGGCTGTTGTTTTACGCTTGAGTTAATACAAGACATACAGAACTGCCTTGAAAATTGAGATTGGTATTGACGAAATTACTTATGATGCTTTTGCTTATGTCCGTGTCGTGTCCGGATATAAAGAATAGCACCACCCCATATCCTCCGCTGGGTGTCGTAAAAGGCGACTAATGGACCTTAAGACCCAGTGCACTGTACCAAGCACCTTGGGTCACCCGAATGGTGGCGGGTAAACAACCAACAATCGCATTCCCAAAGAGGGTTAGTGTCAGGCAGGCGGCCGACTATAAAACCATAGCCAAAACTTTAAGCAACATGTCTAAAAGACGTGTTGCGCCGACCCCAAGTAAAAATTGGGATAAGGGCAGGGGAATGATGATATGACTTATGATGCTTTTCTTACAGTAAAAGGAATTGCGTAGCTAGAACTTTTTTGATAGGTTTATTTTAAACGTTGGACATATTAAATAAAATAGAGTAGGTAATCTTTATTTGTGAGAATGTTACAGGAGAGTTGTTACAGAAAATTTTGTTCTATAATATTCTGCTATTTCCGGCGTACAAATATTTGAGTAGGTACAATATTATAAGCTTTAGACTATAATTAAAACAACATTCTCAACACTGACATTTAAACCAAATACAAACAACAAAACATAACATTTCATAAATTAAACTTCTAAAGAATTACACATAACAAAAGATGATAATATAGATTTAACGTTGTTCATTGATACAGCTCCATATTTATTCCTTTCGCGTACTGAAAAATAGAGCGGTTATGCGGGTAACAACTCAACAACAAATATAAAAAGACATTCTACATAGTGGGAGTTGCGGAAACAGTTGAGCATTTCACCTATTTAAAAATAATTCCATCGTTCATGCATTTTTACTCGAAGGTATACAAAACAGTTAAAAAAGTAAAATATTTGCAGGTATTTAAATAACTACAGTAAGATAAAAATGTAGAGATTTTTAAATACTGGAAAGAATCTTCGTCTCCGACTTGAATGTTGTCGACTGGTTTTAAAATTTACTGCCGTCAATATTTGTGCAGGTATATAGTATTTAAAGGTGATATTAATTTCAAATTCAGCTTTCTTTTTAGTAATTACCTCTGCTTGAAACGAGATTGTGTACTATTGGTTAAATATTGAAACGTCAAATAGTTTTAAGTCGTTATAACGTTTTATGATGTCTCAGTCAATAAGTAAAAGAACAGATAAAAAACGTTTCTTTGCGCCAAATGTCACTTAGGGCCAAGAACATAGTTGAAAAGCTTTAATGATTTTATTAGTACAAAAATAAATCAGGTTTTTTTCAAAGAGCAGCCCTGATAAATCAAATTGTGAACTATCTGCCTGCAAAATCTATCTGCAAAATAGACTTTTAAAAGCAGAAAGAAATATTGACTAATAGACATAAAGACGTAAGAACGTCTTAAACTTAAGTAACCATTCGACAAACCTACATTCCGTCTCTCCTAATTATGAACTGGAATATTTTCCTTTCAGTGTTCCTTTTGTTTATTTTTAAGGATCAGTGGTTATGTGCGTGAGGCCGCCCACGCTCGATCGATCGCGCGTCCTTCGTACACCATGAATGGCGCTGTTTAAAGCCTACTAAAACGAGATGTCTTCAAGCTAACTTCGGATAGGGTACCGGTAGAGGCGTTTGTCGTATTTTCAGTGTTTTGTGAGAGTATAATAAAACGTTTTGTTATTAAACGTGTGAGTGGTTAAAAAGGACTTCTGTACAAAAAAAGTATTTTAGTAGAAAGTTCGATTCATTGATGTCTATTGGGAAATAATAGAACCGTTTATCTAAATTCATATTAAAGTTAAAACTAAAGAGTTGGAATACGTAGATGCCTTTACCTTTCAGCGAGACGGACATAAAAAAGCCAAAAAAAAAAGAGTTCCACTCTTTGAATTATCTAAGGTGCATTTCCAATGACGAGAACTGAGTAGTATAGAGCATAGAATACCCTGAATAGGATTATCAATCTCCTTTCCGCGGCGGATACGGCGTAAAGAAGATTTCAAGCAATGCAATTTATTGGCCAATGGAGGTTCCGCTGCACACCGCAACAATGGAAACGTACACTTGCTTCTTTTTTAGGGTTCCGTATTCAAAGGGTAAAACGGGACCCTATTACTATTCTCATAAACCGCAATAGCTAGAATGCTGATTTTTTATAACAAATTATGTGTTTCCGTTGCCGCTATACTACAACAAATACTATAAAGTTTAAAAACAATAAAAATGTTTTTTCTTATTTTTTAACTTAATATTAAAAACGGTAACAGACGTTTCAAATTTTTGCTGTATAGAGTATAGTACGAAAACCTTCGTGCGCGAGTCCAACTCATACTTGGCCGGCAACGTGATACCTCCAGCTTCACCTTACTTTTGACTAACCTATTCCTTATCACACCACCACAGAATTGGCAGCATTATACCATTATCTACGGCACAACTGTCACTGCTATCATCAAGAAGCCCTTGTTCAATTAGCTCCCTTTGATCTCGCATAATAGCGATCTGACATCAGATAGGAGTTAGGTAGACCGACCTTATTCCTTTGTCTTAGGCTAAGGCTGCGTTGCTAACAGGTGCGTAGCGAGAGGTGTGTTTTAGGAACTAATAGATTAGCTTTCTGATCTAGGCCTACTTGGAGGTATTGATAAAGAGTTCCTATTGTTTTTGGAAATCACATCCCTAGCTACGCGTTTTTGGGGAAACTTATTAAGCTGTTTGTTGTAAGTGTAATGTCATTGTCTTTTGTAGACATAATACTTAAGATGATAAAACGATAGTTGCATAACGGTTTGTGAAGAGATTTTGATTCCAAAATGGTTCGACGAAAAAATTACTGATTACCAACCGACAATATTACTAAGTTTTTAGTCAGCTCTTAAAACATTTAACGTTATGCTTCGGTAATCCATACTTGATTTAATTAGAAGAAATTTTGCGACTAATTACATTCGCCACCAATTTAACGCATCAAGCTAATTAAAGCAACTTACTTTAAATTGACTCCCTACAGCCAAAACTTGATTAAAAGACCAGTAATTAAGTGAGTTGTTAAAAACAGGTTGATTTCTGGGTAAGGGGTGCGATGACGGCGTATGCATGAATTTGTATCGGGAAACGGCCCTTTGTTGGACCCTGACTGGCAAAACTTCACAATTAGCTCTTTGTACTTCGTAGCGTCAACAAAAAAATCATGAATGCCATCGGATATACAAAACAGACTGGCAGACTGGCACAAAGAACTATTGTTGTTTTTAGAAAACAATAAATTTATACTAAAATTTTCCAAAAAATATATCAACCCAGCTGTGGGACTGACTTTACCACTGTTGGTAAAGGTCTTTTTGTACACAAATCTGACTAAAATCATTAGAATTCTGGCTTTAAACCACATTTTTCCTCAAGCAATTCAGATTTTGATCTTCAACTTTTTTGCCGACCTTCCGCCATTGTCATTCCCGTTGAAAGACACACGGTATCTCTCCGTTGATGAGTCCAGTGAATTTTGTTGGAGTTTTTAAAGAGTTTCAACTGTTTAGCAGTTTGCTGCTAAATGCTTTTTATATTAAAATACTTTGGCGTCTGAACTTTCGCATTTAAGAGGGTTGCCGCTGTATTCAAATCGATTTAAGTAATCTGTGCTAGTTGTTTAGTATTTTAATTTGTAAAATAAAGTTTGGTGAATAAATATTTCGTTTTAACGTGTTCAAAATTAAGCTGCACAGTAATTCGAGTATTGAATTCTTTCATTAAATCTGCAATCCATCATTAAAAGTAGAACTTAATATTTTATAGTTCATAATATAAATGTCTGTCAGTCGCAACTTTCCACCTTTGAGTGACAGAAGCTGCAAGATATAAACGGTAAGTTAAAAGCTGAAAACAGATATTTGCGATGATCTTGACAACCTATTTCTCCCTAGAGAAAATTTACCGATCGCGATGGCAGAAATACAAATGGAAAGTTTACTTAGAATCGAATGAGGGATAAAACTATTGGGAATACCACTAAAAATATCCCCTTCGGAACTCCTTTAAATTCCTGTCTATTAAAATTTCAGTATTAATTGTACTCAATTGAATTTAAGATAAATTAACTTTTGATCCCGTTTCTCTCGAATTTTAATGGAAAAGACAAGGCCAATGCAAACTTGGAAAAAAGTATTCTTAGTAAATTTAGAATGTTCAACATTCGGTCTTCATCATCATCAGCCCTGAATAACCCACTGCTGGGCATGGGCCTCCCTTTGTATATGCCATTCTCCCTGTGCCTTGCTCTGTGCATCTATCAGATTTCTGCTCTCTTTTTATGTCGTTCGCCTATCTCATCCTCGGTCTAACGGGATTAGGATTTATGGAGTTATGGAGTTTCTTGTTTGATCTTCTCCATAGAAATAGTATTTTGGAACCACGGCACTAGAGTCAGTAACGTATTTAAAGGGCTTGACATGGGCATTGCCATTGGAAATGAAAAACCTTTTGATTTTGATTTTATTGATTTCGCTGTCTAAGTCTTGGCCACCATTCCTTTATCATCACGTCTAGCTAACATTGAGTACTAATGTACTCAATGTAGCTAGCTAGCTATTAGAAACCAAAACATAATTCAATAAAAAAAAACATCTAAAAACAACAACAAAAGAAAATGTATCAGAAATACACCCGGTCCTAATAGCAGCTATTGATATTATAAAGACACTTGACAGGAAGGGAATGTCTCGGAATGGCCATAAGGAAACTATCAAGATATTCGGAGGCCATTACAATAGATACTTTGGATGGACGACAAATCGTTGCGGTAGGGGGGGGGGGGGGGTGACGTCATAATCGGTCGTAGTATGACGGAGAGATTGTTTTATTTGGATCTGGTCTTAATTAGGTTTGGAATGTTGGATAAGTGTGCTTTTGAATGAGTAGAATAATGTCCGTTTTTACAAAATTATCTACATACGCGGCATGATGAATAGAGTAGACCTGCTAGTCCAACTCTGAAAATAACTTAGAGTTGTGCGTTTCGCGACTAAAAATCTTATGCTAAGAGCTAGCGGTAAGATCCTTACTCCTAAGACAACAATAAAAAATGTTTTGCACAGACGTCAATTTTAGTACTATTATCATATATCCATATCCATATTATAAGACATTCCGATATGATCTTCCTTATTATAAACAACAAGTTCTGGCAGCCATTCATAAATAGTTAACCAGTACATGCCATCGACGTCGTAATAAGTGATCTAGGAAACCTTAAGTAAGTTATCGTAACCGAACTCGAACTTACGTCCTAACTTCCCACAATCTGGTATCGACAAGTTTTCACACCGACGAGGACGCCTTTTATGTCACTAAGTTTGGACACAAGAATGTCATAGTTTCTTGATAGGATTACCGTTAAAGAACTAGAAGAATGGGTGCCTTAAATGAAAAAGAAGATTGTTAAGACCACAGTTAAGACAAAGAAGTGAAGACCCAATTTTTTTTTTATTAACGATTGTTGCATTATGAAATTTAATCTTTGTATCGCAGGGGGTTTCACAGATATTCAGTTCACGTGCACAAATACTCCCAGATTCAGAACAAGCATCTGTGGAACGCACAAATTCTTGTCCTACGCGGAGATCAAACTCGCGACACGCCGCGCACTGGGGAAATTGGCGTGGTGACTTATATCACTCGGCTATCTGTGCACTGTGCAGTCTGAATATATGAACATTTATAAATTAATGACAGAATTTTACCAAGTGTGTGAAAGTGACATTTCGATCTAAGTCACGGGACATGTCGATTTGACTAATCAGACAGACAGACAAATGAGACAGCCTTGTCCACGCAGTACAAAACTGTCTTGTCTCAAATTAGTGAACTTTGTTTTGGCGTTAAGGCTATTTCAAGTGTAATTTGAAGACAGGAGCACTAAATTGAATGCATTTAGACTAAAAACGATTACTTTAACTTCGATCTTACTTTGCCGGAGTTAAGTATAGCACTTTGGCTTTTAGTACATGGGTAAGTTAAAGCTGAACTTTAGTTCAGAACTGCATCGTGTATACGGCTTCTAATGATGAAATTTCCGTTTGTTTTGGAGATTCGAAAGTACTTTTAATAGACAACTTCAAGTTCTTAGTACACGATCTTAAAATAACATTTTAGATTCCACATTCAAATTGATTGGCACAGAGTTACTACTAAACACTTACTCGGGAATATAGAAACACAACTACAACACTTTCTTTCAACTTTACACACTTAAAATTATGATGTCGATAGCTTGAAGCATGGCTTCAGACTTTATGACAGTTTCATATAAACTAATTTCAATATTAAATAGTTTTCTAAAACATACAACTCATCAAATACAATCACAATACAAGTCTGAACTCTATAAACGAGATTCTGAATCAAGTGTCGTTTGAGCAGTCGTTCTTAAAGTTAAACTAGTCCGGATAAGCTGCGGCTTGTCTGACCAACTTCTGCCGTATCGAGAACTTATCGACGCTGGCTACACGTTGATAATTATAGCAGTAGATGTGCGCTAGAGTTAGTTGGGTGCATTTTGTTGAGATGCTCCATTTTGGTGCTGAATGTTTGTTGGTATTTCGTTCATTTGTTTTATGTGTCATAATAGGTAATATTTTGTTTTTCGTTTGTGTAGTTTATGTAGGTACTGTACTAGTCATAAGTACTTTTGATAATCTATGTTCAGCATAGTATATAGTCCTCAGCTTTGTGTTAAAATCGATATAATATATTATTCTGGGTTATACCTAAAATCATGTTTCAAAAATGGCTATAGGAAAATTTTATGATATTAATTCATTATGCTTGATATTAAACCGCGATAACGCAACAAATACAGTTATGTTTGTTTATTTCATTAATTTATTACACCAACAATAATTATGAATGTAAATTAATTTACGATAAGTATGTGAAATTTTATTTATCGAAATTTATAGAGCAGATAATCCCACGTGATTATAACCGCAAATGCCGTCCATTTCGCGAAATGAGCGCAGTATCCATGCGATATCGCTGAATTCTATTACTGTTAAAATTGCGAAATATTAATTCTGATGAAATTGGAATCCGGATTAATTATGAACAAGCGTAGGTGAAAATAAAATAAAGGTGGTGTTACACTGCACTGAGAGTCCTTCACTCTTAATTTAAGAGTAGACATCTCTAAAGGTTCAGCTCTCTTATGAAGGGAAACAGACCCTTAGAAAGGTGTCTTATTATGCGTTATCACGTGTCTAGACGCCTACGTTCACTGGTGGTCTATATACGTTTGGGTATATAGACCACCCAAATACCTTTAATTCTGCGTCAGTGTAGATAGTAATTCTATATTTTACAGTGTTTCACTTTGATTGCCATAAGTCTAATTTAGCAAATGAAATTTACCGCAATCGATGAAAACTGTTCCACCGAAATACAGTTTAACACTACTACGGAAAACAGGGAGTAAGCTCACAATAACAATGTATTAGACATATCTAGTGAAACTGTTATACATAATGATATAAGATTTTAATGACTGTTAATTTGTTAGCTGTGTGCAAAAACAGAAACTTTCTTTTTTTTATAAATTCCTTGTAAAAAAGAGCTGCTTGTAAAATTGGAAGATTGAAATAATTACGTCTCTGATAAGTTGCCCTGCCTACTCTATTCTAATACCTCTTTGCCGTTCGTATATTTGCGAATGCGGCATCTAATTCCCGACTGCTCAACAGAATGCGGTGGTAAGTGTTAGATGTTTCACTGCAGTTTTGTGGCCAGCTTTGTATCCAATAACATTTCAGCCAGCATTGTTCTAGCTGTGAATTATACTGGTTTACAAATTGAATTTAGGATAGTTTAGGAGTTGGTTGACTTGATTTGTGTCTGAGTATTCGTGTGGAAGATTGATTTTAAATATTGAGGTAATTTTGACAGGTCAAGAAGGTAAATACGATACGTTTTTTCCTTTCACCTTCAGAGGAAAAAGACATCTTAAGAAGAATAGTTATATAATACATTCCATTCTTTCTGCATGGTTCAGGAAAAGAAATGTAATACAACTAAACAAAACAGCAAACATTACGATATGAGTACCAGATTAAACTTCACTGGAATCCATTGTGTAATGAGTTCCTCATTAGTCTCGGCCGATATAATTAGAAATGGATCAATGGCTGCTAATTCTATCTGATCGCCAGAATTCGTATCCATCCGAAAAGCTGTTTGTTAAATCTTGTTTCATGTTCTATTTTGACATATTTAGACTTGTGTTAAATGTTCGTCTTGTTTCCATCACGTTTGATTATTTAAGATCAGTTATTTCACTGTTTTTATCTACTTTTAATTCGACCATTTTATTTATTTCGTTTTGTAATACGTTCGTAGAAACATTGGGTGTGTTGTTTTAGCTCATTTTTTTTAGTATATTCTGTTTTCCGTGTTTAGTGAGCAATGTGTTGTGTGAGTCAGTGCATTTATACCTGGAAATTTTAATTAATGGGAAACCTTTATCGAAAAGTTGCACTTTTTGTAATAACAAACTCGTGAATAAAACCAAAAATATTGAAGCTTTCGTTCTAGGAATATTTGTTCACCCAGTTTTCAATTATTAGTAGAAATTTTGTATTAATAATTATTTTGTAAATAGAAAAATTAAGACATTTTTCAGTTTCTACCCAAAATATATAATTCAAAAAACTTTTCCGAAATCAAATATTGACTATACCAGAAATGCAAGACTGTCAGCAACAGCACAATTCAAAGACGAATATTTCCAAGATGGCTGGATATGAAATTAATCCTGTTTGCTCCAAACATTTGACAAAGACAAACAATAATATTAGCTGTGAGCTCGGCTCGCTTGCGGTCTCACTGACACTGATCGTGGTTTACTAAACGCTGTTTTGTTTTAGAAGCGGTTTGGGGTTAACTGTATTGATATTTTGGGATTATTTGGATAATAATGGTTTATAGGTTTTAGTTTTACGTAATATTAAACGTTGTATTGAAATGTGAATGTTTGCCTAAACATGACAAATCATTGTGAGGTAAAATATAATAATTATGTGGTTTCTGACGTAAAAGGTTTCCGAAATATAGATTTGACATCTGTATAACTCGAAATGCCCATTAATAAATTAATGATTATCACTCAAAATCTTTATGTTTAGTGTTTAGTGCATAATAGTCATGTAATTATAGATAGATAGGTATGTTATATCCAAAATACAAAAACATCATAAATAAACATTTATTCCGCTTGTGCATAAAATTTAACTAAGTGTTTCTGAGTGCACTCTAAAAGAATATAAAATCACAAGATGCAAATGAATTGAATAGAAAAAGAACAGGGACTTTACGTAAATCGGCTTCCACGTATTATACTCATTAAACTATTTTATCTTCTATTTTCCGTGACAGTTATTGTGAATCTCACTCAACTCAAAATCCAATTTTGTTCCGCTTTTAGCAAAGAAACTCTTTACACTCATTAAACTAAACTTCTACAGCACAACGTTTAAATTCACTTTCTGACAAAAATCTCCTTTCCGCAAAACACGAAAGCTTCACAATAAAATATTATTTTCAGTTTTACGGTACATTTGCTTAAATTCAGATCGTAAAGGTGTCAAGAGCGGTTTACGGACGAGACACAATATTTCAAGGAGAAAATCCCATCAATATCATACCTGCGAAGCATTGTAGGGTAGTCTCAAATTTTAACAAGGTACACGAAAAGCAACCTTATGCTACTGGGATAGAGTCGCCATAAACTTAGTAGTTTTGAGTCCGATGGTTGTTGTAATAAGGTACACGAATATCGACCTTATGCCATTGTAGTAGAGTCGCCATAAATGTAATAGTTTTAGTTCTATAGCTGTTTAGAAAGATAGGTCTTGGAACAAAATGAAAACATATTTACGACTCGGATTTCTTAACATATTTGGGTCACATGATCTCGAATCTCAGTCCAAAATACTTACATACTTACAATTATGACAGGATACGGAAAATAATAAATGTAATTAATCCGTCAGATAGATAATTAAATAAATATTTTTTAATTAAAAAAAAAACCGCCTTCAAAAAAACAACAATAAAAAACGTGAACTAAAAAGCAAAAAATAATAAACAATTACTTTCATACATAACACGCTAACCTACCTATATTTATAATCTATTCTAACCTACGATTAACCAATAATAAAATTTACAACTTTTTTGCAGTCGGTGCCAAGCGCCAACATAATTAATTTCCAATCAGAACATGATTCCTTATCATATGCCGGAATTCTACAGAGTTTTAGTTTTGTTTCGATCGATGGCGTTGTTCATTTAGACACTATTCCTGAATCGCGCTATGGTTTCGTTACCAACATTTCTACAAGTAAGGTGGCTACACAACTATGCATTACGTTCACGTGACTCGGAATCTCTTGGTTATTCGTCGAACTCGTTGTATTGATGCGTTGTGTGATTTATGTTTTCTTTCGTTAAGTCATTGAGTAATTGATTTGTAAAGTAGAGGTGTATTACACTGTTATCATTAGTGCTACACTTACTTTGTGTTTGTGTCTAATTATAAAGTAAATAAATAGTAATTTAAATATTTTAGTTGTTTTCTCATTTGATTTATTAATAAAATCTAGAAGCTGTGGAATTAGTTTTTTTCTTCTTTTAGTCCTAGTCTGAAACGTTTAGTAATTTTTTGGCCATTGCTTGGCACCGACTGCAAAAAAGTTGTAAATTTTATTATTGGTTAATCGTAGGTTAGAATAGATTATAAATATAGGTAGGTTAGCGTGTTATGTATGAAAGTAATTGTTTATTATTTTTTGCTTTTTAGTTCACGTTTTTTATTGTTGTTTTTTTGAAGGCGGTTTTTTTTTTAATTAAAAAATATTTATTTTTTTATTTTTAGTGGTGTTTGTTTTTTATTTTAATCAACCAGTGAATAGCTCTATCTGATTTAGAACCCTCTAAGCTGTTAACTAAGCCCCACGATGAACGAGCATTAGCAGAAATGCAAAGGCTGAGAAATCTTGTTTCTGATGAAAGGTAGACCAGTACATACTTGTGCTTTCTTACATGATTTTCTTCTTAATGTATTTTTTTAATCATTTATTGTAACAACATCTCGTTAACGTCGTAAAAAACGTTTAGCTTTTCAGTGACTATACATATACCTATATTAGTGATAAGCATAGTTGTTACTATCCGCATTAGTGGAAAGTTCTCATCAATACGAATAATATAAGCCCAAACACGAAGTAGTTTACATATTCAGCTGTCGAGTTCCTTCGACCTTCTCTGGTCTCCATCATCAGGTCAGCTCCAAACCTTCACTGTTGCAAAGGTCTCGTCAATACGAACATAATAAGCCAAAACACGAGGTAGTTAAAATGTACCGTTGCTGAGTTCCCTCGACCTTCTCTCGTCTCCATCATCAGGTTAGATCCAAACCTACACTAGTGAAAAGTGTTATTAAACATACACCTGAGTATTAAGTTTTTACCCTATGCATGCCTACAACTTTCCAAAGTTGCCCTCGATTTCTCAGGGTTCCCATCATCAGATCCTGACCTGATGACAATGGGACCATCTGGAAAGTATACCCTACCAAATAAAAAAACAATTTTGCAAATCGGTCCAGGCGTCTTCGAGTAATCGGTGAACATACATAAAAAATAAAAAAAAAAAAAAAAGATCCCGACGAATTGAGAACCTCCTCCTTTTTTTTGAAGTCGGTTAAAAATATTTGATACGTTCATTATTCATTAGGTATTTGTACGTTCATCTAAAAAATGAAAAAGGTCAAAGATAAGCTGCTTTAAAGTTTAGGAGAAGAGACTTGAGAGGTAACACATTCGCATATTTTTTATGAAAAAGTAAAATGTTTGTCTCCCAAGATAAGAAAACTCCATAATTGCGTATTTGCCCGTTTAGCATCTCAGTTCGGCCCTGATCTGCGCTTCAAGTCAAACAAAGTGCATAAAATGCTTATTTTCTCGGAGTTCCAAGTTAAATGGGGGGAAAATGGGTTAATGGTAATCGAAGGCGACGTCCCTTACAGCTAAACTTTGACGGCCATTGTGAACCTTAATCCAAATGTCATAAGGGTCAGGTTACAACTTGACTTTGTTGTAAAATTATAAGTTGCAGACATGATTTATATTTTACGAGGGCAGATAGATTTAGTCCTTTTCTAGCCAGTATTAAACAGCAAATTAAGCTAAAGCTAAAAATATTTATATGCTGACTAAGTTCAAAGTTATTGGTAATTGCTTAGCACCGAAAACTAAGAAAGCTGGCATGACATTGAGAATAGCATTAACAAAAACAATCCCAAGCTAAGATTTCGATGATCCAATTTTCCTTCAATGATCTTCCCTTACTACTAAGATTTCGATGTACCAATTTTCCTTGACTGATCTCTAAAGCAAGGCTGTCGCAAGAAAACCTTCTGGACGTAGTCCCAATTTATTTCCAATCAAAACTTGATTGTTGTCAATTGAACTCCAATTTTCCTTCCAACTTAGACACTAGACTAAAAATATTACAAAATCATCGCCAAAGGTCCAAAAGTTCTAAAAATATGCAGCTTTTAGAAGCTTTTAGAAAAATATGCAAAGAGTGCAAGTCTGCAGAAATTTCCCGGCTTTCCCTTAGATATCGGAAGATAAAGCGCAGCGCAGTCCAGAGCCACATAAATAACGACGAGATAAGAGCTTCAGTCGTCTCGTGGCTGCAACTTTGTCGTTATTGTACCGCTTATATTGAAACGGCAACACGACACAAGTCTACTTTTTATGTCAAGTGATTTTATTCATTGCTTGCTTGATATATTTGCTCTTTTTGTTTACGTCATATGCAGTGACCAGCACTCATAAATCTTCGAAAACGTGGCTGTGCGGTAGGTACAAACAGCTGACTGACATTCGAGTCTTTAAGTGCCTTTAGTAATGTCATGAATTACGCTTCAGAAAGTCATTAAATTTTATCATTGCTGACTCAAATGTCATTGTCCTTTCTAGTTTAACATTAACCACCAAATATTACAAGAATCATTTTCTGTTAAATGGCAATCTCCAAATTTTCTTGAGCTCGAAACTCAACCTTAAAACCATTTCACATGTAATTCAAGTATATGTCTTCAAAAGCTTTCCGCGGCTTCTAAAAGCCGTGAAAGAGGTAGTTATTTTCCTAAACGCTCCGAGCCAAGTTACGTACTCTCTAAGATTTGTGTAAATATGTGAAGGAGAGTGGCCGCCCGCAGAAATAGCACAGATGCTCTGGAGCTATTTGACGCGAACTTGGCTCCAGTTCAGAGCCCCATAAATTGTATGGAAGTCATAAAGTTTTAGTTTCACCAAAAATCATAAAAATGTGGTCAGAATTTTGGGCAAAAATTGTATTTCTCCCTTTATTAGCTCGAGCTAGTGAGAACAGAGCAAACAAAAAATTATATTTTTGTGTCCAAATTACAACAGCTCTGAAAACAACAGAATAATATATGCCTCTCATAATTTATTCACGAATTAATTACATTAACGGATTCCCTCAATGGATATATAAACAGATACATTTTAATTCCCTATATTTCTTCCCGTGTTTTCGAGTAATAATTTATTAAAACGCAATTAAGGCGTCGCCGCGTCGGCAGGCTGCCAGCGAAAGGTTCAGCCGCGGCAAAGGGCAAAATTTATCTTAGAAGTCTTAATCAGGCCACGGCTTAACTGACTCCTTTCGATTTTTGGTTAATTGTTGGCAATTATCGTTGCGGTAACCCTTTGGACCTGGGGATATACTTTGAGAGGCTCTTTACTCGATTCTTGTATCGAGAGAGCCTTTTATCGATAGAGATAATATCGAGAGGATTTTTGTTACGGTTTTCGAGATTAGATTTTGTTGGTACTTGAATTTTCTCGTCCCTTATTACGTAAAGTATCTAATGTCAAGGATCGTATATTTGACTTTTGCTTATACACTTAAAAAAACATTATCGAGTCTCGACTTTAATGCTTGATGAAGGCGGTGACAGTAAAAATATCTAATGATTTATTTTTAATGAGCTCTTTTTATACTGTGGTTTTATTTTCCTTTTAATATTTTCCTTTAGTATAATATCTGTGGAAAATACACCAGCCAATCATTGTTAGGGGTATGTATTTATCTGATTTATACCAGTGCGTGACTACAACCATTCCTCAAAAGTGATTTTATTGCCACTTGTATTTATATAAAATTCGACTTTAAACACGTGGCGTTAAAGTTTATTTTGTAACGTATAATGAGTTAAATGTTGTCATGTTTATGCTGTACAGCCCCAAAATTAGGAATGGCCAAACTAATCAAAAGGCCATTATTAATTCGTTGTAGCGAAGACTTATTTTTTATACAATTGTTGAGTTATCAAAACGTGCTCTTTGATTGTGACAGTTTAGAAAAGTTTTTAATAGGAACGCATTATAACGACCTCTTTTCGTAAAGTTTAGCATTATGAAATATCAAAGTTTTTTAATTATCGGGATTCCGACAAGCTTGGTTTACTTTGCATGTTCTTGTGATTTGTTTAAATCAATACACGTTTGTTCGTTGAAGATATCGGATTAAATATGGTGTTTTCTTTAAAATCAGATGAAGAAGAAAAAGATGCACAGAAATACAATTAAATACCTTTGATATTCTCAAACGGGGTATTCAAATGTAATATTGTATTTCATCTTCCATCGTAACCATATTTTTTTAAATTATTTATTAAATTCAGTGCTTAGCCTCTTCCCGAATCCCAACTTAAATTAGTGTCTACGAATAGTCTTGTTATTTTCAGCTGAATCATGATACATTAGTCTATGTATCACACAACGAATAATTTTACCTACAAAAATATTGCTACTGAAAAATTCAACAAAACGAAATAGGAAGTTTAATAAAACCTTGAATTAACCTTGTAACGACCTTGTGTTCATAATATTAAGTTCTGTTTACTTGCCGGTCAAAGCACAGTAACTGCCAAATTCCAAATTGTACTTACATATGTATGAGTTTTTAATGTTGATGGGGACACATGGATGTACCTAATACCATGGGATATTATACAGGTTGATTTTATTAATCAATCAATAAAGAAAATTTGTTTATATTTTTCGCTATATAAGAGATTCACAATAGCAGTTTTGCTATCTGTTTATACTGCCTTCGCTATAATTTCATCCAAAGGAAAAAATACAAAATTCCGAATTTTAAAATCATTACCATAAAACCCTTACGGTGTTGTATTATATTGATAATACATTGTAAATTCAAGGAATTACAATTCATAACGTTTTTTTATTTTGATAACAATAAAAAACCACCCTGTATGTACAGTTTTACGTAAATGTGGGTAGAAAGTTGATGAAATTGTTCTGATACTGGCTTGGTGCCAGAGCGTTGCTTATTTGTCAGTATATGTAGTAGGAAATAATTTAGTGTCGAGCGCAGACAAATGTTTTTACTAGATTTATTGTAGCTTTTATATGCATTCGAATATAGCATATATTCGAATGCATATGTTAACTTGTCAAATCGAATGTAGCTTGTTTAAATCGATACTTGAATCGATTAATCTTGTAGCCTTTGATTGATGTAGAAAACATATCGATTGACTTACTGAATTTTCAAACACGTAAGTATTCTTCTTATCGAGTGGAAAAACATAGATTTCAGCAAATGCTTGGAAATTACATTTCCACGTGACTTAGTTTAGTAATTTTCAAATACTTATTCAAGCGACTTTGATCGCTAATGATCGATGATGACGATGATTTTGTTCCTAGGCTAAGAGTTTAGATAATAATTTTAAATCTGTGAAAGTCATGACGACAGTTGACATACGTAGGTGGGTTAAATATACCGGTACAGTATTACATTATTGATTAAAGTCCGTCTGTCTGGCGTATAATTAGTTCTGTGTATGCTAGCCGTAGCCTTGAACTATGACAGTAACTTCACAGACGGTTAATGCCTTTTATACATAGTTTAGCGTTTGTCTAACCTTTATTGAGGAAACGAAAGACCTAGGGTTCGAAAAATGGTTAAAGGTAATGGTTTCGTTTTTGTATGTAAGTGATTTTGTGACCCATGATGGGTCTGTTTATTCCATATAAATCGTAACTGGCTTAGTAAAATCACACCTAAATCCAAAAAAAAAAACTTGAGAGCGGGTGAGAAAAACGCTAAAAAAATGCTAAACTTTATCTGCGAACTTGTCCTAGCCTGGCTGGGACGAGTTCACAGATATAGTTTCTGTATTGTAATATCTGTCTATTTTTTAATTTTCAGCCAGTCAGACACTTCCAACACTAGAATAAAAGTAAATACTTCCTGTTTGTTTTGTTCAATTGATGTTGCTAAATTATTTAATCGTACACTGTACTTAAACCCACGAAATTTTCACATTTATTGCAAAGAGGCACACGATACACATCTATTTACACATCGTCAACTGCACCAGCGGAACTCTAAAAATGAAAAATGTCGGTGAAATTACGGAATGTATTTGTCGTGCGCGAGTAATCCGGGTTCCGTACGAGTGCACCTGAAATAACACTCGGCAGAGACGGGATTCCGTTCCCGCGTCACTTGTAGTGGCCGATCGTTTACACGGAGTTTGGAATGAACATTATTATAATAAATGCTACAGTAATGTGAAGAAATTGTTTTGGCGAAGGTCTTTTAGGATGATTTGTGGATTTTATCAAAGTGAATACAATCAGTTAACTGGCTATTCTTTAAAAAGTATCATTTTGGATATAACGTAAGTGTTACTAAGTATGGCTTTGAAGTCAAAATGATAATAGAGCATAGCACCCCATCGCCCGCACTTTCACCGCTTTTGGTGCTTTTGCTAAGGGAGAAGAAACGGCGCAACAAACTTCCCAGCAGCACTGGTTGTTATTTACAGCAAATTCGACTGTGATATAAAGTCGAATACTAGATCTACATTCAATGATACCAACTGACTAATTAAAATAAAAACAAAAGACTAAATGAACTGTTAAATTCACTGAACGCAAATTATATTTCACTTGGTAATAATGAATTAAATTTAGTACAATTTATTAGCCTTTTCATACCAAATTCAGTTCTGCACCTAAGTATTTCTGCGACCTCTGTCCGACCTAAGAATTGCACCCGGCGCTGCCATTTGGCACTACCTCGCTTTCCAGTTAATTGCCATTATAAAAATGAATAGTTGCTGGCCAGTTTTAATATTTTTAGTAAAAGTATTAAAAAGTAGAAGTTTGGAACTTCAAAGGAGGTTTTACTTTGTTAGTTCAGAAAGCTATTAGCAACAATTTAAAAAAGGTTCGGTGATCAATCTTTCTCCGTTTTCCTTTTTTCGACTCCCGAAAAAAATGTGTTGCGTGTGTTTTAGAAACATTCGGGTCAAATGCATAAATGTAAAGTGATCACGGATGCTTATCCGTGATCACTTTACATTTATGTAATTTTTCGTTCTAAAACGTCAATTTCAATAATTTATACTTGGATAGAATGCCTCACAACTGAAACAATTTTGACAAAAGCACAAAATAAAGTCAAATTTCTATAAACTCAGATTCCTACCCAGGAAAAATATCAACGGATAAGATATCGAAATTAGCCGAAAGAGGTTTTACTCAACAGCGTTGCAATTACTCACAGGCCGGTAATATTATTTACTGTTATTTTTCGTAATCAATCTGCAGAAGCTCGTATCAATAAACGCAGGGAGTAATTCTAAGACTGTGTTCAAACAGAACGTATAGCTGACTGTGAACAGAAGGCTTTTTACCACTATAAACAGGCCTACTACTATCTCTTAAAGTTATTTTTGCAGTTGTACAAGAGATACAGCGCTCTACGCTGTATTAATGTACATATTCCACGACTTTCACACAACGCCATCTAGTCTCAAATGAAGCATACTAAAGTAGCTTGTGTTATAAGTACAAGACAACTGATAAACATAATTATGTACTTCAAAATACACCCAGACACAGAACGAATGATCCTGCTCATTACACACAGCCTGGGTGGGAATCGAACCCACGACCTCCGGCATAACAGTTAGGACCACTAACCACTAGACCAACAACACGCTCAATTAACATAATCAAGCTTTCAAATTGCAATAATATTACTTAGGAAGGTGGTGGTTTACCCACAAGCTCACAGTGAGCCCCAGTGAGGACGTGAAATTACCAACTCATATTATAATAGCGTATCGTCGGTTGGGCATAAACAAAAGAGTGTATTATATATGGAAACACAACAACAATTGCTGGCAGGCGGCGGCTAAATACATATGTACGTCTGGTCTGAACACTATCTAAGTCAATTGCTCGCGGTTTATTCGCAATTAATTGTGTTTCGTATTTCCTATTGGTTTCTCGTTTGTACTGAATTCAATCTTAGTTTCAGCGGTTTCCGGAACTTGATAACAGAACTCGGTTTCTGTGTTTCCCGGAATTGAAAATAAATGATTTTTACTTGTTGTTTTTTGACAAAGACAAAATTAAATAATATTTTCTTGACTAAAGCATAAGTTTTGTACACTAAGTTTTGTTATAATATACAAAAAATTCTGAACAACAGTTCTATTAAAGTTATCCACAAACCTTTACCACGAATACTATGAACTTTGCAACCAGTACTTATAGCCTTAGTGGAAGCGAGACAGTGCTCTACACTGCGTATATCATTGTCTCACTCGCACAACTGCAACAGTCCGGCTTTAAAACCTCATATTAGTAGTTAATACTGGATTGTAAAGCCCAACGTGTCGCGTGCGTCGGACTATTGTTTCCTGAAATTAATTTGTTTTAGGTTGCGCGAATTCTGTGCAATTTCACTCGTATTCATTTGATATTTATTACGGTGCAGGATTACAAAAATATGAATTCTTTAGCTTTGACCAACACGAGTTATGAACAATTTTTTATGTTGCTCGAATACCCAATTTTTGTGACTACATATAGTTCTTTAAATTGTAATTAAAATTGCATTTGTATGGTACAAAATATAAAATAAATTCTTGTCTTTTTTTATCAGACAATCCAATTTATTAATAAGCTTATCCTCATCTGAAATTATTCTTGCCCGATACATGCGTAATATGTTATTGGTTATTTAGTATCCATATAAAACATTTTTCTATACATTGTGTATACTTCAGTCCCGTATAATACGAACGGGAAGATGGCGGTGTTTCAGTACTCCCTTGTTTTATTACTTATGTCGCATAAAACGGCGCGAACCCTGGAATATATGCCTATCGTAAATTTCTCTTTTTTGTAAAAATATTTTTTATGTTACATTATGATTAGTATTCCAAATGATGTAAGTTTTTTTTCTATTAGTTTGATTATTTGAATGTGTATCTTTAAGGGTTATGTACCCAAAGGGTAAATCGACCCTTTTTATTAAGGTTCCGGTGTCTGTCCGTCTGTCTGTCGCTCTGCTGTATCACATGAACAGCGGTAATTTTTTGCAGCTACAGCAAGAAATTTATTACTTAAAAAATAAATTTAACCGGCTTTTGTATGAGTCATTTATTTGCAAGTAAATACTCATTATTATTTTATGCAGTCACGCATTTACCACCTTCTTTATTACAACCTATCTATTCCCCAATAAAATATTCCTGACTCATGCTAGTCACAAAAAAAAACTACCAATATGAATATTTTACAAGAAAAATATATTGATACAAAAGTTTAATTTAAAAGTGCACCATTGCATTTCCACACATGTAGCTTGCATCAGCAGTTTAGTTTATACAACTTTAAGGAACAGATGTTGTCTAAGTACAGAGACTTATTGAGATGAAGTGCCACCTGGTATACTTGCAACATCTCTACTTTTTGCAATCTAGCGTGTGACAGATGTAGCTGTAAGGTATATAGAGCCAACAAATATCCAGTGCGAGTGCGGCATCTCCAGACAATGTTGCCAAAGAGTCCGCACACCAGCACTTCGTCGCCAATGATTCTGTAAGCGAAACGAAAAAAGAAATTATTGTAGGTACTTGGTTAAAAGAAATCTTAATTAATTGTATTTATTACATTACGATAATGCTACAAGGATATATTATTTTGGCAAATGGACTAAATCGGAACTAGTCGCCATATATGAAAAACCTGTCACTTTCGATAGACAGTTGAGTTGCTTGTCGTTACGAATATGCACACCAATGCCCTCATGTTCATATCATCCTTGCTCAAAGACCCTTGTAACTCTATACTTGTATTCAAGAAAAAAAAAAGAAATTGTAAACAGTGTACATTACTAAAAACGGCAAACCTTTGTCTAAAATCCCCCGTACCAAGCTACAACGTGACATAATACCTGCCACATACCCGTATCCTGCAATTGAGGTCATCTCACATAATCCCGTGCATGTCTGGGGCCGGGGCTCTTGACACCAGCCACTAGGGCTCTCGCCTTGAGAGTCAACACTTGCTTGAATGACGGTATCTCTCTGTTTCAAGCTAGGTTAGAGTCGCTAAGACTTAGGGTTAGCGGTTTTTGAGATATCATTAAGGATGCATATTCCTGCATCAATGATTAACCTTTTGGTAATAATCGAATGTCAAATGAAAAGTTATTTAAAGATATTCAGTTCACAGCCAGAACAATGATATGTCATTCTGTGTCTGTTCTGTTATGAATTGAAAATAAACAGCTTATTTATATTAATAAATTATTCACTTATACTCCATTTGTTTAGGTAGTTAACTAAATGTAAACAATCTTGGCGTTACTTTTAAACCAAAAAAATCATTTTTAATTTGGATATTACTGCTTATAAATCAATTAACTATAGTTTTAGAAAATCTGAATGTATTTCATGTTGTAAAACGTATTTTACATTTTTAAAGATCACATTTTGTTTAAAAGACATACCAAAATTGTTTACATTTAGTTAATTACCTAAACAAATGGAGTATACATATTATTATGAATACAAATGAGGCAGGTCATTTTCAAATAATATTAAATTTCATAAAACGCTGTAATCTACTCGTATGTTGATGGGATGCGCTTTTTAAATATTAAACCTTTTAATTATTAAATTTCAATAATATTTTAAACGGAACTATCCCAACTAGACAAAACGAAGATCAAGCTAACGTTAATTAATAATTGAGGAGTTAGACAGTCTGCAGTAAAATATGGAGATTTTATTCAGAGCCAAGACACTCGGATTAAAATCGTATTAAGTTAAGCCCATTTAAATCTATGATCACTTAGATTAATGAAGGTGGCGTTGACATCCATTTAAATTAATTTAAGGGATTCGTAGTTTCTGTTTTTTTCTTCTAAATGTGGCTTGGAAAGGAAAGTAGTCAAAATACTAGTAAAAGTTAAATTTAACGACGCATAATTGCCTATTACATAATTAGTGTTTATTTACTATAATTATTTTTCTGCACGATGATGTGTGTACCTTAATTTAAAAATAATCTCGAAAAAAATATCAAGAAATATTACTTCTTTTTGGGCATTCCTAATTACAAAAATATACCACGCATTCAAAAACAACTATACATATTTTAAATCATTCTACAATAGAGCGGGAACATATAGTTTTAATTCTGAAACATTCGGATACACGCAGCACTGGAGTAATGAAACCGCATTCAGCCAGGAACACAGACATGTGAAATAATACCTACTTGTTACAAAAAACTCCTCTGCGGTTGGCGCGAATTTTTCAGATGTATTAAAGTTGATTAAACAATTTTTTTTTTCTTTGTTGACCGTCGGCTGTGGAAATATTTGGCTTTTCGGTTACTCGTCGTTTATATTTCATTGCATTTATAAAGCTGCAGTACATTTTTATCCATAGCAACATATAAGCTGGATTTTTGTAATAAAACTACTTTTGTAATATTGAAAGTGAATATCGCCTGATAAATAACTGAACCAGGAAAACCAAGTACAATTACGTGTACAAAAATTTGCTAAAAGATTTTGTTTGAAAAGCTTTTACGCGTAAAATTCCAGTATTCTCAAACACTCAGAGAAACATCGAAAGTAATAAATCAAAATAAAACTCGCAATATGAATACACACGACCCTTTAGGCCCGAATGAATATCATTTTCCTTTACAAATCCACCAAGAAATCACTGGCATTTTCCCTTTGCTCACGAATCAATGATGCCCAAGGGATGATCATTAATCAAAACCTCGCCATTGCGAACTAAATAGCCAGATACTTACATAAATAGGTAATACTAAACAAGCAGATAGCTTATGATAAATGGCCTAAGACCTTACCGCAAGACAAACGGTGACTTCACTTCTCCGCTTCGTGTGACTTCGGATGCCTTCGTGTCTCTTCGTCTCGCTTCGTGTAACATCGTGTTTGCCAATAAGCACTGATTATTTTCGCGCCAGATGAAACGATGAAATTGCCCGCGATTTCCCTTGAGATGGTTTGATTCAACTGTTTCGAGCAGTGACTTGGTGTTTGCCAGTTTATTTCACCTTTTTTGGTTTATAACCGCCCTGATGATATTTACAATCTGATATTTTTATATTTTACACGCAAATCATTTAAAAAATGAATTACTTATTTTAGAATAAACTATGCGTAAGTTAGTACAATACTCTTGTATTCAAAAAACCTAATAAACAACCAAACAAAACAATAAACCAATTTCAAAGAAATAACAACACCTAATCAAGCTTTATAATAAAGAAAACAAGTTAAAACTCATTTATAAATTATCCTCCTTTGTATACAACAAAGTTTGTATTAAGAACTAGCTCATAACATTTTAATTGTGTTAATTATTCATGTTTAATCCTACCACCTACCTATAAAACTTAAAGTTAGATAATTGCAGTTGTGTGAGCGAGAGGGCAGTCTTTGTCGTATAGCGCTGTCTCGCTTTTACGACTGCAACAATGTTACTTTAAGAGGTGTTGGTAGATAGATTCTCTTTGTAATATGCGGCTGTTGGTTCGAGTTATCTAAACCGCAGTTTACCGCAGACTATCGGCTTTTGAGCTCAAGACTGTGGCTTATTTGTGGTTTATCGAACGCTAATATCAAAGTTTTTACTCCTTGTTATTAAAATTCTGCTCAAGTTTGTTTTTATGGATAGATCTTTATCGGTCATCATATTATTATATTCTTTAGCGATTATTAAAGCAGGGTTTTAGTAAACATTGTATTGTTACTATCTTTACGTAACGAATATTGCATTGCACATTATAAACCTAAAAATACTCTGGACTAGGTTTGACCTGTTGGGTCATAAGTTTTGGACCTGTTACGAGCTTACATGATGATGACGTCACGAATCGTTGTATCAAATAATTCTGAATCTTTGCGAAAGTTATTACTAAAACATATTCCCATATTCCTTTGAAAGGAGGATGATAATTATATTACAGGAGGAAAAAGGGTACTAAATCAACTATATTAAGGACGTATTCGTAAGGCTTTATTGAACCGGGATTAATATTATTGTTTAGCCAAATAAAGACCAGATTAGCTTTGTACTCGTATTACTAAATGTGATTGGACTTTGGACTTGATTAGATCGGACTTATGTATCTCTGGACTTAGATGAATAGGAAAGATCTTTGTTAGTGTTCTTTTAGTACGTACCTTTATGTGAAACTGTTAAGAATGTCTGGAGTTCACAAAAGAGGTTTGTAAAAGTAGTATGTTAGGACAGAAAAATAGGGAATGGTTAACTTTTTTTTCGATACTTAGCAAAAATCAATATACTTTGTAATGTCTTGTCTTGCATGTAGGTAAGGACAGGGACATCTTAGATCTTTAATACTACGCAATGGATTTTGATGCGGTTTTTTTATAGATAGGATATTTCAAGCTTATGTATCAAAAACGGTTTAAAATATCAAGCTTCGACTAACAGGAGTAAAATGAGAACGCAAGTAAAATGGTTCATCTAGTTAGTAAATAACTGTTAAATAAAGGCATTTTTTGAAAGAATGGGCAAAATAAAGAACTTATATTTGAGAAGTTTTATTACTAATCAAGCAATATTTTCTTAATCCTTCTCAATATTCAGCTTACACCTTATGTTTATTTTAAGTAACCAATAATTCTCCTACATCATCATTGCATACATAACGCTTCGGCTGCGCTCGGCTATTTTCGTAAAACCCGAAGTCAGTCTACCTAAGTGTCGGTACTATCGGCAAATTGATCGCTACGTGTAGACAGGTGCTGTCACAAGTGATAACACGTTACTGGTATGATGTTTGACTTTCGGGGCTTTTTTCTATGTATTTAGCCGATAGAAGCTTAATATAGATTTGGGAGACTGAGGGTTAAAAAGGTTAGGATTTTTAGTATGAAAAGATTGGTGATATACTCGCAGGAACGTGTGTGGTTACGCTAAAACAAAACTTTAAAAAGATGTTTCATTTTCGTTTTGAAAAACGTCTCCCGCACTAAGGAATTTAATCCTTGCATCGCGAGTGGTTTCAAGGATATTCAATTTACATGCACAGAGACACCCAGACTTAGAACAAGCCTTTGTGGATCGCACAAATTCTTGTCCTACGCGGGGATCAAACCCGCGGCACTTCGTGTATAGTCTTAGTTGGCGTGGTAACATATACCACTTGGGTATCCCTGCAGTTGACGAATCGTAGTATACAAACAATTCAAGCATCTTTTTTTTAAATCCTACCCCTAAATTTGGGTATCAAAATGTGTTTGAGACTCAACACAAAATTAGTACAAGCAGGTTCTTTGATACAAACTTCTTAAAGCGTGTTACCCCGAATTGAACGTAAGCGAATCCGCTGGCAAAAACTAGTGCGGAATAAAACAAATCAATACAATTATCGAATCCCAGTAACCGCTACCAATAAACGACAGCTAAACACATTGTTGTTAAGCTAATACCGGTCATAACACAACGCAACAGGCCGGGGCAAGCTTATCATCCCTTCCGGGTATGCCCGGGGCTATTACTAATTGATTACACAACAATAGCCCGGATAAACATACTTTTAATTAGTTCCATCCTGTGGCGATGCGATATGATATCGGTACTGGACAATGTTATATTGAATGAGGACGGAAAAGGATAATATATGTCATGTGTATGGGAATGACATGCCTATTTGACATGTCTTGTGACGTAGCTTTAAATTCGCAGAAGGTATAGACAGTGTTTTTAAACTTTCGCGAATCATCATCTTCCTGCCCTTATCCCATTTCACTTGGGGACGGCACAACACGTCTTCTAGACATCATTCATCATCATTCCCCTGCCCTTATCCCAATTATCATTATTTGGGGTCGGCGCAACACGTCTTCTAGACATGTTGCTTAAAGTTTTGGCTATGGTTTTATAGTCGGCCGCCTGCCTGACACTAACCCTCTTTGGGAATGTGATTGTTGGTTGTTTATCCGCCACCATTCGGGTGACCCAAGGTGCTTGGTACAGTGCACTGGGTCTTAGGGTCCATTAGTCGCCTTTTACGACACCCAGTGGAGGATATGGGGTGGTGCTATTCTTTATATCCGGATACCACACGGAATAATTTTTAAATTGTTATATCAAATACACCACACGGTTTTAAACTTTCGCGAATGGAACACATATTTTAGATAATGAAACGGGTTTTATTCGCGATGTAATTCGATATTTCTTTTCTCCCGACGTTTCGGACGAGTTGCACAATGCACAGTTGCCGAGTTGCCTAGACAGTCCACCCGTGACCACAGCCGAAAAAACAAACAAATAAAAAAACTTTAAAATCATACAATGTTATGTACTATCAGTCCATTAATAGACTAGTTAAAAACACCGTCATCAAAAACATTGTCATAAACATTCGATTTTAAAATGCAGTTGAACGGAAGGCAGGCGCTGGCATTTTGCCTGCGAACGATTCAATAACATTATGTTGATCTGGCAATTTGCTTCCTCGGCCATTTTGGTAAGGACAGCATATAACGGTGATTGCTTTACTGTCGTACGTTCGAGTCATGTTTGGTGAGGACTTGTCTTGGATCTATGTTTAGTGGAGGGTAGTTGCCCTGAAGAAGAATTTAAATTAGGTTGTAATTTCAATAGGAGAAAACTATGCTAACAATTCTGATTTCTAGATAATTAGGTTCGAGTAGGAATATCGTTGTTGTGCTAGTATAAATTAACTGTTAAAACTACCAATACAGAAAGTAATAGTACGCAAACGAATATTACGACATTTAGAAAAAGTCCAAAATTTCGTCTCAATCTTAAGTACAAAAACGAAAATATTTTTTTTTGATAGAACGTTAATGCAATTATTTTTCAAATCAATGGTATAAAAATGTGCAAATAGAAAATAAAATACAAAATCCAAATCCATACAAAAAGAACAGAAAAAACCTAACATCACCAAAGACGAAAAAACACAACCAGCACAAGCGAAAAATCTTCTAAATTAAAAACAGCATTTTCATAAGCGAATGCATAGAGCAAAAGACGAACTTTTCCCTCTGTAGGAATACTTCCGCGCTACACAATGGCACAATGATGATTCGCGCTCTCAATAGCTATGCCTTTATATGTGGTGGTACAGATCTGTGCTAGATATTTCGTAAAATGAAGGTTCTATGTTCCTGTTCATGTATTGTTGATGTGTGAGTGATCAAGATTTTTTTTGTGATGGTTTTTTGTTTTGTAGTTTTAGTTTTCTTGGTTTATTGACTTGCTTGACATAGTCAGTTGGATTATTCTCTGATTTTGACCTGCGTTTTGGGATTTTGATGCGGCGATAAGCGTATAAAGTGATGATTACTTGCGCTGATGATGATAGTCCGTAGGTCTATTGAAAGGTTACTTTTTAGTGTGGGAAACTAATTTTGACCCGAAATGATTGGTGGATATTCGATGTTACGTGAACGGATGTGAAAATAATAAGTAATTTAATGGTATGTAGAATTAAGTGCAATGAAGTATGATGACAACAAGTAGTTATATAAAAACTCTAACTTGATTCTCTTGGGACCTATATTTTGAACAAGAACGACATACTTTGAAATATAATTTCAGTATTAAAGTTACAAGTGCCACTTTACTACTTACTTAAGCAATTAGTACATAAAAGAGACTCAGTCTGAAGATATCATTAACGGCATTGCGACGAAGTAACTTCGCACTGGAATTCATAGCAAAACATCCCACGGTTGCTACAATATTCATCTGCTCTCCGAGGAGATAAAGTAACTCTTAAAAACACTTTCATAACTTCAATTCATCCAGTGTAGTTTCTCCGCCATTTTGCGCGGAGAAAGTTGAAGCAACGCCCAATGTATCTCCATACGTCGGCGAGCTGACACCGTGTTGTGTGCATTAATCACCGCACTTATAAATAAATAGAATGAAACCATTTATTTTCCAAATTGTGTAACGAATGTAGCCACAACATGCAGTAATAAACAGTATGTACTGAAACGTTTTACTTCAGGTAGTGACTGATATGCGTAAACACATCTCTATTCATCAATTCTCAATCTCTATATCCAACAACAACAGTTTGTTACCCGTCTCAGTATTTCGTTTTAATGGGGTTCTTTAGTAATATCGGGATGCATATATATGTATATAAACAATTTATTTAATGTGCCATGTGGAAAATAATGTTGGTAGTGAGTGAATGTTGGGAGTGAGGATGACGCGCTCAACTGGTTGTTTTTGTTTCAGGTGGCAGTAACATTAGAGAATGGCGTCATCGGTGCGCAAATAGTGTGTGTGTGTGCGTGTGGACGCGCGGGGCGATGTGGCGGGCGCGCGCGTAGCCCCCGCGTCGCGCGGCATGGAGGAGGACGAGAGGCGGCTCTCGTTCCCGCCGCCGGCGCCGCTCAACTCGCCCGGCGAGGAGATCGACGGCTCGCGGCTGCTGAGCGAGATCGTGCGCACGCTCGAGGCCACGAACCCCGAGGCGGCCGCGCCGCTGGTGGCCTCGCAGTCGCGCGATGCGCTGCACGTGGAGGACAAGCCGCGGCGGGAGGAGCTGCGCATCCCGCTGGAGGGCGTCACGTTCGCCAGCGAGCCGGGCGGCGGCGCGGGCGAGCGCGACGGCCCGCGCGCCGCCGTCACGCCCTTCACGCGCGAGTCGGCGCGGCGCGCGGGCTCCCGCGGGGCGCAGCTGGTGCGCGAGTTCGGCTTCATGCCGCGCCGCCGCCTCAGCGTCGAGGACGGCGCGCGCCTGCCGCGCAAGTATGAGCCCTTCCCGCCCAAGCTCTACGGACGACCGCTCGAGGAGATCGACAACTTTATTTACGATGAGGTAAGACGCCTTCCATATTTATAATTTCCACAGCCTTCCGAACTTTCAGCACATTGTATGGCTGCACCGCTCCACAGAGTATAATTTAAATATAAAAAAGAGCCTCTCTGCAGTTGTTCCATTTTGATGTCAATTCTCTTGACGCATAATAACTCAAAAGTTGCTCGTAATAAAAGTCTTTGTACGTTTTCTCTTTATGGAAATACGTTGAAAATAGTGCAGTTTTAAAAGCTGCGATGCCGTTTGGTTTTTTATCAGCAGAACTTTATTTATCCGGTATTGGGATGGTATTTCTTTGTTAGAGAACTATACAATACAACAGGACAACTTTGTTCATCGGTTCTCTGGGAATAACTTATTCCTTACAAAATGGTTTCCTTATAAACTCAGCTCACATTTTGCCGCACTTAATCTGAACCATAATTACCTCCTAACATGGATACCACATTACTCCAGAGCCCGAACATAATGCTCGCAATGTTCGTCAACCTCATCCTGTAACAGGATATAAATATATTGTTATTACCCCAAATTTACCGCCATTTACTACCTCTTATGTATTTTAAGACAGCTATATAACCTGCACAGGGGATTACTAACAGCTCGACGTGGCTCGGTGGCCATTTTCTTTAGAGCCATAACAGTCTATCAAGGTTCAAGATTCTCCTAAAGTTTTAAGGGTATCCGAAACACGTAGAGGTCATTTTCTCCTGGTTGTTGACCGTTTGATAGGTGCACGTAACAAGTGGTGTACGAAACGGCGAATCGTAAAAAATAATGACTTAACGCCGGACGTGTCGGCATCATGGCGCTGTTAATCCCGACTCGAATCCAAATATAATATTCAATTCTCTTTTTAAACTTCCTTTTTTCCTTTTAATGGCCTTGACGGCGGTATTCTTTCAGTTAATCTCGGATTTTGCTGTTTTTTGAAACTGTTACTTAAAATATATTACGGTTGCTAACATTTTCAAAATGGTGGTTATTGTTATGCTTGCCAACATGCCTAAATGTTGATTCGGAACGACAGTCAGTAGTAATATCCAAACCCTGATTAGGACTTTTAAAGCCAAGCTAATGCCAAACTTAGGGATTTGCAACGAGTAAAGATAAATAAGAAAACAAATGAAAATCAACCAAAACGATACAAAACAATCACGGCACAACAAAACTGCATTGTAAACCTCGCATTAATCCTTAACACTTGAAATCAGACACCCAGTTCACGTGAATGTAAACATTTGTTCTTCAAAGGCGGTGACTTATCGCGGCTCGGACAAGCTTATCAGCCCCCCCTACCTGTTGCCACCCACTTACTAGGCAAGCTCGGACGTCTTACACCGATAAACGGTTTAAATTACCTGCACTTACCGCTAATGAAATTTATACCATATCTCTAGGGGATAAGGCTTCTTTTTTAATTACGGCGATCCTATCTGAAGTATTAAGAGGTTTAATTGGTGTTTGAACGTGAGACCTTACTGTGCTAACTGGTGTTGAGTAATTCGTTTTGCTTTACAAAATACAAGCTTAATATTGTTGAAGGTATATTTTTGGTGTAGCTGTTACTGCTTTTTGACAATACATTCCTCAATATTCCTCAACAACGCTATCTAGTCTCAAATAAAGAACACCTTTTAAATTCCTCCGTTGGTTGCCAACAAGGTGATCCTCTCGGGCCGGTCATTTTTAGCCTAGCCTTACACCCAATAATTAGACATTTGAAATCCAAATTTAATGCTTGGTATCTAGATGACGGAACCCTAGGAGGCGATATCAGTACAGTTGTCGAAGACTTTATAACTTTAAAAAATCGTCTAAATTCAATAGGCCTCTCTTTAAACACTGATAAATGTGAAATTTATATCCCTCATGATTTATCATTGTTAGATAGAGATTTGGTTTTGCAAAAAATCCATTCGATTGCCCCCGAAATTAAAGTCGTCGATGAATCCTCACTTCGCCTTCTAGGATCCCCAATTTTAGAAGAATCCTATAACAGATTTATAGATGACAAAATTCAAAACTTTCAGTCGATTTCGGATAGACTTTTCAAAATTTTTTCGCTTCCCCGCTCTGGAAACATTCACACCTTCTCGAAAAAGTCGACCAAATTATACAGTCCACCTTAACGTCGATCTTCAATGTGCCTTTGGCTGACCGAGCTTGGTCCCAGGCTACATTGCCGATACGTTTCGGTGGCTTAGGTATCCGTAAAGTTTCGAGCCTAAGTTTACCAGCGTTTCTGTCTTCGGTCCATAGCACTGAGAAATTGACCAGAGAAATCTTAGGGTCTTCTCTGGTTGATTTTCAGATTCTTTGCATGACCGAGGCAGTAAATAGCTGGAAATTGTCTTGCCCGGGCTCGGATCTTCCCGAACAACGTTCTTCCCAGAGACAGTGGGACGTGCCGCTTTGTAGTTTGATACGGAATGAATTAATTGATACGTCAATCAATACTGCAGAGCGCGCTCGTCTTTTGGCTGTGGGAGAATGGGAATCGGGTCTCTGGTTACAGGCACTTCCGTCAACCAACGTCGGTACGATGTTGGACAACAATACTTTCAGGCTCGCCGTTAGCTTGCGATTAGGTGTACCATGTGTCGTGTCTCATCTCTGTCAATGCGGTGAAAGAGTCGACTGCCTTGGCCATCATGGCTTGTCCTGCGGCAGGAGCGCGGGGCGCATACCGCGACACGCAAGTATTAATGACATTATTCGTCGTGCTCTTGTCACTGCTGGTGTACCTGCTGTTCTAGAACCGAACGGTTTGGTGCGCAGCGATGGTAAGAGACCTGACGGGATGTCTTTACTTCCCTGGAAATTGGGCCGGCCTTTGGTGTGGGACGCAACGTGCGTCGACACCCTTGCGCCGTCCCATGTTCTAAGTTCGGCGGTCGCGCTCAGCGCTGCTGCTGGAGCTGCGGAAACCCTAAAGCGACGAAAATATAATAACCTTACGAGCAATTATATTTTTGAGCCCTTTGGGGTTGAAACGCTTGGGCCATGGGGACCGGGTGCACGAGCTCTGTATAAGGAACTCGCTAAGCGCTTGGTCGACTCCACCCGTGATCAGAGGGCTGGACTGTATTTCGCGCAAAGAATTGGTATTGCCATTCAGCGTGGTAATGCGGCCAGTCTCCTGGGCACGTTTCCCGCCATTGACGGAGATGAGGATATTTTTTTCGACGCTTTGTAAATATGTAATTTTTTTAGTTCCATAAGTTTAGTCATAAATGTAGATATTTCTTGTTTTAGTATTGTTTCTGTTAAATAAATTACCTGTCTCAAATTGAGTATACGGAAGTAACTAGTGTTTTGAGTACAACTGTTAAACATACTTATATAGTTCTAAATGTATGCACGTAATAGATAACTTACACCCAGACACAGAACTAATGATGGTGCTTAATTACAAACATTTGTCCTGAGTGGGAATCGAACCTCCAGTACAGCAGTCAGGGCCGTCGAAATGATTATTAAGTTGCATATTATTGCTTGTTTTCTTCATAGCTCATTTCTATTCTGCCTTCCGTCTTTTTTCACTTCTTATTGGTTTTCCACTAGTTAAAAATGACCGATTGTTAAACCGCATGTAGCGAGAATTTTAGGCAACAAAACAGTATCAATAAGTATCAGCTGTGTACAACAGCAGACTATTCCTATAATCATAGTTTAACATGTTATAAACAGTTAAACAAAACAATAAAAATCCAACAAAACAGAAAACAGATTCGCCCCAATGAAAGATACATTGTGCCGGCGACAGGCGAACAAATCCTCACTTACTATTCCAAGTGTCGTGTCCTAAAGCAATAAATAAAAAAACTCTCCGCCAAATCGTCCAACGGTCGTAAAACTAAAATCGTCAGGTTCTCAGGGAAAGTCGCAATTGGCCGCGTTTAATTTATTCCGGAAAGTCGGATGCCGGGTGTCGATCAATGAGCTGTTGTCCCGTTTCAAGTGACTCGCCGACCGACAACTCGCCACTACAAATAAATGAACCAACATTTTTGTGAATAAAATTTTATGCTTCATCTGTTTTTTCAGACTTCTTTTGTTATTTCTAACGCTTTACGATTTCTTTTTGCATCGTACCGTTATTGTTGTGTATAACAGTGTTCTAAATCCAGTGAGTGTAACTGTATCACATATTTCCCTCCGTCTTGGGAAATTAGTGAGTCTTCGACAGGCGCGGGCGAGGTAGATTGAAAGTAAAAATGTATGAATTTAATACACCGTACGCTCCGTTTCATATTGCCAATAAATAATTATATACCAGTACCTTCTCAGTTGTGTACGTTGAGCAATTTATTTCTTTCAGATATAATTGATGACGTCATGGTGTGCGCTTGGTCGGTAGCACACGAGTGGGTTTCAGTGATTAATAACGCGACTTTCGAGAAAGAGCCTTAAATCTAAGTGGTTTTGCTGAAGCTGGTGGGAAAAAGCGGACATTTGTTTTTTGGTTAGCGATTTGTTACTCTGGACTTTGTGCAACGTGTGGTGGCTTTAACATTGTATTGTACTAACTGGGATTTTGAGGTTTATGTATCAGAATTTATGTTTACATCATATTCTGAATATTTTAATCGGGTTGTGGACTGTGAATGTACATTTGCTTTACAATGTCTTAAATGTCCACCTTAAAAAGTTTTTTCTGTAATTATATTTTATGTTACTTTTTTCTTCTTTCTACAATTATTGCAAGTTGTGTTTTACGCTAAGATCCTTATGAGAATAATGTTTGCCTAATCAACAATTTCATAGTAAAGTATTCCATGATAATATTGGCAAAGTATCGAGTGCAGATAAACTTTCTCTCGACCGTATAACATTGGAATATTTCCAATTTTGTTCTCGAAACCCATTTTTAGATTTGTTAACCCATTTATGACTGACAGCTTTGATGGAGTTTTGTCCTTAGATGCCGTCAAATATTTGTCATATCTATGTCAAGGGTATGTATTTGGCCAACTCTTGGTCTACAAATATTGGTACCAATATTGGGACTGCTCATAGTAAGTAATTTAATGTACCAATGTTCGGTAGCTTGGTTCTACGTCATTCCAATCTCCTTTAATACTATGATTACTCCTCTAAAAATAATCGTTCTTATAACTTTACTATTACGGTTCAATTTACAGTGGCTAAGTCCAAAATACCCAGTATCGTTTCATCTCCTCTTGATCCTTCCCACACTGCAATAAGGTGCTCTTGACTTGACCTTTTTCGAGATCGCCTCTAATTTGGCCAGAGTTTTTGGCCTCTCTTTCAATTGTACTATTCACGCTCTCTCCGTGTACTTACTTTGTCCAATCTTTCATTCATACTCTTCGAAAATCGGATAGCCTATAAGTGTTTTGTCTAATTAGAAAGAATCTTCGCAATTATATTCCAGTACTTTCCTACTTTGATTAGTGTGTTCCAATAATGGTTAGCAAGTTGTCATAAGAATCCAATTGCCTTTACAGTTGTGTGATTTTGAATAGTAATATTAAAATCATTTTTAAAAGTACTTATAAAAGAAATTAAACAATAGTAAATTATAGAGCATATGGAAGAGACTCAAAATATACGAAAATGCTAATCTTGTTACTTGTTTTTATATCTATACTGTTTCAATCACGAACCATTGCATAATTAGAACTCCCATTACTCACAAAAACATCTTCTATTTATTTTCGTAACGACACTACATTATTAAAGAAAGGTTCTCAACAACAAATTTTAATCAGATGCCCTTTTGTTTCGTTTGTTCCATTGTGTCAGCTGTAATCATCTCCAAACGTTCGCTTTCCTCGATAAAACCGACATCTAGAACGCCCATTCATCCAAAAGGGCATTACCTTACAAGAATTGTTCGCAAACTTCGCAGTATTCAATTTCGTAAAAGATAAAATGGCGGAATTTAACCATATTGTCATGCTATTTTCCGCCCGTAGATCTTTGAGAGGCAAGGCGAAGCGTGGCTTTTAAACTGTGGATATTTCAATTTCTAAGGGTATTACATTCGACAGTATATTTCGATTCTATTTGTTTTTGAACGATAACAGTTTTGGAATATTGTGTCAGCGATATACCATCTTCTGGGGGTGAAATAAAGAGCTGGGATGGTCTCTGTGTCATGTTCTTCGATAAAAGCTTTGTCGTAGAGTTTGGAATTATTCAGCTTGCATCTCACAGTTTAGTGCTTCACGGAACGACCTCCAATAACGGATGCCAGTCAGCAATGAGGATGGGGAGTGCCGGGATACGGATATTTGAATCCTCCGCTTGAATTGCACAATAAGCTTTTTAAGAGGCTATAAAGCTTCCGTCCCGACATGCAATGTGTTGTCTCTGATTTACGTCTGCGGTGTTAATTGCTTTGCTGTTCCACTATTAGTTGTAGGAAATAGAAAATTCTAGATTTTAGCTCTATATTTTCTTTTCTACTTCCCTAGCGCGATTCAAATCAGACATGAGACGGTTAATGGATTTGGTATGTCGTACATTTTAGGTTCTATTTGAATAGTATTATTCGTAAAACAAGCACAGCAGTAATGTATGGCATGCCCCAAAATTTCGCCGTGTTATCTCACTGCTAAACAAATAAACTCGGTCTTGAACTCTCCTGTCCTAATTGGATGTTTGCCTACAACACATTCGCTCATTTTGACACTTGCTTGCTTCCATTAAACATTTGTAATTTGTGGGCTCCCGCATTTTATTGCCCCGCAATAGAATCTGAAAGCAGGCTACAATCACAGTGTAAACACATACAGTAGTTTAACTCAGCCGTTTTAAAAAATGCAGCCGCTGGTACAGCATTTCAATGACATCAACAACACACCGTCTGATCGTCAGTGCGATACGCTCAAGGCTATATCACGCCACAGTCATGGCACAATCCTATAGCGTAGGCATAACTAGCGTTGCACCATTTATATGAAGACATACTGTATATATTATACTGTGCTACAATTTACTTGATTTTACGAGCGCGGCTTAACATTGGCTTAGGCTGGCTTTTTGTGAGTGTTTGCACATAAATGTAATTTGGCTATAAAGTTTAATCTCAGTTATTTGTGGATGTCGATAGTTTAAGGGCCTCGGGCGAGTCTCTCGCTATATATTATGTTTTTGCAGCCGTTTCATCTGCCAACGAAACATATTGCTACTCTGGCTTCGCTAAAACCGCATCTAAATGGTTAAAAATTATCTTTTTATTCATCGTGCGAACGCTCGTGAACGCTTTAAAAGGCGATTAAGGCTTGGAAAGTTTCCAATTAAAATCTAAAACTAAACTGATTTAGGTATAGATATGAAGCCTTTCACATGGTGTTGAAAAGCTTAGCTAGACTTTACAGTAAATGAGAATTTGTGCGAAACGTTTTGCTGAGACCACCTGGATTTATCGTGAAATCTACAGGAATTTGTACTTAAAGGAAACGTTTCTTTTCAATCCCGTGAAGTAACAGCGGCTATTCCAGATTTGAATGGTCGGCCATTTAAATGAATAGAACTTTTTTTATTACAAAACTTGTTTAGTTTTATGATTGCAACTGTAAATAACTCATTTCAAATTAAGTTCTCAACGAAATTCGTGTAAGACACATGATAATTACATAAAGTAGCCTAAATACTATTCCATCTCTATCACAGATCAACTGAGCACAAAAGCCCGAAACCACTGACACATAACATAAAAATAGGCTCTATAAATCCTGCGCCTTAGGCCGAGGGCACACCGAGACATCCATACCGTATCCACATTATTAACGCGGTATATCCCGGCCTTAGTTCTAAGTCGTATTGGTATCTCGGGTAGCCGGGTAGCCGGGTAGCCGGGTATTTGTCGACATTCGGCGCAATTTGTTGGCGCTGTCAGCTGCAGAAACCCCTTATGCTGCCTAGTAGTGAATATCAATAGTGTGGGTAGATGCAGAAGTTTAGTTAAATTAATAGTTTGACTTGGAATGTGTTATACGTTTCATGTATTAGGTGTAAAGTATTTGTATACGGTAACTGAAACGCTGAATAGGAAAAGTGATTACTGTCATACTGTTAGTTAAACAAGGCTTCTAATTTGAAGATTAGCAGACCAGGTACCTAAAGAAGCTGGAAACAAGAAACACATTTTCCGAATTATAAAAAAAAGACTTTTGGAAAAGACGTGAAAACGTTGCAACATACACACATTATCTTGTACCCTAAATACTGTTTGGTTGTTAGAATACAAAGTAGCTAGGTATGTATATACATAGAGAGTATGTAACTGTACAAACATTCGGCAGACAATGTTAGTCCTATAATAGGAACCGCGTTCGGGAACTCCGTCCAGCTATTTCCGAATGCATTGGTTCGTATCATATCGTATGCATGAGGTGCGCGCGTCGTCACGAGTGTTACTTCTGTAACTTTCCTGTTGCATACATTTGTTTAGTCTCGTTCCGTTTCACTAGGGATTCAACGTGACATGTTTTACAGGAAACTGGGATTTGCTTCCCTGTGGACAGCAGGCTTTTTATTTTTCATTATTACTGCTCCCAGACGATGTCCGACGAAAATACGAAATCGGTGCACTGTATTTTCAAAAGTTAGTAATATTGCTCGCTGGTGTTTATTTATTTGTTTGCGCTGTTAACTGCGAGCTAAGGAAGAAATGTCTTTGACTAACTCTGTACAAAGCTGTGGTCTTAATTAAAAAGTACGATTGAAGAGTAAAGAATATTAATGAAGTGTCTGCTTTTAAAAAGACTTTGCAGAACATCTGCAGGCGTTTGTTTCGCAGTCCAGTTTTTATACTCATATTTATTTTGTATTACCACGACAAGTGACAGTTTTAATAGTGCTTGATTAAGTAGAATGATGCATAATTATGGTAAGTTATTACGTCATGTAAGTGATGTTTTTTTAATGAGCTAGCTAGGGTATAAAAAAGCAAGTCAACGATATGCAATTAAATGTGCCACCGTCGAATGAATATTGTGGAAAATATGATATACCTGTATTTCCATGTGTTATTAAAAAAAAATACATATTGAAGTGCTGGTAATTTCACACTGATTACTTGTTAAAAAAAAATTTAATTATTTTATAAAACAACATGGACATGTATAATTTGCCAAAATAAAAATAGTCACTATAATGACACTTACGATATCGCAGGCATCAAAACTGATTCACGAATTCAAATGTCATGTCGAAATAAAAAAAAAAGCATAACAAAGGCCTGAATACTTACACTCTTTTTTGAGCAGTCCAATAATCATTTATTTTATACCATTGAAATCAAAAACATCAAGCCATAAACTAATAAAAGCTTATTCAAATATTCAAACAGAAACAAAAGAAAACAAGAAACTGAACTTACTTAGTTTGAAATTTAGCCAGGCATAGAGGACTATAAATATGACTAAAAAACAATAAACTATAGCCTGACTAAAGTGACTAAACTGACTATCGACGGGTATTTGGTAGCTGACTAAATAATGTCTGGGCTCGATACAGTGTCGTTGATTTATACAGCCTGCCGATGTATTTGATGTCGTAAAATAGATTTTTAAGTGCTGTCACAGAGTAGAATGGTAAGCCAGTACGTGAATTCAGGAGTTATTTGTAAGTGGAGATATATCGTAAATTGTGGAGAAAGTTTCTAAGTTAATTTGTTTGTTGGTTTTGTATTTTCAATATTTATACGTACGTTTTTTTGTTAAGCTGTTATTGTTTACATGTTATGTATAGAAGATCTTACATACTCGATTTACCAACAACTATTAAAATTAAGACGTGAGGATGTAAAGTAAAATAATGTTTTAAATTATTTTCACGTACTAAATAAAACATGTACAATAATACACGCTAATCAGCCAGAACAAAAGAAAGATGTTAGAAAAAAATATCAAAATTGTTAACTGACCGGAGTACTGTTTCTCATACAGAGAAAGGAACAGCTTACGAATAATTTAACATATTCTGCATAATTCTGAAGTCAATAAAACATTGCCAGTGGTAAAAACTACCATATTTACAGATCAAAGACTAAGCAAACAGCAATACCATTTAATCGGGAGCCGTGTTGCAACGCATTTATTATTTAAACTCCAATTCAATATCGTGTTTACTTGTAAATATTTAACGTTGGCTCTCCTACATTTTAGTCATGGATATTTAAATGGAGAGTCTATTTAAAAATTCACAACATTAGTATCTCCTCACTATAATAACACTTTAAGTAACATTGATTTGGTAATAACTGTAAGGGTCTTATTTTTTAAGAGAAAATAAATAGAAACAAACTATTGACCGAAATGTTGGACTGTTTTCCTCTAACCTATCACCACGTTTCGTACCATAATTGTAGCTTTACCGGCGTAAAACGTAGTCTCTCTTCTATAACTGCAATAATATTATTTCAAGATATGTTTGTAAGCCCCTAAGACATAGAATAAATAAAACTACTATTAAATGCACTTATGTTGATAATATAAAACCTCCCTGTGAATATTCCTCTGCTGTGTAAAACTCTTTCGTAAAGTGATTTTAGGTTCCATTTTGCTCGATCAATAGCCCGTCATGTCTTAGAATAATAAATTATTAAAATCGTCCTTAATCATTGACTTGAGATAAGGTTTGACAGGTTATTAATAAATCTTCATTTTAATATTTACTACCATCACTAAAAGCAAGACTATTGCAGATGTGGGAAAGAGACACACTTCTACGCCGTATAGTGCTCCATCTCGCTTGTATATTTGCAATAGTCTAACATCAAAGGGTAGCTGAAAGCCTTTTGTGTAAGTATAATAATGTTTCACGAAATGTGGAACTCTACCATAACTTTTATCCTCCTAAAGTCATAAGTATGCATTGTGAAGCGAAGGCAGTTCACTACATGGCTTAAAACAGCATCTATCTTCTAGTGAGCCAACTGCCATAAAACTGGTTTGTTGGTCTAGTGGTTAATGGCCTTGACTGCTATTCCAGAGGTCGTGAGTTCGATTCCAATCCAGGACAAATCGACGGGTCCTACGTAGACTAGTACAAGTGCAAAAATGCAACTTTTCAAGAGAGCGGTTTAAAGGTTCAAAAGCTTGTAACTTTGTCGTAAATCAATAAAAACACTTGAAATTTTAGTATGTTATATTTTGATATTTAAGAAATAAGACTGCATTATTGGTTTTTCTTCTTTTTTTATACTTTGGAAAATAGGTTAACTTGCATTCATGTAGCCTGTTTTTTTTACTACGGTAGAACCTGTAAACTGATACAAGTGGCCACTTATACCAGTATTTAGTGTACTTGCTTATACTTATAATAAAGGAAATCTGAAGGATTTTACTCTTTAAACATAGTATTTCCGTGTTATTGACCAATATGAGGGTATAATTTTAAAAATAATACCTACTTTTATCTACTTTTATCGACTTTTTAACACTTACAACAGTTTACTCAGTACTGGAAAGCTACTTGCAACAGTATGCTGTATTATTATTACCTGTTAATATTTAAATTAGTGTGGTAAGAAGTTAAATAAAACCATTTAAAATACAAAATAACACTTTATTATTAGATAGTAATATTCTTAATAATGAAAAATAAAATCATTGGCCTTGCAATCTTAAAAATAATAAAACAAAAAAATGTAATCTTCTTATTTTAAGTACAAAAAAGGTTTGATTTTTAAAGAGGTTTTCTTACGATAATACCTAATTGTTTTTTTTTTTTAAGACTAGCTTGTCTTGAATTTCATGTAATTTTTCTTATAAATAGCATTTCCACTATTTTTTTTCAGTTACGTTACGTCTGTTCAGTTACGTCCACTAGTTTTTGTACGTTGATGTTTCTAATTTATTTCTAGCTTTGCAGATCCGCTAGAAAAGGTATTTTAAAGAAATTAGTATAACCTTTGTGCAACTCTTTTCGAACTATGTGCTTCTATTAAGTGTATAGTTGTTTACATAACTTGTTACATGTATAAAAAAGTAACACAACCCCTAAAAACAGGGCAATGAGACCTTAGAGTCTAAATCAGATGATGGAAAATTCATTACATTTTTACAACTTGTATTAAATGGTGATTTGTGTCACCCTTCATACGAATGCCTCATCACATTACCATACTCGTCATACTTGTTTAAATATGCATTTTATACATTTGAAAATATCCTACTAATATAGTTAACGCGAAAGTTGCATAAGTATCGATTGGATGTTTGTTACTCTTTGACGCTCAAACGACTTAACCAATTTTGAAGAAATTTCGTATGGAGTTAGCTGACAACCTGGATTAAAACATAGATTTTTTAACCGACTGCGTCAAAGGAGGGCAATGTTTTCCAGTTATAACCGACACTCGTGCGGTCGAAGTTGCTGGCGACCACTAAGTCCTTTATAAGTTTAATTTGAATGTCTTTTGTGTCAATATACTTAAGTTTTGATTGAACTTAATTGTTTTTTCAATACTACAACTTTACCAAAATAAACTGAGGTTGCGAATATTGTTATATTGTTTACCTCTGGAATATTTCTACACCTTTAAAAGTGATGTACTTGGGTACATAAAAAAAAATTGTTTCGTCAGTTCCCAAGTAGCAAAATTTGGTAACTTCTTACGTTAATTGCTGCAAAAAATGTATTAAAAGTAGTATCGCTATTTATTTTATTAGTAAATAAATATTATTATTAAAATAATGTAGGTTACGTCAGATAACAATATCAAGAAAATAAAACTAAGTCACATGTGACTTTGTATACTACCTACTACTTTGTATTCCTACTGATATGAGTGTAAAATTTATTGAAAGAATAAAATAATAATAAAAAAACAAAAAAACCCGACTGTAAAAAAACAACCACTAAATAAAAAGGGAAAACCAAACTCTATAATTTAGTGTAAAGAGTATGCAGTACACCGTGCGTCTACATTATATAATTTATACGTAAAAAAATAATGCAGGCGGCACAAACAAATCTACAAGCAGTACAATCTGTATCTTGCATTAGGTGAACATTAATTAAACCCTTTTGTAAAAATATTAGTACTGTCAACTTAGTAATTTGTTTGTCAATTTTTAACGCATAAATTTATTAATAATTGACCTCGTGAGCCCTTAATTGTTGTGAATTCTCACCACTACTAACTCAAAGCAAACAAAACTAGTTAAATACGTAAAAAGGTAGCACAACCCCTAAAAACAAGCCACGAAATAGTTTTGATACAGAAGAATACGTTAGCAGTTAACGCAGTTATACCAGTGTTAACGTGTTCCCGACTCCGTCGCAGCGCGCATACTGAAGTAAATGGCACTTGCGCGTACGTGACGCGGCGCACGCGACTACCTACACTGGTGCAAGTGACTTACATCAGTGTAGATGGTAGTGTGACCGAAAATCATGTCACTTATATTAGTTTACAAGTTTGTATCTCTGAAATTACTGAATAAAATAATATAAATTTTGCAGGGTATAAAGTTAAGGTAATTTTAAGGCTTTTGGTGCAAAAAAACGTATTTTGGTGTTTTGCGGGTTACACCAGTCTACGTAGGACCCGTCGAAATGTTTGTATAATGAACACGATCGTTTGTTCTGTGTCTGGGGGTAATTTATTTATAATATTGATGTATTTAGAAGTATATTATTATAAGTAGGTATGTTTATCAGTTGTATAGTACTCATAATACAAGCTCTTAGTTTAAGAGTAGATGGCGTTGTGTGAAAGTCGTGGAATAATAATACTACTTTAAAATGTTTTGGCAGGCCCGTTAACCATTTGGTGAATAAAATAGTAGTGTAAAATTACCATGAATATACTGCATTTTCTAGTCTGTGGCGCTGCCGAGTAGACCGAGCGCTTTTGATGATTTAAGTTAACACCGACACTTGGCTCGGAACGCTTTAGCTAAATAAAATTTATGAATATTGAGCGAATGAGTTTCTTACCTCGAATGGTATTCTGAGACTTTGTAAGCTGTATTTAAATTACTTTAGCTCACCGTGTTTAGTGTGTTGTAATATTCTTTTCGGATTTTTTCTTTTTGTAGATGTGATTGTGAAATTGTGGATTTGTCATCATTTTTTTTATTTAAATAATACAAGTGACGTAGCTTAGCTTTGCACGGATGCAATACTTATGTAATACGTGTTATACATATAATCCTACTCTCTAAACCTTTTATCTATTGACAACCGAACTATACACAGCAACAGACAGAGGGAAGCGACTTTGTTTTTAAACTACGTATTGATATTATCACTGTAATCAGTACCTTCATTTGTTTTTAATTTAGTTTCATTGCTCTGACCTTTCAACTCAAGATCATTAACAAGAGCAAAAGGTGTTTATTTTTGATTAATTAAAATAAAACATGATCACTGTACAAGATGAAAGGGAAGCTTCAATTTACCAATTAATAAATGTAAATTGAGTTAATTGTATCCATTCATCGTTCATTCGTTACGATAACATTCGCGTCACGTTCGCCAATATTTCTATAATTTCATTCGCAAGTTCTGCTTAATGTAGCCATTGTTTTCTGTGTAGAAAGTAATATTAAAACACAAAAGCGTTGCTTGCCGGAAGGTTGTGGGATCTCGTTCAACCCTTGTACTAAAACCCCTTAAAGTGGGTTAAAGCAAGACTGTTATCGTTGTGCAAGCGAGATAGCGCTCTACATTACGTAGAGCTGTCTCTCTCGTTCGACGGGCTCAGTCTTCCTTTGAAAGCTCGTGGTACAGGCGCAGGGCTTTAATTCATTCCGGCAAAGGGAACACTGTGGAATATTAAACAGATACTCCATTCATCTTCGTTCCGCGACCCAGATACCTCTGAAGCGTCTTTAACAAGCCAGTAAATATGCTCTATAAGTTGGAAAACTTATGTAAGTTTAAGGAGACATGGTATATGCTGCCATTATGTAAGGACTTCAAAAAGGAGGTTCTACTCTTGGTTTTGTGTGTTTTGGTTATGCTTATCTTTCTATTGAATAATTATATTTAATTATCATTATTGGGTAATCACAAAAAAACTGCTTATCTTATTTTTACAAGAATATTTCAGTTAAAAGACTCAAGTCCTTTTTCTAGAACTGGTATACTTAGTTACACTTTTCGAACGTCAAAAACAATATACATAGGACAAACTCCGTTTTCAGCTAAAGAGGGCTTAATCACCTGATGTTAAAACTACATAGCTACTTTTCCTACACTTCTACGCAACTAAAAACGTAACAATAACTTTACTTTACAAAAGTAGAAAAATCATGCAAAATACCTATAACCTAACATTACAACACTAGAACGTTCCCAATAGACTACCAACCTGATCAGCATTGCATCCACCAAACAGAATCCAATTACAGTCGGACACCGATATATTCAAATTACTACGCTTGTCAGAATTTTTAGTACGTACATGTGCAGTGGATGCTATTGGTGATGCAGTTATCTCGTTATAAATAAAAGTGTGATTAATTGGAGCATTTAACTTACAAAAAAATTGAAGATGTTTGGTAATTTTTTGTTTGGTGTATGTTATTGTTAAATCCGAATGTAAATGTATTTTTATAAAGAAGGAATATTTGTATGAAAATTAATGAAGAATGAAATGAATGATGAAACAATTATTTTTTTATTGAAAATATAAGTATCGAATGAGAGAAAGTGAGATCGGCGGGTCTCTCCTCCCGGTAGGCGTGTAGGAACTGCCACTACACGCTCATTTTATTATTTACGTCATTATTTTTCCTATCGCAGTAAATATTATATCTATACCTACTATCATTCGATCCGTGCAGTCTAAATTTTGTTGCGAAGTTTGTTTTCCCAATAATTAGAGAGGCGGTGAATCAGAACGTTCGTACTGCGCTGAATAACTCATTTAGCAAGCGTAGCGTGTTATTAGGCTTGCCTCGAAATATAATAATTAACTCTGTAGCAGCTACAATTTTAAAAGACAGAAACGCTTGTTGCGTACCAAAATTCCACTATGGTAATCATAGTTTAACCATCAATCATTCTTCAATACATAATTCTACACCTAAAAGAAAGACCGATAGCCTAGACTTAAAAACCAAATAAGATTTTTACAATTCAAAAATACCCCATTTACAAACAACAAAATTGGCAGGCAACAAATTTCCTTTGCCGGGCGAAAGCCCCAATTAAACGGATCGAGGTGTAAAATGATCTGTTTCCGCGGCGGCCGAGTGGCGCCAGTGTCGCTAGTGTCACTAGCGTAGTGTCCGGAGTGTCAGCAACTCGTAGCGACGTCAAACACGCAATTAGGACGCATTCAAATTATTTGTGGACGTCTGAAATGCGACGTAATTCTAGCCAGTAATTAAGTTCGTTATTTTTGTCGTTAGTTGGACGTTGGTGTTGTCGTTTAGTTTGACGACCGTTGTCTTTGTATTTATAAATTACCTTTTAAATAATTAATTTTAACAAAAAAAAAACCGACTTCAACAACGGCTCTAAAAACTAAAAAATTGTCCAATATTATCGTATCAGCTAGATACTGAATGAAGTCGGTGTCAAACCCTTAGAGAATAAACATACATATGGGAATAATTCTACTTGCTGGTTTGGCCATAGTGCCTAGCCATAGGGCCATAGGCCATAGAGCCCTGGACGGCATTAAAAATAATATTATGTTGGGTGATGGTGTGAACAATGCTTCAATATGCTATAGCAACAATTGCGGTTAATCTGCTGTCATTTATTGAAGAGTTCCCCCAATCTCTACAAGATCCCATCATCAGATATTGAAATGGTGATAATGGGACCACACGGGAAGCACAAGCTTTCAAATGAAAAAAGAATCATGAAAATCGGTTCACCCAGTCGCAAGTTACGAGGTAACAAATATAAAAAAAAAATACATTCGAATTGAGAACCTCCTCCTTTTTTTTGAAGTCGGTTAAAAATAAAAAAGACTTGCTTACACTATCACCATGGCACCGCTGTAAAAAGTGACTTTTGGCTTAGTACTGGTAGTTTGATTATTTCTATCGACTTTTTTACTCTTTTTATCAGTGCCTGCAATGTGCCAATTTTTATTCAATATTCCTAATTATAGAGTTACAATTCAATCAACGAGAGAAAAATGGACACTGCGTCAAAATTTCTCTAACATAAAAAATACCTCGTAGAAAAGGAAAATGTAACGCAAATTAAGTAAAAAATTCTGCCAAAAAGTACCGAAAAGTTAAATTTTAAGCTAGCTGGTTATTTCTTGAGTGTAACAAAATTAACCTTAAACGAATTTCGAGTAATTTCGTTTCGTTTTTAAATTAGGTCAATGAGTAGTAAAATGCTCGTATTTGCAGCAATGCAACAAACTCATATATTATGGCGCGAACTTTAATTAGTTGCCTCAACGATTGTGGCGAAAGTAATTGTTTATTTTTTAGTGTATATTGTGTTAAACGATTTAATTACAAATTAGTTTCTTGGAATAGGAATATAGTATCCTACCTAGTAGCTTATCTAATGTTTATATTATATTCTTACTTAAAATGTTACTTTTTCGTATTTTTGTTCCTTCAGTCGCGCATCATCATCATGCCTAAAATTATTTATACCTCAAAAAAAGCATACAACTTGTCTTTCAACAAAATTTTACCTAACGTGGCATTTCAACGTTGTGTAGTTCTAAATCACCGCAAAATTACATCTACCTACCATCCTATATTTTAAAACACACAGTTAACAAAAAGTCTTAATTTAACTCACAATGCCATCCTATAAATTGATGACATTATCCAAAGTTGACTCAAGGATTACCAATGCCCCGAAGAATCTTGGACAAAATAAACAGATATCATTTTCCTTGTTGCTTGTCAAAAGAAAATGGTTTTATTCAGAACGATTGAGATTATAATCTGGGCAACCGGGGCGTTTTTATTTTGAGCTTGATTTGACGGGAATGTTGTATGTATGTTGTTGAAATAAACAATCGACAGTCAAGATTTACCTCTATTTTAGAATTCTATCGTATCGTGTTGTGACATCCACTGATTCATAATTATAATAGATTAGTTTTACATAGGTGGTTTTACATTCCCGTGTGGTGTCGGATATAAAGAATAGCACCACCCCATATCCTCCACTGGGTGTCGTAAAAGGCGACTAATGGATCTTAAGACCCAGTGCACTGTACCAAGCACCTTGGGTCACCCGAATGGTGGCGGGTAAACAACCAACAATCGCATTCCCAAAGAGGGTTAGTGTCAGGCAGGCGGCCGACTATAAAACCATAGCCAAAACTTTAAGCAACACGTCTAGAAGACGTGTTGCGCCGACCCCAAATCATAATAATTGGGATAAAGGCAGGGGAATGATGATGATGAGTTTTACATAGGTAAAACGCTAAAGTAATGAATTGTTTTATTGTACTTCAAAGTTCAATGTACAGATTTAATTCACATACTAAAAATACCTAAATTATGACCAAACATGGTTGTGGTTCATAGAAATTCAAGTCTTATGCAAGAATCAAGCTTGCATTACATCGCGCACAGCGATATAAGCGTGGTGACAAATCGGCTATTTACCCTTCACGTTAACCGAACCAATTACCTAGGTAAACCTAGCAATTACGTCATAAGCCGTCACTACAAATGATCTTATTAAAAACCCGCAACTGTTTGCTAAGACTAATAAAATAACCAGAACGGAAGGCTATTAGCAGCCCCTAATGCTTTTACAAACATTCAATACAACTTCCAAATGCATTTAGCGGCAATGTCAATAAATTGAGTCGGCCAATACGTCCGCATCGCGTGACTGTCGCGAATAAACTGGGCCCGTATTAGGCTGTGTTCATATGGCCGCAATTATTATCGCTGCGACACAAATATAAATACCTAAGGGCTCTTTTGACAAAGTTTTGGAGAGGTGGTGTTTGTTACCTTAACATATAAGTCCTATATTTAGAAATAAGCACATTTACAATAGGTGTTCAAATTGAAATCAATTCTCATTTCGTATATGGCATCATTCGTAAACGAATGGTGCCATAATTATTTTGATGTGGCCTAGCTGCTAGTTGCTTTAACTCCATTCCTTCTTCGCTATACCAACTAAGGTATTGTAAAACCTTCTCATGTTCTAATCTCTTTTCCGAAATCAGATCAAGCTCAATTAAGTCACGTTTAAAACGTAGCAATACTTGTAAATCAATGAACAAACAATCATAAAATACCTTAAAAATAAAAAGAGATGATGTAACGATATAGATATAGCTCTATCTCTCTCCAAACGATGGGCTCTCTTTCCAAACGACGGGCATGCGGTCGTAACTACCCTCGAACACCCCAATTACTGGCCCATGAAGCCGCGATTTGCAAACAGAAGTATTATGTAAATTCGGCGATCGAGACGGCTGGATAATACTTTGTTTCTTTGCACTACGCTTGTTAGCCGGGTTATTCGAATGGTGAGTCGTATTTATAATGATCTGTTGACTATTGATGAGGTAGCTGGCAATTTTGAAAATAGTTTTATTTGTGGTATCGTTTTGAGATTTTTGTTTTTTGGTACAGGGTGTTGTAAGAAAACTATTGTTGTGTTTATACAAAAAACCTTTTTTGTCTATTATTAATTAAGAGTTTTGTCAGCTAACAATTATAAAATTCGTTTAGCAACTATCTTATTAAGAAAATGAGCTCCATTTTACTACATTTAGTACCTTTGGAATTCTAATAAATTGTGTCTGTATATTAAATAATTCAGAAATAAGAAGAGAGAAACGAACGAGCCTTGTACCAACTATGAGTGTCAGTAATATTTTATTGGAGGCGGTGGCGGTCCCACGGTGGGCGCCAATTTGTCAGTGCGCGCTACCTAAATAAATTAAAATAACTTTTTGTTTGTACGCCAGAGCATTTTTCTGGCTATTAAGACTTACTTGGATAAATTTGGACTGCTTTTTATTTAAGTCAAGTTTACGGTATATTTTTATGTTAAAATTGTTGAAACATTTTTAAGCAGTTGACATTTTGGGCGAACTCAAGTTGAGACTAATGAGGAGATAGAATTATTTTGGAAAGCTATTTGCGTCATGCTTTTTTTATTTAGATTACTTAATATATTCAAAGCTTACGTGAATCCGAATGCAGTCTTGCTGGTAAACTAAGAATAATTGTTCGTTAAGCCGAATAGTTTATGTTTGAAGTAATTTTTCATTTTTTTGTTGGTCTAGAATGGTTCTTAATACTGATTAATGCCCAATTTTTTATGATAAACCAACATTTTAAAATTCGTATTTCAAAACATATACAAGGCATATTACACAGGTAAAATCCACATAATTTTAAAGGTGATATAAGGTCACAGTTACAACCAACATCGCATTTTAAGAGAAACTTTCGGACAAACAACTTGTTATGAATTTCAAATGTTGTTAGCATTTCCGAACAAAGGTACAAATGTTCGGAACTGGTAGTTTTGGAAATTAGTGAATTATGTTGTATTATAGAGTTAAGGTAGAAATACGCTGTGAAAGTTATTCTTTTTGTTTTTAACGGAGTTCTAAAATAGTCCACCTATTCAAATGATCACTTATTAAAATACTTTTTTTGTTTGTTCGCGAATAACTTCGTCGCTTGCTAACCGATTTAAACTATTTTTTTTTTGTTAAAAAGGTCATATACCGTTTACCATTCAACCATCAGACCTGACGGTAGAGTCGAGATAAATGGTATCATAAGAATAATACTTAGGTATTTCGGTTTTGGTTACTATAGAAACGATGTGTTTTCTTTTTGGATATATTTTGTATCGGGAACTATTACTGCAACTTAATACAGTTTTGGGAAAAACTCTGCATCTTTACAGTTTAGTTTTTTCGGCAGAATGTTTCTTACATCGTGGTACAACTGTTTTATAAAAGGACCGTATGGAATTTAACCAGCTTTTCTCATGCAAACATTTTACTTCTCGTTGCAAATATCTCTTCCTGGGATTTCAGCTTGTATCGCATTGGTGTACCACAGGTAGCCTCAGGGGAAAGGCAAATTGTAGCAAGTATTTTATTTTTAAAATCTGATCAATTTATGCGATGTTTATACTTGTCATGTGCTTGTAAATTTCCCTTTGTAGTGTTAATTCTCTGTTTTTTATTTTGATTTGATTTTATTGAATATTTCCGTGCTTTTGTATGGTGAGAATCATAATGTATACTTTACACATAAATACCATTTAGACTAACTTCAAAAGTTTTATTTTATTCTGTGTTTATTTTGGTTTTCATTTTACATTTTTCACTTTAAAAGTAACGAAACACAATGACCAAAATTAGTCGGAAAAGTTCGGAAACATTTTTATTTAGTTTGTGGACAAGTTAATGCGATTTGAATATAATTTCAGTTTATTCTTTTCTGGCAAACTGTGTGCCGGAAAAGTTACAATTTCATATTTTGTATTTACATATTTTAAAGGAACCCTTACATTTTGAATAAATTTTGAATATTCAGTTGGTATTTTGTTTAATTCTTCTTTGAATTTGTTTTCCTGCTATCTTTGTTTGTTGCACTAGTTTTGTGTAAAATTAAGATACAATAATAAAGAGATCTCCAACAGATTAGGTTCAATTCATGTCGCCATTCAATTTATTAATTAACGCTATGATGCACATCCATACTAAGCTAGTTTGTATTCTTATCAGTTCAGTACTTATTTCTTAATCTAGATCGCATTCGTGACTACAAGTGCAAAATCCAACTATATTTTTTAACCCCAAATCACTGAGAAACCAGGGCAAGAGCAATCCAGCTTACGAAAGCTTTTAGCATTGTAAAAGCAACTCTAAGTACTGCACTTAAAGTCTTTATTAAAATACACTGCTGAGATAGGTGCTATCACACTCGGCAGTTATTTTAAGTACTTGCGTTTTGTATTTGTTTCCGAGATCTTAGTTCTACCTTACACATTTAATCCAGGTATCGCTGGGATTGCATTTGAAATATAGCACTAACATTGGAAGTAACCGGCTAAGTATTTATTCGTGTTTTAAACGGGTGTATAAATTTAATTTTTTATTTATTGGTGTGTTTTAAACATTTGTATATTTTAATTTTAGTGTCTGGTAGTAAGCTAGGATTTATCTGCTATCGTTGTTGATTTGATGTCTGAAAACAAAGTAGTGAATGTCCACTCTACGCCGTGTGCCTTAGTTTTAGAAGAAGACTTTAGCCCCTAGTTTATCACTATAACATATAATAGGTGTCTATTAAAACATCATTCAGTTTTAAGTAGTCATCAAGTCTCGTGCTATCTCCCTCACATTTAGGTGTAGTAACAAACACATATTTAACAACAAATTATTAAAGTTGTGTTTCAGTATTCGATACAATACCTACTCCTTGGTTAGTACGCAGCTACGCCTACAGAGGGCGTTGTCTGGTGTAAATAATATAACAGGAGCGAGGAGATTTGATTTGTACGCCTTTGTTCCTTTACTGAATGACCCACTCACTTAGATTTGTGATTCTATTTCTTTAGTTGCCGCTGGCTTGTTAGATAATATTTATTTTAAAAGGCGACATTTTATAGGTAATGTATTGCATCTTACCTGCTTTGTACGATAAGTATATAATGAAATTTATTATTGTTATCGTTTTACAATCTAAAAATGTGCTCTCCATACGTATATTGGTTATATTTGTAGTGCAGGAACACTCATACCTACTGTGACAAACAGATCTAATGTCTAATATTGTTTTTGTTTTTTTAAGTATCTTCTCTTTTGCGTTTATATTTTGACGTTTTGAAAGAGTCTTGTTTGGTTGCATTCCAAACTGTTCATAATATTTTTTATATTTTTTACATAAATTATTTGGTTTTGCTTATGTTTTACGCATCGAGTTCTCTCGCTCAGTAATACCTACAATTTTATTAATGTTGCTATGGTTTTACACAATAAAAATATGCTCTCTATATTTTGGTGATGCAACATGTTTCGCCGAACTCGGTCATAATTATACCAAAGATCGGGTTTCGCTGAAACAAGCAAATAGCTTTTTCCAACATGCAATAGATAGTTCCTGAAAAAAACTGTTTCCTGAATCCCCATCGCCGAAATAAAAAAATAAATCACTTGTTCGATTATACCGTAATATTTTATCGATTATAATCCATCAATAATACACATCGATTATCGTTTTTTTCTTGCGTCAAATTTTTCTTACAATTTTGTGTACAAGTGATCTTCTTCTAAATTAATATTTACAATTTTTCACCAAAGTCCTGCACTATTTTTGTACTTTTTTATCACCTTCATGTAAGTATTCAGCACCGTTTCACCTCACCTCTACAGCCAAAGGTAACTTCTACCTAAAGTACACCGTTTTCATTTGGTAACTTGGTTGATTGGATCCGATTATTCAGAACCTATAATTGAATTGGAAGAGGTCGATGGCATCGGTACTCATGAATTGACAAATTGAAATTCAAACTTCATGCTATGTTTAGATAGATGCTTGGAAAGACAACAAATTATTACTAATTTGTAAACTGTGTAAATGCTATAAGCATCTTGTAGAATAAATAACCGCAACATTTTTAAAGTTGGATGTCAAATTAATAATTTGTACTATTTTTAAGAGCTAATAAGTCTGGAGAAGCGGTCAAAGCCAGCGCATCAGAATAATTAACACAGCACATAAAAAAATTGGACCCCTATAACGTAACAAGAGTTAGCAATTAGACGGCAATAAATATACACATTTTGCTGACAATTGCTGTTGCTGTTGTTCATGCTATTAATAAATCAGTAGACAGGTTAGCATGCCAACCAAATCGTTCCATGTATTGTCGAGTGAACTTGGCCTATTTACAAACCATTGGTTTCTTCGATAGGAATAAATCTGAATTTAACGACAACCAGTCTAAACAATAAGATTTATTTAATTGTCTTCGCTTTGCTGTTTTATTCGACGTGAATGTGTAAAAATAGGGTTTGAAATTTATGTGGACCAAGCACATAAACTTTTGCTTTGCTAATGGCAAAATGCTAAAGCGAGAATAACAGAACATTATTTACCTACATAGTCATTATTTAATAGTTTATGTATTAATTAGTCATAAAATTTGTGTTGACGGGGGGTGTGTCGGATTCTTACGGGCTAAGACCACCGGAGCGTCCTCATCTGGCTATGGCCGGGGGCACGGGGTTCGCTTTCGCATTCACCGCGCCAAAGCGCATAAAACCGACGAGAAGTGAATCCTAATATCTTTCAAATCTAAAAGCAAATCAAGTCTATGTGCGGTCGGATATTAAAATTCCCCGATGTTATAAAATGTGGCTTACGAGCGAAAATTCAATATTTGGCTTTTAACTAAACTTCGCGGCTTCGGTCCAAACTAGCTCAACATTATCTCGATAATGTGATCGTCGGGCAATGTTTGCGTTGTAGTGTCAAGCAAACTTTACTAAAAGCATCCCAATGTACACAGTGTCGACACTTGTTTAACTTTTGTCCGCTTTGCATTGAACAACAAACAGTTCGTTAGTTTTAAAAGCCCGCAACAATCTGCTATTGTGGAATCACAATAGCTTCGAATCCGTAAATCAATATCGTTAACAAGTAACGTACGGAATTATCGGTTTTAAATTTAAAATTGAATTGATTCTTTTTGTTCTCTTTGCAAATGTTGACGAGATGGTAGGTACGAGCTTTTTTAAAATTGCCAAACGTGTTTTCTGCTTATATCATTATTGAAAATTAAATAATTGCTACGTGAAAAGAGTTTCCAGAATCGGCGCAGTTTGCATTTCATATTAGGAAACGAACTGATGTGTTCAGTAATCTATCGATAGATGGATTTCTTTACACGATTTTACAGAATACCTACGTCAAAATGCTGCGTCTAATAGCCAGTGGTATCTATAGAGTTTATATTGAATTCGGCCATAAGCTATCGACCTATCCATTCTTTATCGTCAAGCGAGCATAAGGTATTTAAATCTGCAGGCTTAACAGAAATTTGGACCGACATTTGTATTTTTTTATTAGTTCAAATAATTATTACCCTAATAGATATAATACTGATCGATGAAAGGAATTACAACGTGATTATTATTATGTGAAGGTTTCTGAACGTTTTTTATACAACATGTGACAGAAACTATACTGAACAAAATATATCTACATTTAAAAATAACTTGTATACCTAACTATAAACCAACATTTAAAAAGCGTCAAAAAATATGTCGTATCAATGGCGGGATAGATAAGCGGTCCTAATAGTAAGTAGGTACAAAGTTCCTCTTGATGGCAAATTCAATACACGTTTCTACTAATAGAAATCACCAGACACACAATTTAAGTGATTCTATTTCGATACAACAATACTGTTTACAAAGTCAGCAAAATTCAACAAACAAAAACAGCTGAACGTAAATAGCGTGTATTCACAAACACCTAAATAAACTAACAGGATTAGAAACTAAACTAAAATCGTCCATTAAGCTCAAGTTAAGTGCTAACAGAAGTTGTCGGTAATTTGATTGTTTTCGCTAACTACAGACGTAATAACATTAGTTAGAAATAACTAATGTTCTTGGCAATGATTAAGGTGTTCTGATCCCAGCTGTACCTGTTTAAGTGAGACTGTTGTTGTTGTTGAGAGAGACGGGGTTAAAAGGCGTAAAGCTGCGTCTTTCTTGTGCAGCTGCAAATGTACTCAATCTTTTATTAGCATTCCATATGTTATACATATTACAGTCTTAGAATCAATATGAACTATATTGAATCTAAGACTGTAAAATACACGTCTAAAGAAGGTGGAGAGTTTAGCAGTAGCTTATTACTAGATTGTAATTGTATTTAAAAACATTTTAGTGTATGTGTTACTAGGTGTATGAGTTTGTGTGTTTATTTTGCTTAAAAAGGTGGATATACACCCCGACGGGGTGTATATCCACCTTATTAAGCAAAATTCTCGAATACTAATCAACACAAGAAAATCCTAGATGATCGTCTCTTTTGGGGGAAAAAGTTAAGGTAATTTCACGTTAAACGCTTTGTTACATTGTAACTTTAAGTCAACCAATCTCAGTCATCAATAGATTATTTAATTAATAATAAGTTGATCAGCCTTCTAAACAATGGTTTAGATAATAAAGGAGTTTACTGTATCATGACTTATGAGTCCTTTCTTTAAACCTTCCAAAAACTAACTAGGTGTGTGTCGACTGTCGGTGTTGGCTTAGCGCCAAGACAGGCGGCATTGTTAAGGCATTTTATGGTAATGAAACTATGTTATGATTAGCACAATTACTGTTTTCTTCGTTGTTTCATATAACTACTTGGTAATTTTACTCATTCCTTGCTTTGGTTAGAATTTACCATTAGCTTTTAGTCCTCGTAGCCAAATAAGAGTTCTGCGACGGTGAAAATTGCCCGAATATATGGAAAATATATTTCTTTGGGGGTTACGTGACTCAGACTTGTCTCTTTCATGCGATTAATTGATTCGATCAATGATAATAGTGATTGATAATTTAAAATTTAACTTCCGCGATAAATTTCCATAAAAATCTTATTTATAGTGCATTTCGTTTCTAAACTCAATCTCCCCCACTCATGTCGATAATATCGCATGCGGTATTGCGATAATGCGGTCCGATTCCTTGCACACAGCTGCGTTTCTATTTTCCTACAATAATTAGCCTTCTCACCAGCCATTTGCATAGTGCTACCTCTAAATCAATTTCGATATTATACAAAAAAATATAAATGCAAATATAGACCCTTTCAATTTACCTTTAGATGAAGGAAGAGGTTATTATACTCCACAAGGAACAGTAGGGCCTCAATAATGGCAGTTCGATGTTTATTCAATAGATTATGTAAGTAGGTAAATACTGAAACACAGGCTGGTATTGTCGAGCAAACCACGTGGAAGTTACACATTGAAACTGTGTGTGTTTAACGGGAATATCGGATTACAAATCAGCATGTATCGTAGTGTTTTGATTAAATATTTTATGGAAAATTTTGAACTACGGTTGAATGGTCTTACATTCAACCGTAGTTCAAAATTTTCCATATTTTAATTATTTTGACTCTACACATTTTAATCACAATATAACCTGTTTAGACAAAATACTGTTACATGATGCATACATTTTTTAGCACCCTACTCTAAAATTTAATATGATAATTTACCAGTACCTTATTATGCATGTTTCGATTTATTGCTGTCTAGTCAAAACACCAAGCCATTAACCTAAGCTGTTTGAATTAGTTCTCTATACATATTTGTCTGTTCCCCTTCTGAAAAATTGTTTCTTTCCCCAAAACAGTGCAAACAATAGAACAATTCAATCGCTTAAGTCCTTGCGACAACATTGCAATCAACACTACTGTATACCAATACAATATCTAGTTGGAGCAATACGTGAGCGCAGCAATTGGTCACCGGGGCACGCCGGGGTATGTCGGGGCATGTCGGGGCATGTCGGGGCATGCGGGGGCAATACCGGGCCATTCCGCAAACATCTCGTCCACTCTCCACGGATACTGGCATTTCGTTCAATTACCTGTAGTATTGACGTATCTAGTGTTAGCTAGTCATGTTATACAGGGTGACTTCGAAGTCGTGGGCAATATTTTAAACTAAGACACTATTAATGACACTAATTGCGTTTGGGATACTTTTACGCAAACAAAAAAGTAAGTATCTAGTATTTCTAAGTTCCGCGCGGCCGTGGATGATGCGACGGCCGCGTTTAAATATTTTATACTTTAGATCGTTTGCATTATCTGATTAGTTTTTTTTTTCAATAGTAATTTATTACGGTAGTATGTTACTTATTATTTAAGTATACATTACATTTTTAATAACTAGGTAACTACCTACGTTATTATTTTTTTTTAGGTAAAAATAGTCCTAACGCAATTAGTATCATTAATAGTGTGTTAGTTTAAAATATTGCCCACGACTTCGAAGTCACCCTGTAGTTTAGGTAGAATTTGTGAGAAATGCTTTCATGTAACGATGGATGGAACAGTTACGTCGTTGTTGTTATTGTATGGTATTATGTTATTTCACGGCCACCTAACAAGCGTTAACAAGTGCAAGGAATAAGGTAGCTTCGCATATTAAGGCACTAAACTATACTTAGTGACAACTCAGGTATAATTTGTTCTGATTGATTGATTACAATGTATGTGATTGTTTCTAGGCTGTTGAACAGACAAGGTTGCTTAAATATTCGCTTATAAACGTGTATAACTTTCAGTTTTTTAACCACGGAGCGTAAATTATAGTGATGTTAAGAATTACCTTATGTATATTATGGACGTTACGTTGATACCGTTTTTTTTAAGATATTGTAATGTTTCAAGAGGATGGTTTATACATATTATTATACCAGTTTATACATCAGTACAGCACCCGGCAAAGCTGGGACCAATATCTAGACTGTAATAAAAAGGTTAGCTTTAAAATATTTTATTCCAGTTTTAAAATATAAAACTCGTAGCTCGTAATATTGAATAAATAATTTTACCAATTTACAATTACAATCATACATTTCAAATACAACGAAACGCGTTCAATAACACTAGCGTTATCTAGCCATAAAAACAAGATGGCGCGCCTATTCCAAACACGAAACTGCGTCAAAACATTAAAGTTACAGCAGTTCTTATTATAAATTTATATGTTAATCCGTTGACCCAGTCACCTACAAGTGTTAAAAAAGGCGTATAAACGAAAATAAATACGAAACGCTCACGTTATTCAGTTCCCATTGGCCAAAAAAATAAGTTCATGTTATATTTCATACGTGAGTAATGAAATTGGTTTATCAAAAGCCTCAATATCGCACCGAATAAGCAATGAATGTGATTGTTGAGTAGATTTGGGTGTATTATGGTAAACCACTTGAATATGAACTCATTATGGTTCAGTTGAATGGTTTTGAGTGGTGTCGAGTGAATTTGTAGGTTAGAATGGGAATTTGTTTTGTTTAAATTGTTTTCAATTTATTTAGAAGTTTGGAGATGAATGTGCGTTTGACGGTTGAGCTTTAATTTTTGACATTAGGGTTAGGTATCACATTTGTGTTTAATTGGTGATATGTTATGGAATACTAGTTTCAATAATTAATCAAACTCTATAAAATAATTAGATTTTAAATTTAGAGATAATGCAAGGTCTAAATTATACCTTCTACATACTAACAAGACAAAACTAATACAAAAACATTCACCCGGTAACGCAAAAATACTAAACTATGGTTTACTAATGTCACCAACGTCTTACAATAGTAACAAAAACAACATTTGATAGCAAAGTAAACTTCAAACAATATAGCTAAATGGCTTTAGCGGAATACCACCGGGACATGTCCTGGGGCCAACAACCACCTCTTAAAGAAAGACAATTATCCGATGTGGAAGCGAGACAGCGTACTACACAATGTAGAGCACTATCTCTTTTCCACAAACGCGAGTTTTACTTCGAAGTGATGTTTGGTCCATTGGTATCCGGATTAGTTCACAAAGTACCTTTTATCTTAAAAACAAAGAGCTTTCTTCAGAGCAAAGTACCAGAGATATTCATCTTTATTTCACTCAAGCATGCCATATTTAACATCGACTTTTACTTAAACGACTTACTGTCTTACGGAATGCTGGCTTCAGTTGAGTGCTTAGTTTTTTGTAGCTTATAGTTTTAAATTCTTTTTTCTTTTAAAATATTGAGGCATAAATGTGTGACAAGTTCAAAATATGAAGATAGCAAATAAAGAAACATATTCATAAAAACATGTTTTCATTGTAAAATTGAATGTAGAGACAACGTCTCTAGACTTTTAATAACTTCACGAAAGAAATATCGGTTAAGGATGCGCTTTTCATATATGTTTTAATTTATTGTAAAGGAATGTGTGAAGTTATAATTGTAAGTTTGCTTTAGTTTCACATGTTTAAGCAACAAAATAGATAACAGCAAATTAAACAAAAAAAACCTTACTCTTTGACAACTTAACTTTAAAAAACACGAGAAACTGAACGCTTATACTAGTCAAACTCTCTATTCTACTGCACATAGAATGCTTTTAGCTATACTCTACTATCTACTTACATATAAACACTGTAACGTAGATATATCGACATATATGTAGGTACTAAGACGTCTGCGTAATCCCTAGGGCGTCTATACATGCAATGCACTCAACTCAACACTCGCTCTCTGAATGGAAAACCCCTAATTCGCACGTAGAATGGAACGTAAATACTTTTCACAGTTTGAAAATATTTTCTAGAATATTCTAGATGTATTAAAATGTTCTTATAATGTGACTGTGATGATATTTGAATGTTTGTATGTCTTATACAAAAAGGAGAGTTCTGAAATTGGTGCGATGGAATTAATATTATTGTGTTCATCGGATTAATTTGATTTAGTTAACTAGGTTTATTCATTTTAACGATCGACGATTTTAACGATTATGGAGTTTCTTGCCGGTTCTTCTCCAAAAGAATGACATTTTGGAACCGCGCAACTAGAGTCAGTAAAGTTTTGAAAATACCTGCGAAGGCGTAGTCGAAATGAAAACCTTTTAATTTGATTTAATCGTTATAATTGTTGCAAAAAACAAACTGAATGGGATAAATAGAATGCCTTCTACAGCTATTTTCTTCTTTACACGATTAATGAAAATATGTCCTTATGCTACTTCCACAATTCTTGTTTAAGAGTCCAAACAAATCTTGAATATTTACAACACGAAACCAATCCCACGAGAAGAGAAAAAACATTATTAAGGACACAAACTATCTTAAAATACTTCTATTGCTTAGTACAGTACACCACACATTAGTTTCACCGTACGTGGAAAATTCGACTTTACGGCCTTGTAATAAGGACGTTGACTTTCTAAGTATGAAGCCGGTACTGTACTTTACAATTGGCAGTGTACCAATAAATTAAGTGTGGACTCAGTATCCCTAGGGTACCAGGGTAACATAGTGTCTAGGAGTACGTTGTAATAATGAAATTTATCTTTCAAATAAATCTTTCGCGGTCTCCACTGGGCGAAAGTAGTTTGTACTGTGGTGTAAAATATACAACAATGTATTGTATGGAACCTTCTTACTCCTTTTCCCGATATGTATATTATGTCTTTATGTAAGTTGATGTCCATACATTTAATCTTAGTCCTCGGTCACTCGATTTCTATAAATAAAAATTTTCCTTGTTTGTGACGCAGTCAGGTAAAAACAACATGAATCCTTAGGACACTAAAATCATCATTCACGGAACTAACTATTTGAGCACAAGTAGACACTAAATAATGCGTCCCTGAAAGTTTCCCGCCACGGGCAAGACTAAACAAATAAGCAGATGAGTTGATGGTAAAATGGCGCCGCATTAATCAAATCCCCAATGAAATATACACCCATTATCCGTGTTGTTAACACTTACTCTCTTATTTGAAAACTAAGAGCAATAAATATAACTGTTTTAATATATAATTATTAAAAACAACCAAAGAGTATTTATGCATCTTAAAAACTCCACACGTCGTAAACTGTAGTCAGAAAAAACAACATTCAATAAATCATTTATGCCAATTTATGCAACGTAACATTTCAGCGGGAATTAAAATGTGGAATAATAATTTATTGGTGTTAAACGACCATATTTCAAAGTTTTGAAGCCATTATGTTGATGTAACACTTGTTTGTGTGAACTTCCGCCATTTTGCGCTGGCTGTAAAATTTCCATTTTAAACCTTTGATGGACAAGGTCATTTTGTTGAATATTCAATTTAATGTGCACAAAGTTAGGTTGGTAGCCCTGATGGCAAAAGTTTTGTAAAATAAAATCGTTATTTTGATTTATGTTTAGCGTACGAACTGTGTTATGACTTCCGGTATATTATTTTTTGAAAAACTAAAATTAGAACTCAAAAATTGACTATTTCCACAGTATATTAAAAGAAATATCCAATTTTTCTTTGCACAATATGACAATTTATTTTACAATACACAAAAAGTATTAACACGCTTAAATTTGACAGAACCTAAATTTAATGTCCAAATTTCTGACCGTCAAAAGATATTATTTTCAGATTAACTTTATATTATCTTCGGCAAGCTAATAACGATTTGAAACCTCGAGAACAGTGCCAACACGAAAAGAGGTTTATTTTCTTTCTACGACGAAGAAGCTAATAATCTTGTCGTAACATTGAAGCCTAATATCGTAACCAACAGCGCGTATACTATTAACTTCTAGCATGACACTGTGTGAGTGAGACGGCGCTCTACATTACGTATAGCTCTATCTTGCTCTCACAATCGCAACAGTTTTGTATTAAGATATCATAGTACAGGCTCTGATAGGACAGTATTTACTATTTCCCTTTCATAGAAAAGCAATTTGCGAAGGTTTATGGTAATATGTTTTCTCGATTATGCTAATAGGGCGCCACTTTTTCAGTTGTAATGTCTGTGTTATTAAGCTTATTTGTATTCAAAGCGTATTTACTGTGTTTAAGACACTGATACTGACAAAATTATAGTGTGTAATGTAAACGATGTTTGTGTACCTATAGAGTTCATATTTCATTTAACATTTTGATTAAAAGTTGACAAGTAAACAAAGCTGTTTTTGAATTGTCACATTTTAATAGCAAAGTATTAGTTAGTTTATAAAAGTCACGAACATAAAAGTATTTCATATTGTGTATAGCATAATAAAATGATTAATTCCAAAAATATCACAACATAATATAAAACAAAGTCCCACCAACCGTCTAGATGCTTAGATCATTGAAACTACGCTACGGATTTTGATGCAGTTTTTTAATAAATATAATGTTTCAAAAAAAAAGAAGGTTTATATGTTTAATTAATAAATCAGTATTGTACCCGTTTAAAGCTAGGGCAAGTCGCTAGTTAAAAAAACAAATGATTTTATTTTTCTATCACACGAAAACAAACTCGTTCTATTCATAAAATTACTTTTAAATTTCACACTACTGAAACGGGTTTCCATTGCGATGATTTTAAACGGATAATTAATAGACTGAAATGATTTTCTCAGTGCAAAATATTTTATTTAAGCAAAAATTTTCGCTTTGATTTTTCTGCACTCTCGTAGTTAATTTACTTTTAAATAACTTTGATACATTAATAAAAGTTTTAATGTTGGTTAAAGCGTACTTTTATGCATCGTAGAGGTATTTTGAGCGACATTGTACAAAATATTTTAATCTTGCCTTATTTTAAATTCATGTAAAATTTTTGTCTTTTGGTGTCTAGTCTAAATTACTAACCTAGTGAAACTAAAAATAAATTATAAATTAAATATTTACGCGGCCGCAAATTTTCCTTAAGTACTGTAACCTATTGCACACACTTAGCCAACTAAAACTAGCCGTAAGCATTCAACATAATCCATTTGCCGTTCACACGTCGTATACGGCGGCATACGGCGACACACGGCACGGCGGCCGGCGCGACGCACGGCCACGGCAATGCGACAAGGGGGCTGACGTCACACCCCCCCCCTCCCCCCTGGCACCCTAGCACGCGGTAATGAGCCTCCCAGCCACCTGCTCGCTCTGACCACACACAACCATATTATATTTTGTATAACATTGTATTTGTATGAAAAGGTGCTTAAGCTTGTAACTGGTAAGGTTGGTAACATTTTTTGGTTGTGTTCAGATTTTTGAGGACAAAGAGGATTTTGTGTTGGATTTAACTAATGATGAAACTTTATAATGCATTTAAATATAATCATTCTATAGTATTGCGCATAATATCAAAATAGATTTTACTTTTCAAATTATTTAAAATAAGAACGCAGAAATTAATAAAACAAAATACTGGTAAGTTTCTATTTAAATGAAACTATTAAAAATAAAATAAAACAATAGAAAAATACTGTTCTATTTTTAAACAAGTTAGACACTATTATAAAAATATAGACAGGACGGTGTCATTCAAACTTAACACAATTCACAACAATGAAAAAGCAACCTAATTCCATATTCAACAAGGTGCTTATTCTAGGTGTGAACAACAAACACTAGGTACGTACCGTATGCGCTATCCGCATGAGGCTCATGAATGAATCAGGAACGTTCTCCCGCGCGGTGTAAATACGTGTGACGTCACGAGACAGATTCGAACATGGCAGAGATCTGTGTTCAGGGAGGCTGAATTAAATAGGCATCAGATGTAGATTAGACTGGGCTGGGAATCTAGATCGATGGATTAGATATTGTTTGGGAGTTTTCAAGGGAAATGGGTAAATTGATATATTTACTTTTCGCCAATGAGCTATCCTTATGTAGACTTAAAGAGCACGTCTTACGCTTTTGAATATGCTTCAGGTAGTATAATAAAATTTATATTAGTTGATCTTTACCTGGCATTACCTTATCGAAATAAAGCAGAGATAACCCTCTTTGCTTTTTTGGCATTTTGTTCAAAAACTACATGAGTTAGATAAAGCTGACACTTTTTAATAAAGAAACTTCATTTGAATGTGTCTACTAAGAGTCTGATTTTAATAATCATAATATTTCTTAAACTATTTCTACCTATACTACAAGCTTTCGCATGATGAAACAAAGTGACACTAAGTGAATAAAGTGAAGGTTTTAAGGGAAATATCCATAACTTCTTGAACAATTTGTGAATAACCCCAAACCGATTTTATCAACAAAAACAACGGAACAAAAAACCATTATTAACTATCATACCTCTCAATAGCGTGTTCCTTTAACGGCTACATGACACTCAAAAACTTATCGCGGAAAAAATGCCCGCCTGAACCCGGAGTCCGGGCTCCGGGACAATATAGATTCGTTTCCCAGCCCTGATTGATGGTATGACAGATTATCCTTTCAACATTCAGTACGGGAAATTATAAGGGTCCCCTGTGAAGGTAATGATTCGAAGTACGGGACTTTTTAAATTGTGGGAAATGTTCTAATAAAGGACGCGTTTGTTTTTAACTTTTTTTATGGGTTATGGTGATGTTGCTGGCTGTAAATGTTAGGGTTCAGCTTTTATTGATTGTCGAATGTACTTTGCCGTGGCTGTGACATTTTTGAAAGCATTTCCGCTTTTAAGTGGAAATTGGCATGACTGTTACGTAGGCGAGTATCGAATGTTACGTGTGTGAAACTGTCGAGTAATGAGTTCCCGATTAATGCTTCGTTTGGGCTCAAAACTACACCGTTGGCCACTTTGAGCATACCAGGCCAATTTCATCGATCGATTTCTATCCTCGCATGACTGATATAGGCATCCTGATCTAACTAATGCCTTTACCAGAGCATTAATTGTGGTTTCATCAAATCTGCAAGAGAATTATACAATTCCATTTTTTTGTAGTAACTTTCGTGAATTATTCATACTTAAATGATGCAACGGTTTACTCACGCGTATTTATCGGGATAGCCCGACTAGTTTCGGACCCAACCGGAGTCCTTAACCATGAGCTAACGCGGCGGCGGGGTCCGAAACTAGTCGGGGTATCCCGATGAATACGCGTGAGTAAACCGTTGCATCATTTAAGTATACAATTCCTGTTTTTGTTCTTTTCCTGTATATTATATATTATGTTCGCCTTCCTTATATATTCCCACGTATTCTTGTATGATCAGGTATGGAACGTTCGTGTTTAAATACAATTATGTTTGTACCCTTTAAAGCTTTCTAACTATTGCTACGAATGTTACACTTAACTTGTACCTATTTTTGATCATTTACATAATACGGACTGCCCATAAATTACTTTAATTCTCACAATGAATACACAAAATTCCCTTTTACAATTGACCAAGATTTAATTGCTACCCTGGATAAAATGTTTCAGGATATACAGAAAGGAAAAGTACCGTTGTAGCTTGAATTGACTTGCATTTTTTACTCTTGTAACTTAAAGAGTTGGAAGCACTCGCAGTGACGTAAAAAAAATCTTTTTTGTTTACGTAGACAAATGGCGTCATAAACTGAATGATCAATTATATTCATCCTAGTTCTAGATGCTCGCAACGTATTTTCAAGACTTCCCATTGATAAAAATATTATTCGATTGCTAGTAGTTTAGCAGCGTTTATTTACCTGTGCCATACGAGAATTGAGTCTTTAGCGCGACCGTTGCCGTCATGGCAATGAAACAGAGCACTGAGAGCGAGATGCCTTACAGTGTACAGTGCAGTGTGCATGTAACAGCGTCTAGTTTACCAATATCACAATATAAAACTATAACACAGTAGGCAAACGGGCGCAATTCGAATTTTGCCTACGCTATCGGATCGTGGCATGATATCGTCGCGAATATGACGCAGTGACGAAAGGACGTTGTGTTGTTGATGTAATTAAAATGCTAGGTGGTCAGACCTATCGCTGTTTTTTGAAACTATAACTGTTTAACTACAATATGTATTTGTACTGGGCTTGTATTCAACGCGCAGGTGATCCTAGCAAGTTTAAAAATACTACTATAAAAAGCACAATTTAATTAAAACCTAGATTTATACAAATGCTAAAATTGTATCAAATTAAACAAAATTTTCCTTTAATACAGCTGGCTAGAACAATGCGGCGTTTTGTTGAGTTTAAGAGAAGAAATTAGTGCTTTAGTGCTTCTAAGAAATTAGATAGAGTTGTTTTATTATACCATCTGTGTCCATCTAGTTTCTAGTTAATTAAATAAAAATAACTATTAAACGTACACCTCGAGGACTGGTTCGAAGCGGCGTAAGATACAGACTCGTGGACGGACGTAGAGGAGGTCTTTGCCCCAGCAATGGGACATTACAGGATAAGAAAAAAACCATGTTTCTGTATTTCATCTGATGTAGGTTGGTTGATAGTTTGGAAACAATATTTTCAAGTTTTACAAAATGATATATTAATTCACATAAATGTACTAAATATATTGATATGATTAGAGTAAGAATCACTTATTTATTACCCACACAATCTATATTATCAATATTATTATTTCACTTCAGAACAAGATAGGAATAATAAATAATTAAATTAAGTTTTCAGGTTCAAAGTTCATTAATAATGATCTATAAACTGTATATTGAACTCACTTAAAGCCTAAATAACACAATTAATAACAAAAGGAACAATTTAAAACATTTTTCAATTTATTAACTAACATTGAATAGTTCCATTAGGTGGCATTCCAGTTTGTCAGGCTAGACAAAAGTATTCCTACGATTCTTTGTACAATTCTCCACACAATACTTCATTTTAACTAATACGACCTTTATTCCCAAGTACTAAGGTTTATTTTCGCAATTCATTACAGTTCTGCGGTTTAGTATACGCTGGCATCTGGATTAAATTATTTCAGGGGTTTTCCCCCCTCTATCCCCCAATCCCGGCTATAATAAAGGCATTTCTCATTTCCCCAACAAAAATACTGGCCTTTGTCTATTGTTATTTTTTGTTGCAAATACCAGGACAACAGATTATTCATGTAGCATTTTGTGCGCGAACAATTGAAAGGTATGATAGATTTGTTTTTAGTATACAAATAATTATGTAGATGTGTGATGTTCATTTACTTTTTTGTTAATACTTATTTGTTTGAATGGGGTTTTTCGTTTTTTTTACAACGAATGTCGTGGTGGCCTTGCGGTTTTATGTATGGATTTGTATGCACGAGGTGCAGGTTCGATCCCCAGCACAAGTACCGATGTAATTTTTTCAATGTTATATGTACTTTCTTAATTTTTCTAAGACACATACTGACAGGAAAGGAAAAGCAAACAGCGAAGGAAAAACATCGTGGGGAAAACTGGATTCCAAATATTGAAATCTTAATACTAGAGAGCCTTTTTTTCTTAAATTATCTATTTTCAGTGACATTTGACTGACTAAACGTGACACAAAATCCAATTATTAAACAGATACATTATGTTTGATAGCATATTATAATAATTATTTTGATGACAGTTACATAACATAGGTATATAAACTAAAGTTCATTAAACTTCACATCAATAGAACAAAGCTCTCAGACTCATTGAACGAGTGAATGTTTATTTAATTCAAGTGCTTCATATTACTATGTGTCTCATATAAAAGTTGACCTCATAAGTGTAAGTTAGGTCTTCAAGAAAACAAATAAAGCTAAGCACTGACTCTCGACCTAACCTATATTTTTTAAAACGTTGCAGTAGACTAGGATTCTCTCGTGTGTGCTTTTAACTTAAGACTTGCGCTGTCTGGCTCTGTGTCTAAAACTAATATTTGTCACTAGAGATAAACATTTGGTTTCATATGAAATAACTTTTAGGTACGAGATTTTATAGAGAAGATTTAAGTACTGTCACATACCGATGGTAAAAAAATATGTGTGTAATTTACTATCAAGGAATATTTCAGAACTAAAAAAAATGAACTTAACAATACACTATATTTCCACCTTTAAAATTGTCCACCTCATTGGTAATTTACGTTGTTTATATAATTAGTTCACGCTTCTTCGTCAGTAGTCTTCGTACCAGGGATTCAGAAAGCCCACTATCAATCACACCATACAATTGAAATCCGTATTCCAGATACCAATTGATTCGGAAATTCAAGTAACGGGCTTGTTGCTTCAGTTCCTGCCCTCCTAGTACAATCAAATGCTGTGTGCACATGAAATGGCGCGTAAAGGAAACAGAGCGGTTCAATGCTCACCTCTATTCATCGGAGGAGCAATCACGGCGGTAGCTTTTGAATTTAGAATCTCTCGAGTGCGTGTCATCTTGACCTACTTGCTTATTATGAGCTCCTGGTACTTTTCTCCCTTCAGTCGTTTCATTTTTGTCATTAGGTTGTCTGTTGTATAAATAAAAATGAAGAAAAGATTTTTGAAATGTTTGAATTTTTGGTGAAGTTACCTAACTGATACTTGGTGTAACTTTACTTTAAATATTCATAAACATGAGTTCCTGTCCCAATATTAATTTTGATCAGCAGCGTTATTTATGCATAATTACAAGCAATTTTCCGATATTGAAAATTCCGTATCAAATTCTCTCCAAATTGCCGCAAAATTAACCTAAACATGTGACCGATAAACAAAATATTGCATGTATCGTGTGTCAAAAATATCAAAGTAAACCACGATAAAACGTTATTGTTTGCAAAAAAATATCTGTTACAATTATGTACTAGACATTAGTCTGACAAAATATTACGTTTCGGATATGTCGAATATCCCACGGGTCGCTTTTGTTATCCATAATAAAAATACTTTTAGCCAAATTAGAAATGGCAGCCTATTTTTCTTTTGTCTAACGTATCACAAAAACTTCAGAGACAGGTTACGTACAAAGTTTTCTTTGGGCCAATTCTGATTAGATTTAGGTACCCCTGGTTTCTCAAACTCTGATCAGTATCAAAAAAAATGTTAATCGTCTTTCAAATCTCTGGTCAAGCCCTTGATTGGTTGATAGTTTTATGGACAATCAATAATTTTGTATTGCGGCGGCTTTCACAGACATTCAAGCTTTTGTGGATCGCACAAATTCTTGTCTTACGCGAGGATCGAACCTGTGACACGTCGCGTACAGTGATAATTGGCGTAGTGACTCATACCACTCGGCTATCTGTGCAGTCAATTATTGTCGTGATCAGTTGACTTGACTGCACATTCAATTGATCGGCCTTTCAGAATCCGCAGGTTAAACTAATAGATTAACCATCGAATACAGAAAGGCAACTTAATTTCGAGACGGTCTTAAATATCTATCTGTCTCGCCATCAAATTTGAAAAGGATAGAGAAAGTAAACTATCGACTAAGTAAAATTTCATCACTATTCGGTTTTTTGGTAATTATAATTAACTAGCGGCCAGCCCCAGCTTCAAACGGATGCAGTACTGATATACACCGTGATTTTTAGGTCGTTTTAAAAAAGTCGTCCACACAATGTATCCGTCATAAAATACCTCTAGGCGCGAATATAATTTTTTTATCATTAATTAAAATAATATGCATGAAAAAAATAAATAATACATTGGAAATATGAAACATCCTGTTAAAAATGTTTACGTATCAAACTGTTGAAGATACATGCTACATACTTACTGCGAACATTATGATTGCAATAGTAAGACAGCTGTTTTACGCTAAGGTGAATGACCTGTGATAAGACGCCGCCGCGCCGCCCGCGCGGCCCCTTTGGCACAAGGTTCGGACCGCGCTCACTACAGAGTGTTCGTAAAACTGCCTTGTGTCATAATAATGAATAATATTTTTATTCATTCAAATCTTAAAAAAAACATATTTTTTTATTATAAACGTTTACTAGTCATTGGATACATGAACTGGGCTGCTTTTTTAAAACGACCTAAAAGTCACGGTGTATAATACATAGAAACCTTCCTCTTAAAACATTCCATCTATTAAAAAAATCCGCATCAAAATCCATCGCGTGGTTTTAAAGATCTGAGCATACATAAGAAGAGACAGACACGGCAAACGTCTGTATTTTTCTGTGTTGACAATTAAATTAATTATTCGTCATCAAAGATAAAAACGTTACTCGGTATATTTATGAACTCTTTACAAAAGAGGTGACATATACCTATTTAAAATTATAACTGTATTTTTCGAGTGTACGTGACCCGAAAATTCAGTAGTGCCTGGTAACACAGAAACTCCATCTCGTAGTTATAAATGATTCACAACTTTTTCTACTAACGGCAGCGTATGTAGCCGGATAAACACGTAGTTTCAGCATCAAATAATAATAAAAACCACATTCAAAATATCAGTAATGTTTCAACGTTTAATTCTTCTTCTTGTTATTCTTTGCCATCCATTCCTCGAATAAAAGCAGAGGAGAACAAAGGAACACTAAAGTACAGTTTTTAAGTTATCAGTTAAGTACTTGATGATGATGATGATCATAAAGATAAAGAGAGATTAAAAAGCCTTGAGAAACAAGACTCTGAGAGTCTTCCTAGTTTAACCGATGTTTTTGAGACTGTAATATAATGTAAACAATACCGTTATTAACATGTAACGACTGCCTAATAAGTACTAAGTTCGGGATATACTGTCGTTTCACGTCAAATAAGGTGCACCAATTCATCTGATCAAATTGACTGCACGGATAGCCGAATGGTTTAGGTCAACACGCCACTGTAAGCAACGTGTCGCGGGTTGTGGTTGGATGTCTGTTGTAAACTCCCCGCAATACAAGGATTAAATTCCTTAATGCGGGAGTCGTCAATTAATAAACCCCTTATCCTTAAACAAACGTCATCTACGCGACCAAAAGTATCAGCAATAAACTATCCCAATAATGGCCTTTCGAAGTACCCTCACAAGGAACACACCGCATCGCTATAAAACGAAAAATACGGAGCGATTCCTACAATTATTATACATATTCTGTGAACATGGATCCCTGGAACGCCTCGGGAGGTACTGAATAAAATTTTATACCGCACAATTTACATGATATCGCTTAGGTTCTCTCTGTTAATAAAAATAGCAAGACTTTTGTATCTGGAATGTAATACGATGTTATTTTGTTTTAGGTGGTAATATTTTATTCGTTTACAATTTTACATGATGGTCGATCTTTATGACTTAAGCTTCATTTGAAATTATACAGTGTATAAGTATTTAAGCTTGATGTGCTTAGACATTTTTGATAGATTTATCAATATGATCTATGATCAGTTGATTAAAAGATTGACATCCCTGTTTATGCAGTTTGACAGGCTATTTACAATCTTATATGCAATTGTCAGTCTTTGAATAACCATCAACCTCTTAGGTAGGTTTGAGAATTCTTCGAAAGTATTATTTACTTAGTAATTTGTGTAAACTACTAACACTATTATCATTACTCTTATTTCATTTTCTATTTTATCGTGAGTATCATAAATACCTTTAAATAGTATCTTACTTAAGTTTTGTTTAAATTAAAATACTCGGTCTACCAAAATGTTTACCTAATAACATTTTTCTTAGTACCAAAACTTGAGCTTAGTTCAAGTGACGACGGCACTTGCTTTGGTCAAAGTATCTGTGGAGAGCCCTACCCTACTCTCGAGCGAGGACCGGAGGCCTACAGATCCCCGATACATAAAATGTTATTGACAGATAGAAGATTTAAAGATACTCTAGGAAAAATATTACTCTTGAAAGAAAATAAAATAGGTGGAATGTAGGTAGGAACAAAATAAACGTTAATTGATTTTACCTACTAAAATACCGATGCTGAAACCTTTCTTAATGCTTGTAATGAAGAAATGTTGTTTAATTCGTGTCAATATTATTATATCCCATTACAACGCATGCGTTCAGTTTTCGTTACTTATTACATAATATTCAAAATTAAAGGAATATGACAATCAGTTAAAAGTTAATCTTAATTGTCAAACTGTCTTTGTCCCAATTAAGTGTAATGTAGATTTAATAAAAATCGTCGTTCGAAAACGTCACTAAACGAAGCATCGTTTGAGAAATCGGCAAAAAATATTTGTTTTTGTTATATACGTATGTGAATATAGAACGCAATTCGAATCTCAAAAAAAGAGTTAAAAGAAAACCAATTACCTTAAACACTCCTGTCTGATTTAAATACAAAAGAGAAAGATCAAAGGTCGATATAAAAACGAATAACCTCTTTTTTATCAATAAAATGTATCCCCATATTTCGTGACAACCGTCGTTATAAGCTGTCACATAACAATGCATTGCTTTCAATAAGGTAACGCGAATTTGTAATTTACCGGGAAAATATCGAAATGTTCGCTCCAATTTACTTTTTCTCCCCAATGTTTGTGTTTGCTCAACCTTTTATATATTGTATTTTATTTGTCCGTATCAGTAACTTTCAGTTATGTTTTTGCTTGTTAATTTAGGTGAATGAGTTTTTGAGTCGTGATGTTGGTGCGTTTTTTTTTTTTATTGGAGCTAATTGTTCTGAGTTTTGCTTTACCGGACTGTAATAATGATTGAAACATTGCGGAGTTTTTTTTTCTTTTAAATATATTTTTCAGTTAAGTTTGTTTCAGTTTAAATGAAAAAGTGTTTTTTAAATAACTCCTAAAAGTGCTCGTCACAATATTTTCTTATATTTTGCCTTTTTATTCACATTCAGGTTAGTAAAGACAAATATTAAAGAACAATTGACCTAATTTTGTTTGAATACAGCTACAAAAAATTCAGAAAATAAGCTATAATCAAAAAATTACGTTATAATATTCCATATTGCTATAATCAATTACCATACTTACATTGTATAACTCTTACAACAATCTTAAAACCAGAACAATGTGAGCGGAAATTTAAATACAATTTATGTGCAAATTACAAGAAAACTTTAAGGCAATTTGTAAGCACGAAATTAATTAAGCTGACGGTCGTGTAATGTGTGTTACAGTTTGTGCGTGATTGTACACGAGTGTAGCGAAATGTTTGTGTACTGTTTTGCTATGGCCGTTTGTCGTTGAGTGTACCTGTAATTCGGTACGTGTGTGTTTATGTAGATACGAGTACTTGTATACTTATTTGCGTTTAAAAGTATCCAATAAAAGAAGGTTTTCTTTATTATAAAAAGATGTGTCGATAAATTGAGAGCGTCGTGCTTTTGTTGAATTAGGTAAAAAATCAGAAATTCATAACTTTATCTGAATATATCTACAAGTCTTTAGGGATAATAAGTGTGCAAGAAAATTCTGTATGATTTTTTCAAGATTCAATTTTTTCGTTGAGATTTTGGGTGAAAGTTTACTGTACTATTAACATCTCTTTTAATGCACGGGATAACTCCAAGAGAAGAAACCCGTTCCTATTAGGCGGGGACACATGTCCAACATGCAAAGACTTTTTTGAGAATTAATCTGAAATGTGATGATCTATATTCATAACTTTTTGAATTGTAGATCTTTGCCCATAAGTAAATAAATAAATACAAAATGACAACACTGCACTTCCCAGCAACGCCACAAAATGTAAATTCAACTCCACAAACTACCAATCCTGTAATCGTTAATAATTTATACTTTTGCCTAAAATACAGGTAATTCCCGTTTATTATATAATAAATAGTCGTTCGTATCGTAAAATATCGGGGTTTTAGTCCAGTTCGAGTGAATTTAATAGCCCAAATAATAATTGCAGACGGGGCTAGCGTACGTCGTAAACCAACTGATATTGAAGTCTGGAAGTTATAGCTTTGGTATTGAGTTTAGTTTTGTATTTGCAATACATTTGAAGTTATTAAACTGTGAAACTGTTTCAGTTTGAGTGGACGCTTTTGTGATGTAATTAAAAAAGAAAAGTTTATTCACAAAGAGGGATTTTGTTTAAGAGATTTTTGTAACATGTTAGAGTGATGATATTAATAAGATTATTTTGACGCTTTCACAAGGGAAAAACGGGAAAAATATAGTTAACCTACAATAAGATAGACTTTATGTTTTTATAAGAAGGTTCTGTAATTTTCACTAAAAAACAACAATTTTCAGCTTGGATAAATCAGTTAACACGAGGTACTTAATCATTTATTATTATAGGAAATAGCTCTAGCTACATAACCCTATGAAACTACAAAATAAATGGCTGCCCACAGCGGATAAACCAAACCAGGTATCATTTATCACACTTTGTTAGGTAATTTAAGCCAACATTAAATAAACTAATTAGTTTAAATAACCATAAAACACATTAATAAGGATATAGTTATAGTTTATTCGACCGGGATATCCAATTATTATAATAAATATCAACTGCTTTACAATTTTTCGTGTGTATATTTATTTTGCTACACTTTACGGTTACGTTTTCGGCTACGCCTACCTTTTTAGATTTTAGCTATGAAGTATCTCAGATACAACTTAAAAGGGACTTTTTCCAAACATATCATACTTCTTAAACTTGTATATTTGTTTTTTGTTGGGAATAACAGAAAAATGTTTAGGTTAAGTATAAAATCAAGAAGTGTAGGCGCTACGTCGTTACGACGACGATGGCGACGTTTTAAATAAACGTTTGACTGAAATAAAAGTAAAAAAATTGTGCGCAATAATAAAATACGCATACTCAATACACTGATCTATATTACGTCCTTATTAATCTATTTACAAATCTACCTATTCATAGACAAGCTAATAATATTTCGTTTAAAACGTACAACGTCTGATGCCCGTTTAAGATTTTCTACAATTTATTCAAAGCGTTAAGTGGCAGCTATAAAGGAGTAACTTTAGACTACCTCTCGGTTTTATGCGATTCCCCATAACTTTGTAGGGACAAGCCCACCTGCGGCCGAATTAAAATAGAACCCCTCTACTCTCCACCGTCGGCTTTACTAAGAATGTTGCATAAATATCCTAATTATATCCTTAGATCAGAGCAGTAGCAAAGATTGTCTTGGTAATAATTGTTTTATGTAATGGTGCAATATTTTAATTATATCTATTCATAGTGTGAGCATTGTGCCCTTTAAACAAGCATGTGATGAAAAGCAACTGGAGCAACTGGAGACGTTGCATGGCAATTCAGGCTAAGTTTACAAGTCTGACGATTTCTTCCCCGAGGAAGTATCAAAATAGATTTGAACGCCTTACAAAAAAAAGCCCCTTTAAAGAAGTTATTTTTTTTCTCTTGGAACTCTGATTGAATTGGCCAAATGTATTAAAATGACAAGTCAAAGTCACGCTACTTGTCGAAAAAGGACGTTATCTCCACAAAGGTTAATAAAACAATATTTTTCTAAAGAGCTGATAATACCTACTACTTATAAATAAAGAGGGTCGTCGTAATAGAACATTTTTGAATGGACTATAAATAAGTTTTGTGGAAAACGGGGTCAAGAGGGTCCTGAAACAACGAATGTATAAAGAATGGAATGATGTAAAGAAAGCATTTTAAGTGACCAAAAGAAACCGAAAAGAGGGTGTCAAGATAAAATATACTTAGACTTTAAGGAAACGATTGATAATCGCTCATTTTGTATTTAGCATTTTCGAGTTTGGGGACTTTCGTTACAACTTTCATAACTCCTGAAATTAACACTAGCTTGGTCAAATATATTATTTATAATCCACGTCGTATTTTGATGAGACTAACGGATATGAAAAATGTGAAGGAAACCTGGATTCCAAATATTGGAATGGAATCTGAAATCGCATACAGTAAGCTAGCGTGGTGATGTTTTTGAGCATCAATCACCACGCTAGCTCACTGAGGATCGGAACCTTCCCTATATGGAAAGAGGCCTGTGTCCAGCAGTGGGACGAGTATAGACTGGTTTATTATATTACTTTCGTATACATAACACCGTACTATTACAATTATTTACATCACATTTACTGCCATATAACAGATACCACTGTAGTACAAATACAATAAATTAACACTACGCATTCATAAATAAATTCCCGTACTAAATATTTAATGTTGGAAGCAATTGTAATGAAAATAAGTTCATCGTTGATTTATTGTATCGTTAGTAATCGTTACCGTGTGTTGGAAAAAACTATTGCTGCGTTATCTAAAACAGATCGTAAATGCCTCGTAAAAGGGTTTTTTGTACGGATATTTTCCTCTTTTGTATCAGAGTAGAAGAATATACAAATTGTAGGTTAAAAGAAAATAATAGATTTTCCATTTTTTGACATTAAATGTAAGAGTATTCTATTCTATTCCATTCTAATAATAATGAATTTCTACCCGCAGTATATACGAATGTTTTACTGTGTATTGTGGTTTTTAATAAAGTCTAGTCTGAGTCTATTTATTGCAGCCTCTACGGTCATCATAAAACATAGAGTTTGCTACATGGAAAAACCATTATTGGTCCAAATGCAATACGCAATTCGGCTTAAAACGCTGCGTCAAATCACTTCCCATAAAAAAGGTGTAAATATAATTTTATTATTAGAAGGTTTCCATAAATACACAGTACCTACGCAATAAACAAACATAGAAAGAGTTATTGAAAGTTGAAGCGAAATATAGCATTCGACCTTCAATAGTTTGTTAGGCTAGGTTAGTAATATCCGGTCAATTTATAAAACTAACTTCTGACGTATCTATCGGATCAATCTGCATATTCTAATTAAAACTTCCAACAAACAAGTCAAGGAACAGAGTAACAGCTGAACTTTGGCTGTAATAACAAAACTATATGAATAAAGTTAGGTTTTCACATAGTTTCTGTTCATCGAGATTAGAAATCATAGCATGATGCATGATTTACATACTATATTTGTGATCCTAATACCTAATCTACAATACAATGATAATGATTTTAAATATGGACGTCATTTAAGCTCATCATAATTTAACATTTTTACCAACAAGAAGTACCTACTCTTGAACCAAAAAAACATCACTATTTACCTCAAACTGTCTCCCACTTAGACATCAGCATTAACATGTCCAGACTCAGACACTACTATTCACGTAGCTCTTAGACTACACATCCCATGAGCGTAATACCGCCGAACTTGTCTAAACAAACTAAGCACAACTGATTGTTGCATGTCGCAATGTTAACCGGGACAAGTTCATAGATCCCATAGGATGAGGCGATGAGACACGTAGAATGTCGGACAGGCCGGGACAGGCCGGGACGAGCCGGGACGAGCCGGGACGGGCTAAAGCAGGCTAATTAACTCGCAACTGTCTCAGTCCCTTTGCGAACAATTATACGTACAGGTGAAGTTTTGACCGCTGTAGTTTGCTCCTCAAATTGTTTTAGCGTTTCGGTATGTTACAACACTATGTCGTTATTGTTTTAAATGTTGTTGAGGATTTAACGTTGTCGAATTTTAATGTGCATGGGACGGAGTTAAAAAGAAAAGTTAAATTGTAAATTAATTATTTATTTATTATCGTCTTAGCCATAAGACGTTGCTGGAAATATTTCTCTCTCAAAGCTTTGCATGAAGACCGGTTGGAAGCGACCTGCATCTAGCGCTTTACTGGCGACCTTTCTAAGATTGCCTGACCACTTACTTAGTTACGCTGCGCTTACCTGTCCGTGGTCTCCCCTCGAGAACCTGACCATCGGTTTGCACTACGCCGCCGAGCTACGCGCCTGGCCCATTGCCACTTCAACTTATTCTACTTCTCTCAGAATTCATTATTTTCTCTTGTGATCTCTTATTCTGATCATTGAACCTCTCTTTCGTTTTCCTCCGCCTCTAAGAACCACAACTGGTATAATATTTGAACTACATTCATGCAAGGAAACGCAATACCATGATCTATAATATGTAACATTTTGGTACCATATTTTGAGTTTATAACTTCAAAAAATACCACCAACAATTTCAGCAAATTTACGATTTCAAATATTCAGAATTCTCTCAAAAATACAGAGCAATATGTCCAAAGCGTACCTCCGATTCTGTAGCAAATTTAAGCCAGATTTGCTGTCAACAGCATAAAATCAGATTTATAGTAAAAGCAGCTTATTCCGCAACGAAAATGGCCGGCAATATGTGAAGGCAATCACTAGTGACAACAACTGGCTCCATTGCAGAATGCCACAAACAATTTGGTAGCTCGTGTCGATATTAAGCCGCTTTTCAATGGAAAATCGGGATGATTTTAACTTGCAGTATATGTGACGGGAACGCGATACAGCTTTGGTATTGACTATTTGCAACAAAGTTTGTTAGAAGCTTTCAGTACCTACCTGTCAATAAAATGTATTCGTATTAGTCAAAAGTAAAAAAAACTAAATAAAGTTCGATCATGAAATTGATGGTTTTTGGAGTTATATTTGCGGCAGAAGGTTGTACCTTATTCGTTTTACACACTTACCTTTATTAGGTCTAAAGTATGGGCTACCATACTTTAGACCCTTACCTACCATACTTAAGTATCGAATTTAAAACTCTACAATTTTTCATTTCAATACTACAATAAAAACTTGCACAAACCTTGAAGTAATTTCAAAAATTCGATATCTACAATAATATCGATCGTTAGTCTGCAATGTAATTAAAATTCGCTACAAAGTTAGCTAACGAGCTTGCGCCGGTGACTCACCAATTAACAAAGATATTTGTGCCTTATAATTATTATTGCTGGCTGTGTAAACTTGCAAAGTAAATATAATTAAGGAAGGGTAATATTCCTACAGTCACGAGCGAAAATATGTACGAGTATAGGTGTTTAAACAATGGAAGTTTAAGTCCTAGTCTAAGATTTATGAAATCGTGAAATTATTTTTCAAATTAAACATATTTTCCTATTTACAGTATCAAGAAATATATCATAGCAGCTTCTAAAATATCACGTAAGAAATCTGCAGCAACTGTTTGGTCGTATATGCATGTTTTTGCTCGTGACTGCATGCTTCGTTCTGAAATCTGTCTTATGTGTACAGACACATAAAACAGATTTCAGAACGAAGCATGTTGATGATTAATACTGTACCCACTACGTCATACGTAATTAAATATTATGCTAACGACAGAGATTTTATTGAATATAATCTGACTCTTTCTTTGACCGAATATCGATAAAAAACAAATGGTTCTCGAGGAAGCTTTTAGTACATAATTTGTTATACAATGTCCACTTAAATCTTTAAAACTTCGCTACTGATTTTACAGCGGTTTATTTTAATAGATGGAATGATAAAAGAGGAAGTTTTACATGTATAATACACCAGTATTTCAGTTAAATAAGTTGTAATAGCTTAAATAAACTAACATTTACTTTTTATAATAGCTACCTCGCAGATGTAGTAAAAAGGTGTCTGTGCGAGGACCAGATACAGCTGTCGTTAACTATATCTTACAACCAGTACACCTCTATATTAATATAGTGCCGGCTGTTCGTACTGCGGCCAATTAACTGCGCTAGGAAAATGTTACTTGAAAACAGCGTGAAATTTTATCTGCAATGCAATAATTGGTGACAAACTGTTAAAAAGGAATTGAAATACTGCTCTTTTACGTATTTGATCGCCAATTATTTGGAACCCGACGTTTCGACGCAATTATTTTTGAAAGGTTATTTTAAATGAAAAATGTTCATTTCAAAGTCAAACTGCTTTTTTCTGGCTGTTCAGTTTTTATTTAAAAAAACTTCGTGTTTCGGAAGGCACGTAAAAATGTGGGTTCTGCGCCTGATCTCTCTCCAGTCGTGTCGGATTACCGTTCCATCGGGCTATGAGAGAAAAGGAATAGAGAGTGCACACGCTTGTGCACTATAATGTGTCCTGCGTAGCTGACTGGTGTCATAGTAACACCGGTCGCCGTGGCCAAAGAAAAATATTTTTTATTCCATTCCATTTTCAAAACTTACTTCATTGTTCCATATTGAACACAAACTTTATATGACACTTAAAACTTTTTTAATAACACTGCCATTTCTTTTGTTCCAGACTTTCTGTGTGGTATCGAAACGTTTTCGCAAGAACTACATCCATCGGTTCACGGCAACTCGCTCGCTGTTCTGGTACTCACCATGGTCGCCGGTGCGACGCGCCTGTGTGTATCTGTCAACCAACCAGTACTTCGATTATTTCGTCATGGCTACTATACTGCTCAACTGTGTCTTCCTCGCCATGTCGGAAACTATCGAAGAGGCTGAGTAAGTGTTTCTTTTGCTTATTTTTGTTTTTCCTGGATCTTGTTTTGAGAGAGACAAGTGGAAGAAGAGTAGAGAGGCCTTTGCCCTACAGTGGGACATCTCAGGCTAGTAATAATACTAATAAATATTTTTGGTACGTGTCTTTTGAACCAATATACCTAGGCTGAATAATTTTATTCCTTGGCCCGTAGATAAGTTATATTTTCCAAGCTCTAATACCTATTGATTAAATAGCCAAAATGTATGCTTGACAAGTTAAAGTCTTTTGTCAAAATAAATTGTAATTCGATAAGCGCTAACATTTGTTAATGTAACTTGTCTATGGCTCCTTGGCAATAATATCAATAGGTACTCTGTGTTTTAAATTTTCGTCGTTGGGTCAAGATTAAAAAAAAATCCTATTCCATAATTTAAATTTATTGATGGCCGAAAGACTGAATATGCAATACCGTCGCATTGTATAAATTTGAATAACAAAGAATGGATCTCGTAGATATTTTTAGCAAACAATGTTTGATTTGATATTATTAAAGCTTTTAAGCAGAATAATTTAAATTATAAATAGAAATCGATAGGCATATCTTCCAATAATCAATAATGTGGACCTATGTACTAACTTAGGTACTAACTCTATCACACCGCGTATTTCAATGTTTAACCAAAAAATTCTAATAGACATAAATTTATTTATTCTTTCTTTTATCGGTAAATAGTTTTTTTTTAATACATTGACGTTTTAATTGGAAATAGTCTCACCGAAACTCTACACTCACATTAACTTCGCGTTGAAACATTACTCCAAGAATAGAATTCAGTATATTGTATTCAAGAAAGTACTTCTTAAATCCCTGACCTATCCCTGAAAATAGAGCCTCTCCATTCGTTTGACATCCCGTCTCGTCCCAACAGGGAAATCCGTGGAGACTTCAAACGTACATGAAATGTTTATTTTAGTCTTTCGAGTTTCGGGTCCTCTCCTGGGATCTCACATTTTACTGGTTACAGCTATCGTACTCGTAAAACACTGAGGTAGGCCTCTAAGATGTATTAAATTATTGGGTTTACTTAAATATACCTACGTATATGTCGTGGTGGTATTGCGGTTCTATATCTGGATTTGTAAGCACGTGGTGCAGGTTTGATACCTACGCAACCCACCAATGTGACTTTTTCAATGTTATTATGTATTTTCTTTATTATTCTTTGATACTATTGACAAAAGGAGGAGGAAAACATCGTGAGGATACCTGGATTTAAAATCGCTAATTCGAAGTAAGCTAGCTTAAAGCTTCCATTATGGAAAGAGGCTTTGCCCCGCAGACGTTTATAAGCTGGTATTATTTCTACGAATAAATGCAGAATAAAGATACAATGCTGCGCTCTTACTATGAGTTTATTAATGCGGATATTGAAGCGAGAAGCCGTTATTTGAAGGGTAGAGCACTATCTCGCTCACACATTAGCAACGACTTTAAGATTTAGAACTCATCACGCAGGCACTGCACACTGTTTGTTAAACTAACCGTATTGGTACAAATTTAAGGCTGAAAGTAAAAGTTAAACTAACAAAGGAATTTATTGAAATCACATGGCCTAGAAAACAAACATAAACTTCATAGTTTTCATAAAATCGTTTTTGAAAAATACCTACAGAAAAGCTTGGAAAAAGATTTTGTTTTTAAGTTTCTGTACCTCAAAGGGAAAACGGAAACCAGTTAAAATCACTTTGTTGTGCCCTCAATATACAGATGCAGAACAGTGTTTTTTTATGAAGTTCTTATAAAAGAAAATTCGTCAAAGATATTATTCCGGGAATGCGTAAAGGTCACTCGCTCAGGTCCACGGTCCCATGAAGTTGTCATTCACTCACCGATTTCGCATACTATCCTGTCTAAAGCACTTCTCTTCACTGCAATATAATATACACACTAAACATCTAAACAACATCATAATAATATCATAACGTCCCCATATCCATTCACAAACTGTCTCACAGAGCGACAGTAACAAGCAAACATTAATATTTATGCAGAAACTCTAACGTTCAGATTCAGTACATGCTAACAGTATCCGGTCTCATCAGATAGAAGATGGGCAATCAATCATGCTCACTAACGTAGGCTACGACGGCTACGTAGGCTACGTCGGCTACGGCTACGGCTACGGCTACGACTCTTCTTATAAATGACGTCGTTAACTCACGTATCCTCTGTTATGCTCTACGTATAGAAAGCTACGCAAATCTCTGGTACCTGTGCGTTTTGTGTGCAAGGTAACGTCGGTCTTCGTTGCTAAAGTACTTTAGTATTTAAGCGTCTCCGGCCATACAAATTGATATAAAGTCGTATTGTAGCTAAACACTGAGTTAAAAAGTAGCCCTAATGTTTAATGCTGTCTTTGTAAAACAAAATGTAGACACTAACATTTTTTAAAGTCAGTCAATCTTCAAAGTGTCGAGAGATTCGTAACTACATGTAAATAAAAAATATAATAAAACAATATCCTCATTAGGCAGGTTTACATTCTGCAACTAGTGATAAAACACATTCACCTCTCCGTCACTTTCCAAGAATTCGTTTTTTGTCCTTTTCCAAGTTCGTAATAAAATTCTGTACTAATTGTTACAATCCGATATTGTTATTATTGACTTGCATTGCTCCGTTTATGTATAACTTTAGCTAAACTAACAGTTATAGTGGTAGAAATGGCTGTTGGACTATGTGGTACTTGATCACTGCACTACGTTACAAGCACTTAGTACTATGGCCGTGTAATGAATTGTAGACGATTCTCTTTAGTCTGTAGTAAAAGGCAAGTTGTCTGTTACTCAAGATGTAAGGAGCTTTTCGCTCTGAAAATCTGATCACCAGTGTACAAAGATATAATGAAACGTTAATTGGCTAGTGTTTATTGCACAGCCTGACATCTTTTTAGTTGAAACCGTTGGACGATTTCTACCAAAAATTTGCCTTTTTTCTTCATTATAGTCGTTTGCTTTTTTTTCTATTGTTGTCTAAAAATTACCTACCATAATTAAGCATAACTTAATTGAGGCGTCAAACCAAATTCAACAAAGGTTATATCAAAATTGAACGCTGGACCCTTGTCTGAATATAGATATTGATAAGGGATCAACTCAATTTGATCTGTTTTCGTTTATTCATACTATTTATAGACACGGCATAACCCTTTATAGAACAACTTTAAATAGAGGTCTTAACATGAACATTCCGATAGAGTAGTTAAAATTTAAACGTTATAATAAGCCTAGCCTGCATTCTTACCATCAGTGCGTAGCGAAGAATTTCTTTTAGGCCTAAAACTCCACCAAAACGGAGACGAGACGAGCGGAGAGGATAAGTTTTTTAAGCAACTAATATAATTGTGTTATTGACATATCTTTTGTCCGCTCAGCTTCAGTGTCAATCTTCGTGCGCGGATGAGCAATATGGTGCGACCATATTGCTCGTCTGCGTAATAATTAGTACCATTTCAATTACGACAGTTCACAAGTAAGGAAATCAACCACAGAGCAGAATATTTATAACTACCGTAACACTATTATTATAGTACAAAAAGTCCTTCCGTGTCCACGTCTTACGTCTTCGCTGCTCTATGGCGGGACAGTTCATGTCTGTATATGCCAGTGTAATTTATGGCCTAGTCTGTAATTTATAACGCTGTTGTATCGTAAGATAAGTGGTGTGCTGTCGTGTTAATGTATCACGGAACACTTCGCGTATATTGATGGCTAGAGGAGTTAGTTTGCTGATGATTCAATAGGATGTATAACTTATGTTGGCTTTTTGGGGTACGGAAGCTTAATAGTTTTTGTCTACGAATTAGTTCGTGCCGTTAATGGTTGGCGATTGTATGAAAATTAATAAAGGTATTCAAAGAAGCTGAATTATCCTTTTAGAAGTACACAATGACAAAAAGTATTTTATCTGAATTATTTTTTTATATGTTTTGTAAAATTTTCAACAAAAGGCATACAAACTTTCATAAATGATAGACTTATACGAGTAGATCTCATATGTATAATAAAGTCTATTGTTATAAGTACATTCAGTCACACAGTTATTGTTCCACCTAACGAAAGGCACGTCATGTAACAAGCCGTCCATTCCACTGATTTGATAACTGACTCTACAAAGTCCCCCCATACTAAAACTCACACTAATATTCCATGCAAAAATAAGTTGTTTCTAAAACATCGGCAAACAGACCTCAGTGTTGTCTGTTATAAAACAAACTAATTTAAGTTGTCTGATATTCATGGAGGCGAGACTGAAATACGAAACGGATTTCCGGTAACAGAGTGGCCGGCCACGCCATGAATGTTAAACTCTATGCACTTTCATTTTAACTTTAAGATGTGTTTTCAATTTTAGTCTCTTGAAGGTGATCAGTATTTTTTGCACTTTTTGAGTTGTCAGTTATCCTTTAGAGGTTAAGAAAATCAGATTTTTTGTCCGGAAGTTTTTTTTACACCTCAAATTTCGTGATACCTATATTTAACTTCCAAGCATTTTTAGGCAAGAACTAATTCTTAAACAAAACTCAACCCTTTCTAAACTTAACCTCTCCTCATACACATGTATAAGTAGTAAGTGAAATAAGTTCCGACAGACAATTTACTAGTGCCATCCAAAGTTAGTGTCAGAGGTGTCACACGATCAATGCCTCTACCATACCTCTAAAAATAGGACTCTTGCTATAGTGCAAGTGAGATAGCGCTATCCACAATATAGAGCGCCATCTCGCTTCCTCGTTTACATTAGTCCTACTTTAAGAGGTCGTGGTGAGTCCAGTTTATGCCACGTACGACACCCGTTGAAGTGTCAGCGCGTGACGAGACTCACAATGTAGGATAAAGCCCTACATCTATTATCGTAATGTAGGATACCTAATTCGATATCGCTTTATGAGTGATACGTCGGTAATGGACGAAGTTAGCCGAAGTTTATCGAAGTTTGACGATATTGGTTTACAATTTGTTGGTTTGTATCGATTTATTTTTGGTCGAAATAGATTAAGAGTTTTTAGTTAGTGTTATGTAATTTTTTGGTAAATAAATTTAATGTGAAATAAATTCCGTGTTAAGTATATGTCTCGTATTTCTTTTCTAAACCTAAGACAAAATTTCAATTATAAGTGATATGATAGTATCTTTATCGCACAAAAGATTTTTATTCATACAGATGACATTGTCTACTTTATACAAATTCATATGCAAACTCCAAGACAGACAAAAATCTACTCCTACACCTCTACATGGCACGCTACATATTCCTATTTTTGTTCACCATTTTCCACCTTTTTTTGTATTCGTGGACACAAACAGTTGACGATCTAAAGGCGCATGTAAATAGAAAAAACCGACCAAGTGCGAGTTGGATTCGCACACGAAGGGTTCCGTACTATCATATATAATAGAAAATCACGTTTGTCGTAGGTATACTAATTTTTAGTCTGTTAATCTACCTGATTATTAAGATCAAGTAAAAATTACGTTTGTTGAACCCCCTTAATATTCTTTTTTATTTTTAGTATTTGTTGTTAAAGCGGCAATGAAAATACATAATTTCTGAAAATTTCAGCTTTCTAGCTATTACGGTTTATGAGATACAGCCTGGAGACAGTCAGACATATAGACAGACAGCGGAGGCTTAGTAATAGGGTTCCGTTTTATCCCCTAGGTGCGGAACCCTAAAAAAGCAAAAATTTTGTGCGATTTGCAATACACTGCGGAGCTGCAAAGCTCTGGCACCAAAAGGGAAACATGATTGGCAGCAATGTATCGCAACTCGCACGATATTCTCGCCTAGTCTAAACGAGCTTCAACACGTCAATATCATGTTTACACTTCAAACATCTATCCTGTCTGACAGTTTATAGTCACGAGCAGTCTATCAATGTTCAACTGGCCTGTTGGTTAGGTACTATCCCCACCCGGGACATATTATTCTCTTATTTTCGAAATTATAGAGGGATCGAACACTCATTTTATCACTTTAGAAGTGTCTTTCTCGCTATTTAGTTAAGAAAAAAATAAATTATATTAGAAACCCTAATATCGTTTTTATAGATATAGATCCTATCTAGATTTTTTTTTAGTTTCAGTCTTAAGTGCTCCTGAATTCGTTTTCACTAGTTTCAACATTATAGTTTCGGAAAAAAGCGGCTGTGACATACCTACGAACGGACAGACAGACATAACTAATAAATGAGTTCCGTTTTTGACATTTGGGTTTACCTATGGCGACATGTAATTTGAATGGCTACGAAACCATAAAAAGACAATGTTTAAAAACGGTAAACAAATAAAATCCTTTGCGAATAAAAAGGAGGGAATTTCAAGAGGTCGCCAATATTTGGAATAGGTTTGTACATGTAAATCGCAACCGAATAGAGGCAGGTTGAGGTGGATTTGATAGTTACTTTTCGAATAAAGGCCTATCGTAGACCATGTAACAACGCATTAGAATAGAAAACGTCAAATGTCATTATTTTTCGACGTGACTCGACTTTGACATGTCTGTGTTAAACTAGACATTAGTTAGACAAAGCAACATAAATATTAGATGGAAAACCACTTAAATATGTTTTAGATTCAATAACACTAAGTAGATATCTTAGCAATGTTTTCTCTTTAATGTATCATACTCAAAACTATTTTAACTAGCATAAAATAAAGAAAATTTGAAATACATTATTAGTAGCCGAATATATTGTTATTGTTAAGAGCACTTGCAAAATGAGCAATTGTTCTGATTATTGGCATAAATTGATTACATACATTGGTTTAAATGGAAGATGCAATTTATTTTCAAATGCCAATCTAAATAGTGCGTAGGTCTAGGTACCAATAACACATATTGTAAACAATGTCTGATAAAATAAGCACTCAAGGAAGAAATGCCTTTGCTGTGCTATAAAGTAATTTGGGCTTAAATTAATAATTAATAAATAATTTAGTTTCACATGTCAGACATTTTCGGGCATCTGTCATGTTTGACTGCCGGATAGCCGAGTGATCACCACGCCAATTACTGCTGTGAGCAACATGTCGCATGTTCGACCTCCACGTAGGATAAGAGTTTGTGCGATCCACAAATGCTCTCCGCGGTACAAGGGTTGATTTTCTTATTGCGGGAATCGTCTATAAAAAAATAAACAATAAATATTTAAAGAATTGTACACGTAGGTCGAAGGTCTTTGACCACATCTGAATCATTCAAAAACAGCAGAAAAGCGCTTAAAAGCTTAGCCATTTTCTGCGATTTCCCTAGCATTAACCACATCATTACGATAGCAATTTATAAAATCCCACTGTTTACTGTGCCATGATCATATTCAGGGTACATTAAAGACCTAATGATCACGGTGGCACGGAAAGGGCAATGAACTCGTTAAGGTCAGGTGCTACTATATATTTATAGAAACAATTGTAGGTTAGGTTCAGTTTCAATCGATACAATAATTATATTTGTAAATAATTTAGTTTGTACTGGATCAATGTTTTGGGATCGATTCAGAGTTTCGTGGTTGATTTGAATCTCGTTTTTGTGTTAGCAATATGGTTTGTACCCTTATTAGTTTTCAATTTCATAGACTTAGCAGATTTTTTTTAAGATGAGAAATGCAGAAGATTTCATTTGTATTCTGATAACTTGGATTGCTAGTAACTGTGCTTAATTTTTGCCTTTTTTACCAGGCCCCAGACAACCATAGTTCCATATTTCTATTGTCATATTGCTTAAAAGACTTCTCTAAAGGTGGGTTTTAGTCACTTCCTTGCTTCGATATCAGCGAATCTTCTTTTTTCTTGCCTTCTTGCCGATCCTGTAATGTCTTTTTTTATCATTTTTATTTTTAAAATTTAATTTTTCTATCCTCTTCATCTTATAATATCTTTGCATATCTTTTCAGTCTTCCTACCTAACCATTCACTGTAACATTCATAACTCAATCAACCAAAACATCTGTATTGAACTTTCTATCTATCAAAATATTTCATAGAAGTTTATCTAGACCCTAGACAGTACAGCACTGCGGTATTCCATAACGCTAGTCTAAAATTAGCCAGCCATGTTTTATCGTACTGTTTGATCATAGGCAATTGATTATGCCGCCGTCAAACACTGATTGTTGGCGGTGTCCGCCCAACAAACTCGTGTTTGTTCCTAGCTTTATAAATATAGTGTGTAGCCGGGTTTATGCTTGAAAATGTATCTTTATGACAGGTAATTATAATGGATATTACTATGGAAGTTGATTGATTTTAGTGTGTGTGTTTTTTTGCGATAAGTAACCGTTTTTAGTAATATTTTTTTTTTGGGTTTTCAATTTGTTTTTTGGGTTTTGAGCTTTGTATTCAATTAAAAAATGTGGATAATGGGATCTGAATATTGGAATCTGCAACCACTACGTAATTAAACAAGCTTGATGTCAATGTTCGTTCTGTCGCCATATGGGGCAAGGTTTTTGCACCATTTTTAGGCAATAAATAATACAAATTTTATATATCACCTTTTCAAATTTTCCGAAAACCAGATTTTCAATATTAGTCACACAACGTCACCAACATATTAAACATGAACGAGATACAATATCAAAATTAGCGATACAGCTTTTTGACTTATTAAAGTCTTACGTTCCCCCTTTGGCATCAGTGACAAATGAACTGGCGATGAATTATGAATACTTAACGCCTGTAATGAACAAGGTGAGAGCATATGCCAGCATATGCCAGCATATCCGGGCTTTACTCCATGTTTGATTGTGACGTAATTTATGCTGATATTGTAATTTGGTTGTAAGTCAGAGATGGAATGGATTTTGAGATAATTTAAGTTTAATTTTACGTGTATGTTCGTATTTTGAGATTTGTAATAATTTGTGTAGGTACTTTTTATTTGATTAGGTACGTTATTCAAGAAATTTAACTTTAATACCGTTTAATATAGTATTCCTTGCGCTTTATTTAAAGTAAATAGGCTCAATAAATTAGTCTATAGAATACGTTATATTTTTGTGTGTTCTTAGTAAGATCTCGGTTTCACTACCGATCACAGTTTTATGCGCTGGATACTTAGAAACAACTGCAAAAAATTGGAGCCAATATATGTCCAAATATTTGCCAAACACCTCCAATACCGATCCAACTTCCAAAATGACAACAAACGAAGAATTTCACTTTCGAAATAACTTTTAACAAACGTGTAGCCAGTACATGGAATACAAGCAAGAAACATTTTACGCAATGCGCTGACTTATTCTGGGAGCTTACCACCACCTCTTAAAGTAATATTATTGCAGTTGTGGAAGCGAGACAGCGCTCTACAAGCTATATAGCGCCGTCTCTCTTCCACACCAGCGATAATATTACTTTAAGCGTTAGTCTGCGTTAGTGGTACGGGTCTGGTAATGTCCGTACCGCAATTTTACGTAGTAAAGTATAAAAGCAACAAGCGGCGCTGTAATATGAATTCACAGCTTCTTTCATACAGAGTACTTTACTTCAAAACGCTCGTTAATCCTGTTTTTTCAGGTTTTACTGCGTTGGCCTTTGTATGACTTTTATGCGTTAGTTGTATTCGCTGGAGTTGATAACGGTTTAGGTTGTTTAAAATGTAATTATGGTAATGGTTTAATGTAATCGTTTCAGTGAAGGATATAGCTTGACTTGTAAATTCATCTATCGTGTGTACCAAACGATAGTTTTTAGTTTTATGTCACGTATTCTTATTGGTAGGTTAGCTAGGTGGTGAATAAAAGAAATGGTGCGTTGTTGATAAAGAACGAATAACGATGTCCAAAAAAAATAATCATTAAAAAAAAACGAAATGCTATATTAAATTTCCATAATTATTCATTAACCTAATTTGCGACCAAATTATCTGAGAGAATACCCTAAACACACAAGTTCTCAAAAATCGACCACTCACAGTTACCCTGCAACCAAAATGAGTGAACCGTTTCATCATTACACGAAATTCCATTAAGGTTTAAATCTAGTACATATAACACTAGCTTTTGCCCGCGGCTTCGCACGCGTTAAGAAGTATTATTGTTTAGCAAGTTAGTGTAAAAATTAGGGCCTACAAAACTTCCTTGTACACAATATTCTTAACTAATTTGTCATTTGGCGCTAAACCTATCAAGCTACTGGGAGAACTTACTCGAGAGCAAGCAACATAGAACTGCCCATGAGAGAAGCAATGTTCTCTCAAGTCAATACCCGCAAATTTGAGAGTTTGCCCCTGAAACTTGTTTATAGTCATGGCTAGTCAAAAATCTAAGAAGATTTCTACAAACATCCCCTATTTCATCCCCTTAGGTGTGGAATTTATCAAAATCTTTCTTAGCGGATGCCTACATTATAGTACCTATGTGCATGTAAAGTCTCAGCCTGATCGGTTTAATTTTGACAAAGTTTCATAAAAATTTCATCCCCTATTTTATCCCCTTGGGGGTAGAATTGATCAAAATCCTTTCTTAGCGGATACCTACGTCATAACATCTACCTGCATGCCAAATTTCAGCCCGATCCGTCCAGTAGTTTGGGCTGTGCGTTGATGCATTAATTTCGATCGAATTTGATTACCATAAAAACGGTTCTAGTGAGTTAATCTTAAAAGATAGACATATACTGTCGCGGACATTTTTTTAGATCATTTCAATAGAAATAATTCTTACATACATAATTATATTGTGTGTATCTTGAACCGTTTTCGCAGCGCACGCAACAGAAGCCCTCAAGGATGAAAAATTTTCCCCGTTTTTTACACATTTACCATTATTTCTTCGCTCCTAATAGTTGCAACGTGATATTATATAGCCTAAAGCCTTCCTCGATAAATGGTCTATTCAACACAAAAAGAATTTTTCGATTCGAACCAGTAGTTCCTGAGATTAGCGCGTTCAAACAAACAAACAAACAAACAAACAAACAAACAAACAAACAAACAAACAAACAAACAAACAAACTCTTCAGCTTTATAATATTAGTATAGATTAGCGGAACCCTTAAGGCGCGTTCCCACTTTGAAGTGACAAAATAGTATATTATGGTGTCGTTTCGTATATTTCAATAGGAATGTTCACATACAGGCCGACCCAATTAACTATCTTCTACGATATTTTCTCCTTTGGGTTAGATTTTCAAGTCAAATAAATAAGTCTGATACTCGTCCAACGACAAGTTAGTCATCACTTAATACGACAGTGCGAACACAGCCTTATAATAAATGTCGTTATTTCGCTCGACGCTTATTGGTCGGGACACGTGACGTCACCGCAACATGTCCGCCACACGATTAGCCGCTACTCGGATAAACGTCAGATTATAAACATGGCCGCGATTGGCGGTCACTGAATCGCTTCTGTTGGCAAATGATTCGCGGTTTTAGTTCGAATTTAGAATTTGATTTAAATTTACAACAAGCCAGCATTTTCTCATTTATTTTTGTAATAACATAAAAAAAAAACAATATTAAAAGCATTTTGACTTCTTTTTTTTTTCTTATAATTTTGAATACTGTTGCATCGTTAATTGTTTTTTTTTAATTCTAATTTTTTACACATTATTTTGCAATGCAAACTTTTTCAATTACTATTTCTTCTACCTATGTAAATAAGAAATCTAAATTATTGCACCTATCCCTTGAGAGTAGGTATCTCGTGTGATAGCTATTGACCTTTGGACCCCTAAAAGAGGGTAAGTAGGGTGTAATGGAAATTGAATTGACCTCCGTCAGCGGTTGCTTTACAAAACCGTCACCTTACTTCCTTCCTTCGACCGTTGACGTAACAAGACCTTATATGTAATGATATTGCTACTGCATTTAAATTATTTTCATACATTTATTCTCAATCCTGGTATGATAATTTATCCAGTGATAATATGGCTGCAAAGAGTGTTACTTTACAATGTGAGATGACGTCAGATAGAAACGTGTGGAAGAAAAAGACATGCTGCGCCGACCCCAAATAATAATTGGGATAAGGGCAGATGAATGATGATTGAAGAGGCTTTTGCAAAGCAGTGGGACAATTATAATTTAATCTTGTTTTTTTAAAGACGTATTTTAAAAAAAAATTGGTTCAAACAACCTCGTGAGGGGTTTCACAAACATTCAAATCGTTCGCGCAATTTAAAACAGCGAGGTCAAAAACAGCTTTTTACGGGATCACAAATAACCATTACCACATTTTTAACTCCAGCCAACGAGCCGTAAAAAGAAATCTCTTGGAATCCAAATTCGTTGCTCAAACAGTAAAATCCAAAGATTACGAAAGCTATCGAAGTTCTTTGAAAGAAGTTGAGGGAGGAAATGTTTTGATTGCTTCACAGTATGGATTTAGAGGACTATCGGCTATGGGATTTTGTACTTGATTCCTCGTTCTTTGTACTTTTTTTGGCACTTTTGGTACTAGCAGAAAGACCTAATTCGTATTTGACTGAAGTGACTGTGTGAGTTTTAGAGTTAGTGGAAGCGACGTTAGGGAGATAATAATGAATAATGAAAAAAGTAAATTTTTCTAGGATTGAATTATTGAAATGTTTGTTAACCGTTTGAGATTCGAGGTCATGACTGTAAATTGCAGCTTGTTGTGATTAAATGTATTCAGATAAAAAGCTTCCATATGTCTAACCTACGCTGTTGATCTAGACATTTTCAAGTTGAGAAAAAGATTTAAAATTGCATTTTATTCTAAATATTAACATCCATTTTCTCTCAATGTTCTAAAAAGCGCGATTGAAACTTCATCTTGTCTCATAAATTAATCATTGCACATAAAATAACTGACCTCTTCAGAACTTAATTCTTGAACAGCAAAACTTTCAGTAGAGCTTTATAAAGTGCCTCGGAAGAACAACAATGGCAAACAGTGGGGAGACAAATAAATTGTCCTGATTAAACAAGTTGGAGCCCTAAGCAAATGCTGGGGTACGTTTCACGATCGAGTTACATTATGCAAGGCTTTCCTAGCTGTTTAGAGGGAGGTTTGTTTGCTGGAATCGATTAGGCAGTTTTTTTTTTTAGTATATGTATAATGGTAATCATCTTCCGACGACTTGCGAGTTGCACCGAATTGCGCCAACTCAAAGAAAAAAATAGAATAGGGGCAACACGTTACGTATTGTATGTATCATATACACTGTAAGAATTAAATTATAGTTAAATTTCATCTTCTCTTAACTACAAATGTAATCGTAGTTGTAGTAATTTTACTGAAATATGACCATGATTTGCCCCAATAGCCGCATTAACATTTTACTTGACATCCACAATATACTTAGTGCATTATAAGTAGCACTTTCATATAGAACCAAATTAACTTAAAATCAAAATCAGATCCACCAACTCAACATTTTCATTTTTATTCAACGTAACACCATTTAAAAAGAAGACAACTCTACCTGCCAGTGTAGAGCTCCGACCTTTTTTATCGTATTTACTCCTTGGTAGTCCATTTAAAAAGAAGTACGAAAGAACATTTTAAATTAAACCTTCCACGATACATTTGTTTCTTCAAGTTATCTTGGGTCCTAGTAACTTACAGGTTTTATTTTTTTATTCTGTCGTCGCCTCTGTAGGTGTATTGTGAGCTGGCAACGTGCCCGATGTTGAAAAGGATTCTTACTCTTGAGCAATTGTGGTACAAATAAGGTGTACTTGTGTCGAAGTAAAAAAAATCTCGTTAATTAAAGAAAAAGGGGTTTTTTATTAAGTGTTACCTATTTTATTGAGTTGGGGATAGTAGACAGAATTTTAGATTTAAGTCTATGTGTCTAGCCGATAGATAGTTACTGAATTTAAGATACGCTGTAGTGTTGAATCCGATAAAATAAATAGAATCGTAATAGATTTCATCTTGAACTTTTTGAGGGAAGATGGCTTACATTGTCATACTCATGCACGAAAACATTTATAACGAGAAAATTTTGTGAGTATATAGAATAAAACTTTTGCATGATAAAATAATATATGTCAGTTATTTGTAATGTTCCCAATGTTTTATTATACGTTCTTTCAAAACATCTATTTTCTAAATCTAGTCAATAATCTCTGGCTTAGGAATGCCAACCATTTTCCTCATGAATCTATTTCTAAACCGAAGTAAACCAACAGGAAAATTGCCCTGTACAATCTGTCACTAAATATGATGTAAATAGAAAAACGCTACTTATAGAAATGTAAGCCACATAGAAATCTCTTTCAAAAAAGTATTTCGGTAGAAAAATGTGTGCCTATGTTTGTGACAGCGTAAGACTTTTTACATGAATGGAAAGGACTGAAGAATGGAAAATACTTAATTTCTTAGATAAATAAATATTTGATACGACAAAAGAGTTTCTTAAAAGAAATTTTATGTTGTAAGATAAATAAATATTAAATACGACAAAAGAGTTTCTTAAGAGAATTTACGGTAATATATTACATCTTACGAGAACGTCATTTTTATACCAACTTAAAAATTTCACACAACTAAGTATAGGCCTATTCCCATACAGGGAAGGTTTGAGCATTGATTCATCAATGTAGAGATTTGAAATAAAAAAAGTTGCTTTATAAAACTTAGGAGAGAAATATCAAAATAAGAGATAATAAGAGAGAAGGAAAGAAAATTACTTTCTTTTTCTTCTCCCCATGGTCAGTCTTAAAACTTTTAAGTTACTTTTAACTACGAAAACCGTGTTCATATTTCCAATATTGATAAGGTTATTTCTGCTTTTAAAATTAACTTCGTCCGGCGTCGAATGGAACGTGATTTAACTTGACGTTGAGCGATCGTGTAAACCGAAGTAAATAGGAAAACTGCAAATAATGATGGATTGTCGGCGAAAACATATTATTGACTGTAACGAGCGGTTTGTGTTCGTACTGAAGTATCTATAGATAGTATTACAACGGATTTTTACTTAAATTTAAGTTAAACTCTTGCTATTTTTAAATTTGATTAAGTGTTTTTTGACGTCATGAGCTACAGATATTTTTTGTGTCTATATTCTACAAAAATCGAACATTTTACACTTTTTACATGAAAAAGAAATAATACCCTACAAAAGTACAATCTAACACTCCACGGCTAATCTGCATCACATTTCACAGTAAATTAAAGGTCTTTGTAAACAAATTCAATCGGACAAATTAATCTCTGTTGTATTCCAGTCAACCAAACCTATCTGTCACAACCATACGACAAAATCCAACTGACGCCATTTGAAACTTGATAAACAATAAAGAATTTAGACCTTATTTCAAGAAGCGTAAGAGCTATAATTGAGGATCAAGCGCTTCTTAAAATGGAGTTTGAAAATTTGGAAAAGATTAAGAGAATTTAAACCTTATAATTATGAGAATAAGTTCGATAGTTGAAAATCAAAAGATTAGTGTAGAGTTTGATGGATAATTTTGTCAGAAAATTATACTTGGATACATAAATTGAAGCTTGTCTGTTGCAGAGATGAGACAATAGCGGACATTTTGCGGTTCTCACATCTCTCGTATTGTTTGTGTTCATCGAGTTATGCTTTCATGGACGTTTGTACCCGACTTGGTAGAGTTCAGAGTTGAATGAATATTTAGAGTTGTGTGGGTTGTTTTTAAAACAATAAAATGGTATTGTGATGTTTTAACTTCCTGAAAAGAATAGGAATTGTATAGTAACTTATGAGAGAAATATCACAAGATATAGGTGGTCTGTTTGACGATCGTAGCTTCTAAAAAGCCATTTACACGATAACAGAATTGAAAGTTGGGATTACCTACAGAATAATATCAAAGGATTAAGATACTTTATCTGTACCCAAATATAACTTCAAGTTATCACATTAAACCAACAATGAAACCTGACAGAGTCATTTACCACTTAACCTTTACAAAACAAAGACTGGTTGCAAGTTAATATCACTATAATCGAGTTAATCGGCTCACTCCGTAGAACAAGTTACGAGCAAGGTATCGATTAAAAATGTAACCGTGTAGTTACAGCACAGTTTGTACTGAAAAAGTTGGAATTAACTTGTTATGACCGTATTAACCCAAATACTTGCCGCGTCAAACAATATGTTTGCGTATGTTACAAAGTTGTTTTGTTTTGTGTAAAGTGTTAGTGTATAAAACTGCTATTTGTTTTTTGAACTTGAACTGATACCTCATTAATTAGTTAATTTTTTAATTGACTAACTCAATGAGTAAGCGAAGCCTGAGTATTAGAGTTGTATTCACAAACGATACGTTGCGAAGTGATTTTCTCAAAATTCTATTTGTTTTTTTTTCATATTTGACAATGCTAAAGACAGAATATTATTATCAAGGTGACTGTAGGTGTAAGTTTATTTTTTTGTTTTGACATCGGAAAGCCTATCGCTAGTTCCCAAATAGAATTGAAGTTTTGAAAGCATGACAGCACACTATACAACGTAGAGCCGCGTCTTTCTTCCACAGCTAAAATACTATTACTTTTTAGGTAGGGGTATGTCTCCAGTTCTTTTCATTCTCTTTCATCATCATCATCTTTCTGCCCTTATCCCATTTTACTTGAGGTCAGCGCAACACGTTTTTTCTTCCATTCTCCCCTATCAGACATCACACTATCATTGACTCCTTCATTCCCTTTCATTAATACATATTTTATCCGAAATTAATGAAAGAATCAGTCAACCTTTACAAAGGTTAGTCGATTAAGTACAAGTGAAGGAACATAAACCTTCAGCCAGTAACGATGTCGAATGCGTATTTGAAGGCAGTCTTCTGAGACTGACTATAAATAGGCCTTTGCCTAAGTTTATTGCTTGGCTAGAGTATTTTAGTAGACGTACGAAGCTACGTCTGCGAGATAATGTTTTTTGGCGGAGTTTTTTGAGACTATGGTATGGTTAATACATCTTCATATTTTGTAAGAGTAGCATAGTGGTAATGTTATGTATAGGACTTACTTCTATATGACTCCATTTTAGACGGTCTGATGAAAGGCTATGAAAATATCCAAACTTTAAGATGCATTAAGAAAGATTACAAAATGTGAAGATTATTAAAGAAGAAGAAAAAAAGAGCTTCTTGCTTGTAATGAAAAACGGCTAAACAATAAAAAAATATCAGGTATGAATGATTTTCTAGTCTGCTTAGTATTATACTGAATCTCCAATCCTCTAAAAAATAGCGATCTCTATAATATCATTACATATATTTTAGGCCTTCTTTCGGAGACTGTCTCTTTACAACTCCCTTGGGAATGCCCTGTCGAAATAGAAAATACCTAGTATATACCCTTTTAAAGGCCCCAAGCTAGCTCTTTGTCAATTTTCATTAAGGTAAACTACTTTTGTTAGGTAATAAATACTATAAAAGTGTCTTAGCAACGGCGTAAACACCTAAAGTCTAAGAACAGTAGGTAGAATTATCTGCTGATATCTCTTTTTGAAATAATACTTAAGCTCTACCAACATAATATTTTGATCTGCGATGAACCAATAACTTTTGTTGTATATTTTTTCCCGTTCGTATTGATAAGTCACAAGACTGTAAGCTATATGCTGAATGCTCAAAGCAAGTAAGGGGAAGAATCTAGCATAAAAACCTTGCAGATTTTAGCAAGTCGCTGCTCTTCGCTAGGTACAGCACCGTCCCGTTTCCATAACTACGCTCTAATCTAAGAATGTGTGCTGTTTTGGTTCCAAAACTGAATGTCTTCGTCTGGACCTGCTGGGCCTGTAGTCAATATACTTTTTTATAAGTGTTAGAGCTATTCAAATCGCTCACATGTATGCGAATGACATTTCTTTTCACCAAATCACACAAATTTCACTAATTCATTAATTCGAACGTTAATGCTAATCGAATAACTCAATTAAGAAAACTAAAGTTTATGCTACTAGATTTATTGAAAAAAAAAAGAAGTTTGAATGCATAAGACTTATTAGAGTTATCTAGTTTATCTACAGAGGTTGGCGCAATGTCTAGCTTTTATATTATGTTTGGCTGGCCCCGTTCACGGTCACAAGACCGATTCCGGAATAAAACAAATATTTGTGCTACCTAAACCGTCTCTATATTAGCATTATACAAACACATTTAGGAGTGCGTATAAACGTAATACTCTTTTAATAATATTTGTAACATCGTATGATTATACATCTTTTTTGCGGGTTGTGTTTGGGGCGATCATCATCGTCATCATTCCCTTTCCCTTATCCCAATTATTTTTTGGTTTTGGCTCAGTATGTCTTTTTCTTCCACACGTTCCTATCTGACGTCATCTCGCAAGTCACACTCTTTGCAGCCATATCATCTTTCACACAATGCATCCATCGTTTGGTTTGTCGCGATATGGGAACTAATTAATTAAGTTACGTATTCAAGAAAGACTCGTTGCTATGTTGTCGGTTTTAATAAGGAAAGTAGTGTAGTAGTTTTCAGCCCGAATCGCAGTGTTGTTTGATAACGCTTATAATAATAAAAGTCAAAACAGAGTTTTATAATTCAAAAGTATCAAGTTTACCACATCCAAGATTTATCATGTCATAATTACGTTCTTAGCCTTTTTGCTGAGTAAACAAAACACTCCAAAACTCCTAATATATTTCATACCACATCACCGCAAACCAGTAAATATTCCTAAAAATACAACCTATATAAACCGCTAAACAAAACTATTTTTAAAGTACTCACTACTAAAGTCCAATTTACTAAAATAACATCCCGAGGCGCAATATATCTTCTAAAGTTCATTCTGAACTATTATGATAAAGTGGCCCAGTTGCCGACTCTGGCTAATAAAGTTAATCATAATTCACTGAGAGCTATTGCACTGGGGCTTCGCATAGAAAATTCACAATTGATATTTAAAATTCAATAAAATTGGTCTGGAATTCAATTAATTGAATTTATTATGAATGGTTTTTATCGAAGCGCCCAGCGACGTTTTTATCGGTGATAAATTTATATATGCGCTTAATATTAGAGGAGTATAATTAGTGAGGTTCGGTTTTATTTAGTACTTACAATGTTCTTTATTAAAGTTATAACACTTAGTACGCTGTAATATTTAAGAAAAGGACTAGTGCGGATAAACTGGCACATGATTTGAAGATTACTTATTCAAGTAATATCGAAAACAATGACTGGCTTTTTACCAAACACAACAGCGTGAAACTTTTCCCCATTTAAGTAACTTTCTTTAAGCTTTATCCGACTTCCAGTCATACATCACCATCATCATTCCCGGGCTCTTACTTGGGCATTTTTCCTATTATAACTTGGGGTCGGCGCAGCAGGTCTTCTCCTTCCACACGTTTCTATCTGACGTCATCTCGCAAGTCAATCATGGTACAAAAAGTCGAGAGCAGAACATAAACAAAAATTTTATCAAAGAATGCACGAAAAAAGCCTCTCTTCAACAAATCTATGTTGCCTCTTTGCTTCTACTGCCTTGGTACCACAGAACTAGGCTAAGACTCACGTTTTGTCTGCTCGGACATTGAAATCTCAAGAACCGAACCTAAATTGGAACTTAAACGTTAAATTCGTCTTCCATAGTCCTTCCTTAACTCTGTTACATCATATAAGCCGGCTCTTATAATTAGATTCCGAAGCTATCCTCGGCTATAACTAATTCCGTTATACGCTGTTCTAGCACAATTCTGTACAGCATGTTAATAGTCAAAATTAAATGGGAAAGTCGACCTTATTATTGAGAGAATAAGGGTGATAATGATAGTGTTGTCAGTTGTGTTCTTGGTTTTACTGCTTTAGTGGTTCGGTCTAATTCTTGAGATTTGGTTATGAAGTGGTTGGGATACGAATAAATTATATTTGTTGCAATTTGGGACTAGAATAGGAATCTTGAGTACAGATTTTACAGTTGATGAATTAATTTTATAGCTAGTTACTATTATAATAAATACAGCACATCTTATACATACTTCTTAAAACAAATAGATGGCCACTGTAACTTAAGCACATAGTAATGTAGGCATCGAAGTTAATATAAATCAATTCCTTCAGTCAGTACCCTTACTTAACTATCCATTGCGTACTAAAACAACACACAGTTCTTCCAAACAATATCACACCACGCAATGTAATTCACTCAGCTGTTAAATTCGCAGGTCTTACAATACCGCTAACATAACTTGGTACTTCGGAAAAAAGATAAATGAATGTAAGAGCGAGGTAAAATTATACATGCACGTTGCGTGAGAAAGAGACGGCTATATTTCGCCGCTCTTTCCAGACGTACCAAGTTACATTAGCAATATGCTCGTGGTACGAGACATTGCTAATGCTAATGACAACATTGCATGTCTGTTGGCTTATATGTAGTTAGACAAGTATTTACATGGAAACAATCGTTTATTATACAGAATGCTCGCGGTCTATTTAACACTTGCAACTAGAATGGTTTACATTGTTGTCGTTTTACATAATAAGTTCGGTAATTAGTTAGACGGCTGGTAGGAGCTGGATGCAAGTGGCTGAAAACAGATTTCAGTGGCGTGCACTTGGAGAGACCTGTGACCAGTGGATTGCGATTATAATGATGCTGATTATGATGATGAATAATTTATGCTCACTAACGCTTTCATGTTATTGTTTTTCACGTGCCAAAAGATTCTTCATAATCTCTATATTCTCGAAGTATCCGACATGTGACTTCATACTTAAGACAAAAGAGGTTCTTGTTCAAATAGAAGAATAATTACATTTTCTCATCAATTCCTCATAAGAAACGTTGAATTTGAGAAATAAAAACTAGAAAGAGTAATGCAAAATTAAAGATATTAAACTGAAACGATTAAGTCTATTTTCACTTATCACAATTCCACAACAAACCCTAATCAATTGCAGAAAATCAAACACTACCGCTATTCATTACCACAATAGACTTTCAACCTTATTCACAGCTATTTTTATCCTTTTCAACCTGTAAACAAAATGCGTTGCGAAATAAAGAGGAGAGACAACAAAAAATATAATTTATCAAAGCATAACCTATAAATGGAGTTTAGCAATTAATCAGGGCTGTCAAGATCAGAAGAAATGCTTCGTACTTTCGTAGTTTATTAAAATTCCCGGGAAACGAAGGGTGCTCTTCTAAATTTGTTGACCGACGACTAATGAAGCGATGTTCTTGATCGAGTTAACCTACAAATCCTTTGAGATGCCTTTTGCGTATATTTTTTGAGGTATTGATTGGAGGCGAATTTTTGGTGGTGATATTTGTATCGGGTGTTATATAAATATTGTGATTTGTATGTAAATATTAAATTAATTCTGCAGTCGATATTCTCCGAACAATCTACTACAGCGAATATAAAAAAAAATAGGGCTTATGGGTTTGGCCAGGAAGACTTATCAAATTATAATTTCGGAAAGTTAGCCATTTTATTAGTAGGTATCAAAATCAAAGTATTGAAAATAATGTTATTCTACTTAAACTTATTAAAGCTTTCGCATCTAAAGATAAAGTTATTTTTTTTTTGGAATTTCCTAAAATTAGGAAATATTTTGAAGCCGGTTAAGCCTAAAGTTAATTATCGACATACTAGAGTCTTTTAGAACAGGTAAAGTAATCTATACTTAGAGAACAATTACTTTTAATTGCTTCGACGTCAATTTAAATTAATTTGTATAATAGGATCCGACTTTGACACATCGATAAGTTTCATATTTATTTTTGTTGTGTAGCCTTATAATGATATACAGAATATGTGGTTTCATTTAATGCCTCTCGTTTTTATCAACGTTGTATATTTCATATTTTACAATTGTTTTGGATCTTAGATATGCCTAATGGTACACAGCACATTACAAGTGTCCGATATCTGACTATTTTACCTTCTGAAAACTGCGGTTTACAGACGACATAGATTAAAAAAAAAACATAGGTATCCAGTTTGTCTGAAAAGTTAAACTATCAGTATTAATTCGGTTACTAATAGCGATATCCTAGGTTAGCCTATAAGGTGTACCGTAACGTTAATCACTAGCTAAACTTTCATGACACAAAGGATTCACTAGCCAGAACATTAAAACGTGTCTAACCTACATTTTAATTACGAACTTCCTCACGAAAGTCCCCAAAAACTTATGTAAAGTTTCAAATTAATTCGCTCAGGTATTTCGCATGCAAGTTTCAACGCCCCATTTCGGTTGATTTATATTCAACGATACAGCTTAGGTGTCCGGTCTGTGAGGCTGGTACAGGACGGCTTATGTAGCTTGAGAACTAAGACTGTTTTCATACAGTTTCTATGTCGTGTTTAGAAGCAAAGATTTATTAGTTGTTTGTGAATATCGAAGAAATACTTTTAATAAGCTGTAGGTCCTTTTTCCGAGCTATGTTGGAATAGCTTCGCTAGTTCCTGATGAAAAGAAGAAGACATGCCTCGCCGACCCCAAATAATAATTGGGATAAGGGCAGGTAAATGATGACTTCTCATAAAACATACCAAATATTTACTAGCTCGCTTATTCCTCTAAATCTGTAATTCTGTCTCTAGCGAGTTAAAAATGTTTCAGTAAACGCACATAGTACTTTAAGTCTCTTTCAGACATTCATATTATTACACTGTTTTAAATCATCTGCTTACATTTAAACAAATTATCAAACTCAGTGGCGTAAAAGAGACAGGCAATTTTATTAGAAGCGTAATCATGACTTCAAAGCCATGCTTACGCTTCATAATAGACTACAGTCTCAGAATAAAGACTTTAAAACTAAAACGCAACTGGTTTTGCATCGAGTAATACCCGAAGCTTGTGAAAACATTCCTCTTCGTTACATAGACCAGGTTCCTCGCATATAATTATATGCAAATGAAGGAAACCCAGTCTGGGTAGTTTTTGGTTAGAGAGCCTTTAATAGCGGTATGGCACTTTGTGTAGACTAATTTACTGAAATTTAGTACCAAAATTCTGTTGGATATAGCCACTGACTTAATATTATCTAACTCGGTTTAGTTTGTAGCTTCGACCACGTTGGAGTTGCTTATCGTGGCAAAAAGTAGGCACCTTACATCCAGCCTGTATAATTTGGTACAGCGATAATCTTAACTTAAGTATATTCAAGACATATTATAAAATAAAATCCTATCTGGTTAAGATGTAACGTTGCAACAAATATTGTCGAACTCTCATTCTACTTAACGTACCTTATAAAGTTAATAAAAACGTTAATTAAGGACTCATCATCATCTTCCTGCCCTTATCCCATATTACTTGGGGTCGGCGCAACACGTCTTCTAGACATGTTGCTTAAAGTTTTGGCTATGGTTTTATAGTCGGCCTCCTGCCTGACACTAATTAAGGACTACAGTCTTTTAAGAAAACCATCTAGATTGCACGTGACTTTTCACATGTCTCCTCTTTTTAATTTACAAAAGTAAATTTTAACGTAAAATATCAAAAAAAAAAATACAAAAAACTCGACTAAAAATAACCTTTTGTCTGCAGGTAATGGTTTCAATTTGTAAAGAACATTTTTCTTGAAAAGACGAGTTAGACGTCCATTTTTCAGCTGTATTTTCTTTGATTAAATTCACAATGCGGTCTAACTTCTAAGACTGGTTGGCGAGGTACTTAAAGTGCCATAAATTTCGCGGTGGCCATAAGATCTTTCGTAACAAATGCTAATTAGGAAGAACACGACACTGATCCTTGCGGTTCCCTTACGGAGCCCTTTTTAAGGGCAGGCTTCTAAGGGTCATACGAGAAAGTATTCTAGTAAGATGAGAGAGTACGAACACTGAATTTAATGTGGTCTTGAGATATTTTTTTGTATCATAGACTTAATTTATAGTTTAATAAATCCTTCTAGTATGGCACAATAAGTCTTCCTCTTCTTTTCGTGACTATGGTACGACTTTAATAAATTAATGCGGCCGGTATTTGGCAATATCAATTGCAACACCATTGGCGAAGATTAGTTCCTCAGAATGCAGGAGTAAATAATCTCTTAGCGGTGATTTGCACCTTTCAACAGTGTTTTGAAATTTCCATTTTCTGACCAAGTTTACACATTTTTACCCTACTTATAAACTAATTATACTACAGGTTACATACTCTTTTTAGACATCCTTTATTTGGCCTAAACTCATTCACTATGTGGTGTTTGAAGATGTCATCAAAAGACAATGTCCATTTACTACATGTAACACCATCTCTGAACCTGTAATAAAACTACCCATTATATCTAATCTGTATTGCTTTTATAATATGTGTATTTTTGAGAGAAAAAACAGTCTGTTTTAAAACCGCCAACCGAAGATTTTTATTAGATACCATTTCAAACACTTTTAGTACGAAACACAACTGTGTCCGAACGCTTATTGGCTATCAGTGTCTATCAAATGAACGCCAGCGGAGAGGTTTTATGTAACTATGCAGATGCGACTATTTTCCCGGTTTTTTATGGACGCAATCCAGTTTATTTCGTGGTACGGTTAACGTGAGCGAGGATTTGTGGGTTGTTAAACTAAAGCCAACTGTACTCTGCCCGCTCGGTTAACTATACAAGCGGTATAAAAAAGGATACAGAATAACGTACCTATTTAAAAATATCCTGATCATATTTTAAATACTGGCTCTGTATTATAGATTTAAACCATTTGCCTCGAGATAATGATAACTAGTTCCAAAAAAAAAAATACTTTCATAAATTTTGAGCCCTATGTTTGTTTCCTAAGTAGAGTAAGAGTCCGTGTTTCGGAAGGCACGTAAAAATGTGGGTCCAGCGCCTGATCTGCCACCGGTCGTGTCGGATTGCCGTCTCATCGGGCTATTAGAATAAAAGAACAGAGAGTGCACCTGTGTTTCCACACGCTTGTGCACTGTAATATGTCCTGCGTAGCTAGCTGGTACCATAGTAACACTAGCCGCCGTGGCCGAAATTTGTCCAGACGTTATTTAAAATAAGTAGGAGATCTAAGTAGAGTGAGTGAGAGAGCCGTAACACGGTGTAGAGCAGAATCTCTCTTACACAATTACAACTAGGGTTTTTAGTAATACGAATGTCCGTGCAACTGGCTTACAGTTTCAGCAATCAATGAACTATGATTTCATAATGCGTTACCTACTAAAAAAAAAATGAATACAATATACCTACTCGTGCGTGGCAACAAGCCTCATACATCCTTACTCTACATTAAAAAACCTGCTTATAAAAGTAACCGTCACTTTCTGTACTGTTTTTGAACATAAATAAAAACGTCACTTAGTAAAATAAGCTAATGATGTTCTTATCTAACACGCAACTGAGAGCCTACAACCATTTGAAGCAATATTATTGCAGTTGTGAAAGAGAGACGCCGTTCTACATAGTCTAATGTGCTATCTCGCTTCCACAACAGCCATATTACTTTAAGACGTGGTGGATAACTTTCTCAGTGAAATAATGATGTTAAGAAATATAGGAAAGTTCGTATAATCTGATTTGGAGCACTTCAGTTATGGGAAAGTTTGGGAACCCCATGTTTATCCTGTACGGAAGAAAGATTATTGAGTAATCTTGCGTGTGTATTGTATAGATAAATCTTCGTTAACTTTATACTTATGCGATTAGAGTAGGTATTTACTTTTGTTTTACTTATTGATAAATTATAATAATAAGATAAGGGCTAACTTTGTAAGAAGGTCTTTGACGGTTCATTCGGTAGCTCCTGATGGAGGACTAATTGAGTCTGATATCAGACAGTCGATCACAATATAAGTTCTTCAAAAACATATTCACAAAGTAATTTATTCCGAAGGAAAAATTGTTACCATATTATACGTCAATTTCGTATAGTCTTGAAGAGGCCTATGTCCAGCAGGGGACTGCGATAGGCTAATGATGATAATTATAACGATGATTGCATATTCAGTCTTATGCCATATTTATCACAGAAATAAAATTAAATTCAGTAAAACAATCAAAACTTGCACTCAAGTTACCTGCACAGATCTGATTGAAAGGTTATGTCCAAATAATCATTTTAAGCTAAAATCTGTAAAAATCTTCGCAAACCTTTTACAACATTCTTTTTCTTTCACAGGTACATTTTCTTGGCGATATACACGGCGGAGATGATAATTAAATGTATAGCTAAGGGCTTCATATTAAATAAGTACACATACCTGCGCAACCCTTGGAACTGGCTGGACTTCGTGGTCATCACGTCGGGGTATGCCACAATAGGCATGGAGGTCGGCAACCTGGCCGGGCTGAGGACGTTCAGGGTGCTGAGGGCGTTGAAGACTGTTTCTATTATGCCGGGTGAGTACGAGCTTAAGACTGAACGCCGAGACATCTATAATGGCATTGTACTGTGACTGTAGCAAGTGGACTAAGGCCATATTTATGTTTATTCTTTGGTGAAATAAAGCACGTTGCTTGATGGCAACCACTATATTTTTACTTAAAATCGAAAATCTTAACAAATAGTCAAAAATAACGTCTTTGCACGTTTTACATCTATCCTTATTCCTCATTCATTCCTCTTCACTCTCAGTCACTCATACATTCTGTTCTGCTCTTTCATACTTTCCCTTTTACTTATAATTTACTCATCATTTATACTTCAAAATTGTTTATTGAATCTCTAAACATTGAAATAGGCATGCATCTAATTAGTGTACCTAACCAAAAGTCTGCTAAAAGGCAATTCTTTTATATAGCTGTTATTTCCATAAGAATATCAGTAGAACGATTTCATAAAAACTAAATAGTTACCTATTATACTTCATAATCAACATAAAATTACAGCAATTAAAAATCTTAACCTAGCAACAGTGATTTAGAATGAAATAAAACCAAACACTAATTTAATTATTTCGGTTCGCTGTGTCAATAGTTCAAATTTTGCTCTGCGTCTTAATTAAGCGTATTTATTCGCTTTTAATTAAGATACGATGTATCCAGCGATATTGTTAATTTTCTTTTGAGAGTAAGAATAACTAATAAATTTTTCATTGTCGTTATGATAAAATGATTGTGAAAATTAAGCCTCTATTTGTTAGTTATTTATAAAAAGAGTCATACAATTTTATCTAATCACAAACATCGCTAAACTGTAGAACAGTTTCTTGGCGACGGCGCTCTTTTATGAGTATTCATATAACGTATAGAGTGTAAAAATACATTTAAATGTCTCTAAAAACTTAAAGTAGTATTGATCAGATAGACCGAAAATAAACATAAGAATACTTTGAAAACTACACATAACAAATCACAAAACTTGTAGACTTGAAACAATATTAGTAGGTCAAATAAGAATATAATCAAAAAACAACTCAACAATGTAAGAAACGCTACTATAAGCGTTAACTACATTCTTACATCATATTACACATTTACACCTACTTCTCCTTTCTCTGCACCATCCTATGATTGACTGGCAGAGAATGCCTTAGGCATTAAGTCCGCCATTATACATTATTTCTATCACCATCATTCCCCTGCCCGTATCCCAATTATTATTTGGGGTCGGCGCAGCATGTCTTCTTCTTCCACACGTTCCTATCTGATGTTATATCGCAGGTCACACTCTTTGCAGCCATATCATCTCATATCATATTGTACATTATTGGTATAAGCAGCCTAAATAAATAAATATTAACCAATTCCAATATCTCCCCAGGTTTGAAGACCATCATAAACGCGCTGCTGCACTCGTTCAAGCAGCTGGCGGAGGTAATGACGCTGACCATCTTCTGTCTGATGGTGTTCGCGCTGTTCGCGCTGCAGGTCTACATGGGAGAGCTGAGGAACAAGTGCGTGAAGAACCTGGTAGTACCGCCCGGGGAGAACTTTACTGATGAGGCGTGGTATGAGTAAGTATCGTGTTTTTTGTTTACCTATACTCTAGCACTGTTGGGCAAAGGCGTCCCCCGTAAACCCTAAAAATACTTTTGTATTTCGAAATTGATATGTCGTATATTTATTGAAAGGTCTGTCGTACCATATCAGACAAAGAGTGGTTTCAATTGTAATTTTGAATTTAAATGTATTTAAACATGCAATAAGGTTAAGTAATGCTGTTTTCCAAAAGAAGGAATTTAATCAAACGTTGTATATTTTATAGGATATTTGGGTTTACCAATTCTTTATAGAGATAACAGAAACTGATGCTGAATACGAATATCGATTTACAAACTAAGAAAAAGCCAGCAGGATTATTATCTAACTCTCAAAACAAATGCGACAGCGACATTACTGTCAAAAATGATATTTACACGACGAAAGCGACAGGTAACCTAAAACACAATAAATTCTACCAAAACAGCGCCACGTTTTAACAAGACCTTTCACGGCGCGACGAATACAGTTCCCAAAATTATACAGCGTGTATATTTGAACGACGGACTTATTGAAGGAGGGTGGTCAGTACTCGATTCTCGTCCCAAATATGTAAATAAACTATGACCTTAATTTTTCATAAAATTATCCGATAAAATACAGTACTTATGAACACAGAGCGCAAAATGCCTAATATCACGCGCCAAACACGTGCCTCTCCTGTTGCTAAGGCAGCGAGCGCGCAAGCCCCGCCCCTTTCCTTTGTGATGTCGCCCCCGCGCCCCCCGCGCCCCCGCGCCACCCGCTCTGCTGACCGAGTAACCGCCAGTCTATGCGCACGCGCCGCTGCTTTCGTATTGCGTAATCATTCCCGTTTACCAAATTCGCGTAAAGTGCATTTCCTAGTGTTAGGTACCTACCTAGTGTGAAGTGTAATAATGTCGTCGCAGTATTCTAATGAAGAATGTTGGAATATGGTTCGTACTTACGCGCTATCAAACGATCGTGTGCGAGCTGCAATCAATTTGTACAGAGAAATGTACCCCATGCATGAGGAACTTGGGGTTAACGACCACGAACCTAGAGTGAATATTTGTCTAATTTAAACAAAAACATTTTATTCACCGACGAAGCCACATTCACACGAATAGGGATTTTTAATGTGCATAATGAGCATTGGTGGAGCAACAAAAATCCCTACGTAACGCGACAGGACGCTTATCAACATCGCTTCAGTGTGAATGTGTGGGCAGATATTTTAAATAACAATTTAATAGGCCCTTATTTTATTGATGGACGATTTGACAGTGTATCATATTTAAACATTTTAAATAATGTAGTGAGTGAGATGCTGGAAGATGTGCCATTAAATATCTACCGGGACTTGTACTACCAACATGACGGAGCGCCCGCGCACTATCAGGTGCGCGTACGTGAGTACCTAACATTACATACATTTTGGTGACAAGTGGATAGGTCGTGGCGGGCCCGTGCCATGGCCCGCACGCTCGCCAGATCTCACTCCGTCAAATTAATCGTCGTAAATACTCAAATTATTAACCGTTGTAAATAGGTGTGATTACATTTTTTAAATACGCCAAAAATACGATAGTGCGTCACGTCTTATGAAATTTTACATTGCAAAATGTTTATAGTTTGATGTACCTAGATATTTTTGCCTGTCCTAAGCCAGATTTAAAGTATGAAGGGAAAATGCATTCACACCTACGTCGGCGTCGGTCATTGACCGCGCATATGTTCTGCGCTTATCGCAAGGTTGTTAAAACGTTGCGATGTTTTTAGGACTTTTTTGGAACGATTTTGTTCGTCATTAATCAGGGTTTTTTATTGTTTATACGTTTATTGGTGAATTCTATGCATAAACTATTGGTGGTTTGAATAAGTCCGTCGTTCAAATATACATGCTGTATATAATACAAAATTTGGGTCACAAGTCCTCGAAACAATTAAAGTATAATAAATTCCTCAACATTTCTGCACTAACGCACACCTTATCTTTCCGCTAAGTTTCATGAATCAATTGCTGAGAGGAATGAGCCGTTCTGAATTATGAAGAAAAGTTAAAATATATAAGGAGAAAATGTGACGGCTCGGAACCGAATGTTTTTTTGTTAGAAAGAAAATTGGAGCTGACTAGAACTAAAAAGCGTTTTCGAAACAAACTCATGGATTAATGTTATTATCAAATTATGTGTTTGTGTTCAAAAGGTAAAAAAAGAAAACTTTGGAGTAAGTTTTAGTAACCAAGGAATACCTTCGGATGATTGTTGTCTTTTGTTTCCCCAATATTTCTTTGCCCATTATCCTGAACTTTTGCGACTTGCACACATATTTTAGATTAAAAGCGTGATTTAATTCGACATTTCTTTTCTCGTGACGTTTCGGCCGAGTAGCACCGACCGTGGTCACGGGTGAACCAATCGCCAAATATATCGCGAATAAGACCCGTTTATTGTCTAAAATCCTAATATCTCAAAACTAACCATTCCCATTTCTCCAGGTGGATCCAGCAGCCGTCAAACTGGATGGTAAACGCAGACGAAGTGCCGATCATCTGCGGGAATCTGACGGGGGCGCGGCACTGCCCAGCCGACTTCACCTGCCTATGCGTGGGACCGAACCCCAACCACGGCTACACAAACTTCGACAACTTCCTCTGGTCCATGCTGACTACCTTCCAGCTTATTACGCTTGATTATTGGGAGAATGTTTATAATATGGTGAGTTTTACTTGTAATAATATTAGCCAATTCATTTCCCATCCTTTGGTAAACGCTTCTTTGTGTAGAGACGGATTTTAAAATCTATTTTATCAATTAGCTATCTGTAAGATCTCATAAATGTTAGAACGGAGTAAAAAAAATTGCCCTATTGCAGTACATTATTTTAAGCAAACTTTTGAACTACCAGGCTTTGTAAATATTTGTGTCCTTTTCGTAACATGTATAGACGAAGAATGTCTGTATTGTATTTGACGTGTTTTTTTTAATATTTTTCATGAAATTTCGTTTTATGTAAATACTTCGATATAATCAGCATACTTCAATGTTGACATCTCGATATCAAATATCTTGAACATTTTAAAGGTCAGATTTACCAATTTACCCTACAGCACGAGTATCGTAATAACAATTTCGAGATACATGCATACAAATAACATAATACATTTTATGCTATCTTTTCAGACCTTTGAAGATTGTGATATGTTTATTTCATAATAAGCAATATCCATAAAGATGATGAAATATGGATACTGCACACACTTACTCGCGAAACAAGATATTTCACCCTTTCAATGAGATTCAACATTATAATTTTGAGAGGAACGCGCTGTAGTAAAGATTTTTTGGCTTCTACATGAAAATAGAAAAAAAAATGTTTTTTGATCGGCATAATATATTTACAATGTAATCTTACTAATTTTATCAACGCCACTGTTTGTAAATATGAATGGGTGTTTGGTAATGGTTAAACGGCTAAAGTAATTTTAATGAAATTTTACATTAGGTAAGTTGACACCTTGGATTAACACATTAGTTACTGTTTAACGGACAGCGTTAGACGGAGGTAATGCTTTTGTAGCTATATCTGATATTTGCGCGGGCGAAGTCGCGAGCAACAGCTAGTACCTACTTAATATTTTAGGGATAGAAATTTAGGGTGTAGTACTTCAAACAAAAATCTCTCTAATTATCTCAAGTTCTGCATAAAGGCAAATCTATTCACTAAGCATACATCTTAACCGTTGAACTGCTCCAACAGTTTTGAGGTCTCAGAATTTTATTACAAAGGCCCCGCCAGACCCGGGCAAATGAACTTTACTTGAGTTGCGGGCCTGGTCATAATGTAAGGGTCGTTTCAGCTACCCTTAATTAATTCTCAGAGAACCGCTTTCAAGACAGCATTGCGACTGAAACGTTTGAAAACGAAATTTCTGTGACGTCACCAGACGGAGTAATTGCAAAATGTAGTAGTGTGTTATGTGATCTGAAGTGGAGGTTGATTTTAATGAGATTTTGCATGAAGGTATTTTTGTACATCAAAGGGAATTAAAACCGTTTCAGAATGCTTAATTGGTGTATGAAGCAAAGATTTACACCTTAAAAGACGATAACATAATAATTGTAAAAGAAAAATGTGAATTAAGACTTCACTTCATTAATTTCAAGAGAATAACTTCAATGTTCTAAAATGTACTTACGTTTCACCTTATTTGACATAACCCGAACACAATAGATTCAAAATTAAATTACAAATACCTTCTTTGAGAGGGCCCTGAGAGGGTAAACACTCAGAGTATACGGTACACGCCTAAGCAAACGAGGAACACGTGCTTATCTTACGAACGACCTTACACTAATAAATTACTTGAAACAATCTTCCGGTATGGCGTTCTATAGACTTACTCCGAAGGGCTACTATTGAAACAGTAACCTTATTGCTATAAGGTATTAAAGTAATTTTAAATTTAAAAATTTTCAGTTTGTTTTTTAATTTTCAAAGTAAAAAAGTAATTATTTGAGTTATAAAAAAAAATAAGTCAGATATCCAAAAATCATTGTTAAATAAAAAATGTAAGTAAGTAGAAGTCTTTTGTGACGTCACTTCTCAGTACATTTTTTACTGACAAGTGAAGTTATCTAGCCCACTTCAAAACGATTCACCATCACGATGCGTTACATCTTCATATTTTATATTGATTGATAAAACAAAAAAAAAACACATCCGATGTTTTTTTAAGACTATCTGACAGAATAATTAGACTTTTTGTCAAATATCCTATTGTTGGAGCGAGACAGTGCTCTACACGGTATAAAGCGGCGTCTCTATTCCACAAATACAATAAGACTATTAGAGGTGCTGGTACGCCCTCGGAGACAAGTGTTGCGGCACAATTTGTTGACGCTTGTTTTCCCAAGTGGAAGAAAGTATGTACTTTGTTTAAACTCGTGATTTTAAACTGTTGCTTTAATGCGGCGATGAAATTGTATTTACACGGATTGAGATTTGGAATTACATATAAATGCTTGTGTTACAGAAGATGTTAACTGGATATTCAATTACTTTTTAGGTGTATGTCAATGTGTGTATTTTTTTAGTTTTGATTTACAATATTTATAAATTTAGTATTCACGTTTACTTTACAGAGCAGATGTCTTGTCATGTTTTTTTTTTAAGAGTTTATCTGTTCGTCTTCGTGAGGTGTTTCTCGTTCATACTTCGGTAAGACAGTACAAACCAAAGAAATATCTATAAATGTATCTTTATCCGATAGAACACTTTTCACTTTGTTCTTAAACGCATACCTAATGTTCTGTTAGTATATAATATTTTTACAGTAAATCTTTTAACCACAAACAGATCGACTCTACTTTAAACTCAATTGTATCACAATTCACACTCTAACGATACAATACCGCATGGAAATCCTATTACAAAGGGCGTTGATTTATGCGCACATGCATACATGCATATCCAATCTTGTATTTATAACAGAGCTATCTACTATGAATGATCAGTCGGCCATCAGGTGTTCATAACCCTTGGCGAATCAACTCGCTACTCGTATCCGCGCTCTACTATCGATATATCACGAATTTGCAATGCAAAACGCACATTTAATATTCCACGATAATATTCCTGAATATTGCCAAATATTGCCACAATATGCGTGACAGGATCTAAAGCTTTCTGCATCGAATATTCCAGAATTTTTCCAACATTTTCGAATGTTTACCAGATTAATTGAATGTGTTTATACGATCGCGCTAGGTAATTGTCCGAATTGATTTGCACGCTGAATAGTCAATTAATTAGTAAACAGCGTAATTAAGCGATTCGCTTTAATTACGTGACAATTGAATTTTAAATACGCGGCCTAAAGTGGGTCACCTTACTGTCACCTAGATAATCGTACCTATTTAATTGCTGTAATTTTTACATAAAAAATTAAATCTGAAATTTCATTTGTCAATGGGGTCTAACATAATAGCCTATGAATATCAGAATGTACCGAACGGAATCTATATTATACCTTGGAAGAAGCTAATATCCAACAGTAGACTGCAAGAGCTGATGATAATGGGCAATGGTATCATTTTAAGTTGCTTGCTACATAATATCTAAAAAAAATGTCCGTTTCTGCGTTCTGCTTTTCCAAACGCATCTCAAATTCTTTTAATGATAACTAATCACAACTAATACACAATTCATGCGTCCCTAATGGACTAGTCATCAACGTCATGAGCTAAGGCAAGCAACATTGAATACATCATGTTAATTTACTGCGAATTGAGTTCGACTGTACCGCACTGAAACTTCGATAAATCAAGTTACAACATATGTCTGCATATCAAGTGAGATCGCGGCTAATTTAAATGTTATACAGCAACGTATGTGAGATAGATTAATGACGATTTCGAAAGTTAGGAACGAATTAATACGTGCAGTATTTAGCATTTATAATCGATAGTATTTGGAAAGTAATGTCTGTAAAAAAATCTTACAATGTGATGGTACCTCTATTTTTCTGTGCGTTGTACCTATTTAAAGAAAACATCCGATTTTGATAATTTGGAATTAAGTTTTGTTTGAATTTGAATTGTTTAGTGAAACACGGAAAGAAACGAAAAGATCGTCTGAAAAAAGAGAAGAGATGTGATGGTGTAACAGATTATTTGATGACGATATATCGCTTCTACCTAATTTATTGATCGTTTCCGTGTTTCGGAAGGCACGTAAACATGTGGGTCCTGTAACTAATCTCTCTCTGTTCGTGTCGGATTGCCGTCCCACCGGACTATGAGAGTAAAGGAATAGAGAGTGCACCTGTGTTTGCGCACACGCTTGTGGACTATAATATGCCCCACGTCGCTGGATGGAGTCATGGTAACACTAGCCACCGTGGCCAAAATCGGTCCGGATATTATTATTATTGACCGGTTAATATTCACTCGCTGCCAACGATCGAAAATCTTTAGTTCGATTAAAAGTTATAAGCATCTAAGAAAAGTAAACACAACACGATCTAAAAATAGGTCACATCGCAAATATACGAGTATATACTGAAATCTGGTTCATTTCGAGCCATCAAAATTATGTGATGACAACATCAAAAAGAATTACCATCGCTTGTTCTGCGTCAAGCTTTGATTTATGTCAAATTGAGGGTAATTGCAAAAGTTTATGTGTTATTGATGTACGGTGTATGCGAGTGAAGTAATGTAGGTTAATTTCCGACGCGAGTTTGAAATGTTCTTAAACAATTTTCTGCTTTATATTAATGTATAATATTTTTACTAAATGTACGATGAAACTAACATTATTCAATATTTCAAAACACTACCTTCCGAAAAAGAAATTTATAATTTTCGTTAAATATTTAACAAGTTTAGAGAAAAATTGCACTGTTAGTACTGTTGCATTTATTTTACTAAACCCTAATCCTGCAGGGTTGCACCAGAAATCCTTACGTGTGTGGATACCATTCTACATTCATACACTCTTCTTTTTTGACACAGCTCTTAAGAGACCATTCATATATTCCACCTGCTATCTCGTACAGACATGTTTGTACCACACAGGCTTTATTTAAAAGATCTCAAGCTGAAAATTCTGTGTCTCAAAAGTGGAGCCAGTTTCACCGTTTTTCACATTTCCGCAACGCTTGCATGAGCAGTTTGTTTCGACCCGTCCAAACCACAGGAAATGTAACGTGTCTGGACGATGTCTTTGAAATGTGCTCCCTACCATCACCTGTAATAAGCTTAAAATAGAACTTGCAGTTGTGGAAACGAGACGCATATTTGTAGGATTGTTGGCTTAGGTATTAGGCGTAGCGATAAGACTTATGAAACCCTTTTTAGTTCTAAGTAAGAACCGTATTCAAATAGGTCCTAACATTTTGGAGGGAGTACTTCGTACTTAACTAGAAAGATTAGTCTTACTTCCACATCTTCTTTTTGAGATGTTGATTAATGGCAACTATTTTACCACACAACTAAACTATCAATTTGTCCTCCAGGTGCTGTCATCGTGCGGTCCCATGTCGGTATCGTTCTTCACGGTGGTGGTGTTCTTCGGCTCCTTCTACCTCATCAACCTGATGCTAGCCGTCGTCGCGCTCAGCTACGAAGAGGAATCGCAGATTACGCAGGAGGTAAATTCTTGGAAAATATACTTACTGGCAGAAAATCGAAAATCCTGAGAGTCCGATGAAGAAATTCAACCGTCTCTCGGAATTTTCATTTGGTTGTAGCTTTCACAAATTCTACTATTTTACTGTCAAGTGTTTATTTATCACTAAAATCAGCCGTCTCAGCTCTTGGCAAAACACTTTCTATTTGGGAAAGTTTGGACTGCAAAATTTTTGGCGCTGCATAATACCTAGACATGTACTATTTGATCGTATCTGGAAGACTTTGTCTTGTTGAATACCATGAATCGTCTGGAATAGAGGTTCAGGCCAAAGCGTATTTATCTTTTTCTTTTTCGTTCATGTTTTCAGTTCTACAAACCCCATCAACCAAATCATCCTCTAACCTTCACAATGTTTCTCCCTACTACTCATTACTCCATTGTACAGGAAAGGAAGAAAGATTTGAACGAGCATCGCGATGACTCCACATTCAGCTTCGATCCGACGTCGCTGGCTGTGCGGACCCTCGCCAAGGACTCGAAGAAACGCATCGATGCCCGCAAAGGCCTCCTACTGGCTTCCTACTCCAGGAAACGCACGAGAAGACGCAAGAGAGGCAGGAGTGCGATACACCATGCGGCGGCAGTTGCTGCGGTGGCTGAGTAAGTTAATATTGACTTAGCAATGTATTTTGTGGCAACTGTTATTGTCGTTTATAACCGACTCCAAAAACTCAGTAATATTGCTGACATGTTGGCAGTGATTGAACTTCGATTGACGAAGGCGCTCGTCCGTCAATATACGACAAAAATATTTCTGAACAAAACGGTTACAATGAATTCAAAACTTTTAAAATGTGTTTGCGTCTAAAGATTTAGCCTAGACAAAAAGCGAATCATCATAATATTATAAGTAGTATACTATTCAAAGTACCTATATAACTTAGTCGCGTATGTTCCCGCAGAATTCAGTACGGAGTATGAAATTAGGGTAATTTATGTGACCGGATGCCGACGCCAGAACACGAAATCTGGAATCGTCTCGCTTCGAGACATGAAATTTTATGGCGAGGAAACATTAGTGGGTTATTTCGCGACTCAAGTGTTGGTTGGCCTCTGAAAGGCAATATAGTTGATGATGGTATTTAAGCCTAAACTATAGAAGTTTTTGCTCACGGCTTCGCTCTCGACGATTGCCACTGCAAGTTTTTGCAGGTAGCCTATGTGTGCTAATTCAGTTTTTAAGGTTTAATATAAAGTATACGTAATGTAATAGGAAATGCTTCATTAAATAATGAAAACGGTGCAACCATTTATTTCAAAAGTCATTCAAAAGTTTAACAAATTAAGATACTTGTTTATCCCCTGCTGAATGGAATAGCATATAAAATATGACTCACATTAGTTCATATTAAATACAATACTTACAAATAACCAGCAATTACAACAGTTCATACACCTATTTTTCCACAAATAAACCCTCCTACACTACTTCTGTTCAGCCAACTCAGTTCCATTCAAAAAGTGACATTAAAAGTTATAATTATTCTTGCTTCCAGTATAAAGTTGTATAATTAATGCTTTTTGTGCACTCCTCGTTAGTGCCATATTTGATAGCACGTGTCTGAAAAGACGCAAGCGACCATTCTCGGCAAGTAAACGGAGCTTTGATAGCAATTAGTGCTTCCACGGGTGTTTTTCAGCGGGAAATGTCAACTGAAATTAGTCGTTCATTTTATTTTTTGTAGAACAGAGGTAAATTCTGATTTGATGTTTTTGGTGACATTTTTTTGTCGAGTAGTGAATGGCGCTAATGTTAAAAATGTTGTATGCTTGATACGTTTTCAGTCTCAAATTTTGATAAAATTTGGTTCAGACCTCATTTGGTTTAACAAACCTAGTTTGACACAGCTTCACGTGCGAGTGCAGTGCAGCAGATTATAGCTTTCACTAAATAGTTATTATTTTGTACTTGTATTTCGTAACAGTCAACTATACTTATACGTCTAACAATTATAAAATACTCACATACCTATCAAAACATTTTCCAACAAAAATACCACTCCAATACGTATAAAACAACCTATGTCCGGCGTAAAAATACCAGACGCAGTGATGTGAAATGGACCGTGTAAGATAAATCAGTCACCCTTACGGCTCGGCCGATCACGTCGCCGTTATCGTTTTGATGATCTGATACCCGCTTTGTGAGGTCGACCCTGAGGTATGTTCTCTTGTATGGGGAAAAATGTTGCTGGCTGTTAGCTTTGTCAATTGTTTTTTACAGTTTGAGGAATAGAAGATATTGGTAGTTGGTTTCAGGTGAATGTAGAGCTTAAAAATGAGACAGTTTGAAACTAGATGTGTGTTTCAAAGCATCTATGTATATCTATGTTATTTTACCCATAATTGTAGTGCTAACTTCTTATTGATATAGTGTAAACTCCTTAATATGTTTGCATTTCTGTATGACTGGGTGTCTTTATCCTCTTTCCATTTGTCTTTATCCACGACTAACCCTTTAACACAAGTTCACAAAATATAAGTAAAATTCCCATCTCCAAACCAATATCCGAACGACAAAATAGTCCAATATGTAACTTAAAGTTACGGCTAAAACCAGAAACGCATTTGATACAAAAATATCTAAAGTACAGTTGGCAGAAAAGACCAGCGTAATACTATCTTATGCTATATTCTACGCTACTCTAGTCTACCTAATGTTTTATACAATGCGATCTTGTGAATGGCTCCCGTGAGACAGAACTGGGAAGTGCGGAAGAGGTCATTTTCCAACTTAAATAAAACTTTAAACTGCATATTTTGTCTGATATACACTTATTTCTTGAAAGAGAATTTTGCAAAGATTTATCGCGATGAAATGTGAAAGGAGAAGTTGTTTTTAAAGCTGTTGTTCATTGTAATTTTGTCGTTTTGAATAGATTTTGTTAATATGCTAAAAGCTGGATGCGAATGGCTGAAAACAGATCTCAGTGGCGTGCACTTGGAGAGGCCTATGTCCAGCAGTGGATTGCGATAGGCTGATAATGAAGCTAAAACTATAGTGAGCTGCCGACTGTGAGCTAACATGACGCAGTTTTTTGTACTTCCATAAACAATCACTTTTCTTACTCACCAAACGGCTACTAATTGTGCGGCACGCAGTCATCACCAAAGAGTGCCGTACAGTTTCACGTTTACACCGGAGCTCTTAGTGAGCCTGCTTACAAATAGCGGCTGACTAAACATTCGCTTTGAACGCGTGCCTTTAGTTAAACTCAGAATAATTACTTTTTGACAGATTCTCCTGCCATTTCTCTGAGCAGTATCAATTTGATCACACTTTACCGTATAGTCTTGTATTAGGTATCCAATCGCAATATAATCATAAGAATAATTCAACAGTAAGTTTGTTCCGAGAAATCTCAAATCTTTAGACGACAGAAATATCGTTTAATTGAAAAAAGTAATTAATATTCTCGCCGTTTAAATAAGGCAAAAACAATAATTTCGTAGAAACCGAGATTGCTCTTCTATTATTGCAATTTTAATTGAGTTTTAGAAATAACTAGGTTACACAAACATTTTGTAATGAGATAAAAATATAATACAGTATTGGATCGGAGCGCTAACTAACAGCTTTTAAAACAATTTTTTTTTGTTTTGAAAACGAGACAGCGTACTATATTGCTTGTAAAGGCATCTCACTTTCATGCTTCAAAGGTGTCTCGCTCTTAGTTAATAGTACAGATACAGGTAGGCAAGATTGTAACTAAAAAAATATTAGATTAATCGTGATTCAATTGATTTTGTGTGCTAATAGCTTTTATGATGTCAAACAACGCATTAAAGAATATCCCACGAATGTTTTGAGACATACGTCCTCATCTTGTGCTTATCGTATGGTTCGCATTGTACCTGGTGTTAGAGTTTAAGCCACCCGTAGACCTCGGACGTGACGTAACACACCCTTGAAGATCTCAAGTGTGCTGATTTCCTTAAGCTGTTTTCCTTCACCGTTTTAAACAAACAATAATTACTTTATCACATGAATTCGGAAAGACTTTGGTGCCTGCCGGGATTTGAACCTGCAACCTTTGTCTTGGCATTCCAACGTTCATACCACTAGGCTATCACAGTTTTGTGTGACATACTAAATTGCATGCCGCTCTTACACTTGCCAGAAAATCAAAATAGAGCAACATTTCTATATGAATCTCAGTTATTACCGTCTATATAAAAGCCTCCAATAATACAGAGCCCCGAACTACCATCAAACAAGGCAATTATCTCTCCAAACACAATTCGGTAAGGGCGAAACCGATCGATATTTCTATTTGTACTTATTAATGTCATCGACAAACGTTTCGCTCCATTAATAAATATCAGCTCCGACATTTATTGAATATCATCCTTTGCCACATATTGTTAATCTATAGACTATAGATGGTATTACTTTTTCCTTTACTTCATTATTTTATTCGTTATTTGGACCTGTGTATGGTTTGAACAGCCATATTGGATTTTAGTGGTAAAGATGTTTTGAATGACTCTTATTGCATTGGAAGCTTTTATGATTTCAGAAGTTTCTTTGTTTACGTCTGTCTTATGATTCTAGACTAGAAAAGTTTTATCAGAATATTTTTCAATTGTTTCCTGATTTTCACTAAATTTTGAATTTTATTGCATAAGCGTGAACTTTTTTAAATTAACTCGTCTACCCTTTTGAAAACTATAGGCGAGTTAACCTAACTTTAACTGGTAATCGACTCCTACCTTTATAGCCTTAACATTTATTTACTGAACAAGTATTTCTAAAATATGCTTTAAAAAAATAGATAGTTTATTCAATGAACCGTGCAGCGTAGGCTTCTAAAATATTGAATCAATTCATAGCCAAAAATAGCATACACCATAAACTAGACCGGCTATAAGCTTCCGATTTTGAAATGAAAAAGCAAAAACTGTTCCATATTCATATTTTAAAACTCGATCTAGCAAATCACGAGTGACATCGACAATTGTTGATTGTGAGAGGGCTGTCACCACTGAGTAATGGTCGTAGTACCTTAGTACATCCAAAATAACTTGAACTACGTGAAGTTAGGCGCGTGACAATGATAGCATATCCTGAAGACTTAAGAGAAGCAGAGATGGAGATAGATGGTATCGCACTTCAGAGAGGTGAAGTTATACTGGTCGTTTGTTAGCTATACTGTTGTATCTAGAGGATCGTCAGCTGCCAACTGAAGTATAACGTCGATGCATTCGCTTTGATATCGGGCTCGCTTTAAACGAAATTCAGCGTTTTGCGAGACTCGATGTATGCGAAATTGTTCCTCTCATATCTCGTCGCTGATGGAAATTTTTAGTTATTCAGATTTGCGATGTTACCAGTTTTCATTGTTACGGTTTTGAATAGACTGCAATTTTTAGCTTGGTTAAAATTTGCTGGCAATCTTTTTTTGTATTTTAAAGTTCGTATATCTTATGTTTATAATCTTAGATGAAATTTTTGTCATATCAAAACTATAAAGGGAAGACAAAGATGAGGCAACCCGAATTAGCTTGCGGTATTCAACTTGAACGTTCCGTGTAGTAGCAAATTACGTTAATTAACAAACCACGTGATACCGCAGACTAAATTATACAAAACAGGCAACGTGACATACAAAGTGGAGCATAAAAAGTGGAAAGTTAACAAGATCCTAGCCGAGATTATCGCAAGCTAAGCCTCAAATTAGACCGCGCAAGAAATTATCTGAACCGCAGCCAAGGAACGAAGGAACATTCTCGTCCCGAAAAAATAAATATCTGCCTTTTGAATGATAACATTCAAGAGTATTTCGTTTCGTTCGCGAAATAAGCCATGAATTTATAGCAAGTTAAGTTCCGAGATTATAAACGGTTCATTGAATTAGATGGACGACAAATCCGGGATAAGGAAACGGCGACGTTAAATCTCAACCTTACTCTTTGTGCGGTCAAATCTGTTTCAGATAAACAGAGGATTAAGAAATGAATTGGTGGGCTTGGTGGTAATTAATATTATGATTTAAAAACTGCTAAACAAACAGCAGTTTTCCTCTAAGAATCCGAATAGATCACGTTTGCTTGGTTTATCAAGACTTTTCAAGGACTTACAACGTGTTTCAATGCACCTCAGACATAATTTAGGCACCAGTTTTGAGCATTATTGTATTGTGAAAAAGTTAGGGCTCTCTCATAGAAATTTCGATCAGCTTATGATTAGCGATGATTTTAAATGGTACGTTAGCCTCCTTTTTTAGTATTGCCTACAATCTCCTAAGAGCCAGTTTTAGATGCATAGAAATGGTACTTAATTATAAACACGAATTTAAACTCATCATTCCCACAATTGATCACCCAACCTAAATAAACTAAACTAAATGTACTGTAAATAAATTTAAATGAGAAACTTTAATGCGTCCACAAACTTGGAAAGGTAGCTCGTACTATCTCCACTAGCTCGGCAAGGGAATTGAAGTAAGCAGCCGTGAGTAAAGTTATTTGCGGAACAGGATCAGACGAATCTCTAAGAAAACAAGAGGTTAAGCCAGATCAAATGCCTTTATTGTAGTTTGGAACTGGTGTTTTATGTTCAATACTAAGCGGTAGCGTTTTGCTATATCAAAAGGATATCGGGAATATGAGGACGTTCTGTTTTAAATGGGGTTTTATAAAGACTAAATATGAAACTTAGTTACCACGTATCGATTTAGGCGTGACAATCAGGATCTGGTTATACAAGATTTTCTTTGTCCGAAATAAATTAGCAATAGAAATAAGATAAAGCCGTGTGGCTGCTTGGTTTTCTATTCATTAAATTTACGCTTACCTAACTACGATTAAAATTGAAATATAGCTACTAATAAATAGCAATGTTTAGACTTATTCTACATCAGACTCTTTACAAGTACTCTGTATTACCAGATCGAAATTAGGCACACAAGAAAAAATGTAAACTCGTGGCGCTCTACTCCATTTGCGAACGAAAATAAAGCACAATATCTTCGTAAGTGACCGCAGATGTCAATGTTTGATTCTCAGTTTTAAATAACCCTTCAAAGGGTCCCGTGAATAGTGTGGAAGAAACTGGGTCACCTTGTTTCTCTCCCTTATGGATTTTAAATGAAGGAACTCAAGTACTCTGAAATGGAAATTTTCTGTCCCACTATTGATAACAAAGTGCCATTAGATAGAATAGTATTCGGTATGCATAAAACGTCAATATTGTTTACAACATAGATCCTAAAACTCCCAAATAACTTACAGACGTCCGATCACTTCGGACCAATTTCTACATCTCACAAAACGGATATAGAAAAAAATATTTATTACGAGAAAGGAAACCTTATTTCATCGAACCTAGATTTCCATATCTCCGGTATTGCTAACCTTCTGAAATTTTACTACGTAGCACTCATCTGCATCGATCCACAGTTGTTCAATTATGAAGCAAAGGTGATTCAATAAAATCCCAACGATTCTGCCGAATCGCAGCAGGTTGTAAGCCCCGGAGCGATAATGAAAGAGCTCATTTTGTCTGGGCCATTCCGACAAGCTTTGTCTCACGTCTGGCTTTTGACTCCAACTAAGCACCAGAGAAATGTAGACGGACTAACTAACTTAGACAACGACGATATTTTAAAGGCACCAACGTACTCAGACATGTATTCATGTGTACTTCAAAGTCCGATACAAATTGAACCGTATTCTGCAATTCCATGCAATACATTGTACATTGATAGATTACTTTGTCAGTGTATCGTTTCCAACACAAACTGAGAAGAAAGTTGCAGAATATGATTTCCACTAACGAAATAGCAACTCGATTGAGGTTGAGTTCATATTGAATTTTGCCAATCGCAATCCAATCTTTGCGAAACTCTATTGAGTAAATTCTCTTGAGGAATACACGGAACTGTAAAGCAATTTAGGTAAAGACTAAACGAACACGTAGACTTTGTACATAAGCAAAGTAGGAGCAGCTGTCTTTGAACCCGTTAATGAAGATTACAGAATCTATTCACCCGTATTACTCATTCAACTTGCCACGTACTGGTAAATAACTTTAACAAACGACAAAGTTTAATCTCGAGACAGTCCATTAAACTGATTCGATTTTGGGAACAAAAGCGTCGCTAGCAAGTTGAAAACGGCCAGCCTCGCGCCGTTTCCACTTGAAATATTACGGCAACTTATTTAATACTGTAACAACTACAGTAACACAAACTATTAATCTAGAGAAGCCGACGACAAATGTAGTTCCCGCAATCCACAATACACATTTCCGTATGAAAGCCGGCCTCACCTGTTTGACCCAATTCCGGAAAACTGGAAGTCAACACGTAAATTTACATGATAATGCGGTTTGTTACGGGACCATTTACCATAGCGGCTGTATGACTAAGCCTGTGTTACAAGTAAAATTCGGGGCTATACATTTTAAACAGGCCTAAAAAACGCTTATCCGTTACTGTAACATTTGATTGTTTTTGTTCGTACATATTTATGTTTTTGTGGTCTGAATAAGCCCAAATAAAAGAGTGAATAAAAACATTACGGTGCTGATATTACGAACCTGTATTCGCTTAAATAGGGTGATGAATATTTGCAAATAATTTATTCAAAATACAATTGGTGTTGTTCAAGTAACTTGTATTTGTCAAGATAGTAAAATTTCATGCCTTTTGCTTAAAATTCAAACAAGAAATCCTAACGTGAGCTTGGAGGTAGCGCTAATTAGTGCCAGATAAGTGGCCCAAGCAACGCGAAAGGCAAGGACTGGCAATCGCCTTGCAGTAGCAGTAGAAACCGTCTACAATTGTCTCTTGCACTGTTTTATCTGGAACTAAGTTTTGCCGGCTTTGTCCATTTGGAGCTAAAGCAAATACCTACAGGGAAGTTCAGGAATCTTTGACAAACACAATCATGGTACTGGAAGCTGAGAACAAAACCTATACTTAAATAATGTGTACTATATATACGTGGTTTATGTATTGGCTTGTATGCGTAGTGTAGGTGCAATTCCAACCCAGGTTGGTTTTATGTATTGATTTATATGCATGAAGTGTAGGTTCGATTTTAACCCAGGTAAAGTACTAATGTGTCTTTCTAAAGTTATATGTACTTTTTTAATTATTCTAAGACACCACTGACAAACAGTGAAGGAAAACATCGAGAAGAAACTTAATTCCAATTATTGGAAGCTGAAATCGCTAACCCGCAGTAAGCTAGCGTGGTGATCAATGCTCAAACCTTCCCTATATGGGAAGAGACTTGTGCCCGACAGAGAAACATTTATGGGCTGCCAATATATTATATTATTTTAAAGTTAGGACTAAAAGTAACTAAAGTAACTAACAACAACTTTAGTTACAAAATAAGTAGTTAGTTGAAATAAGTGCTGTTAAATCGAATGAATTGCAACCATACAAACTGGAAAACTAAAGCAACTCTTGAAATTCTTTATTAAAAGTGAGAAATTTTCAACAAAATAAAGAAAATGTCTGAACTTCTCAAGTAACTTAAACTTTTACAATTTTAAATTCAACGGGAATTTTTAAAGAATGTAATTCAACTTCTTTAGTGCACCTTTATAAAGAGCTTTGTCGAAGCTTCTAATAGGATTATAAAGTGAAATAATTATTGAACCGTCAAAGCTACTTAAACGATTTTGGACGTCAAACAATAGTATTGAAGTAGGTTAGAATACCTACTTCAATACTATTGTTTGACGTTTATGTACGGTTTAATTTTCATTTAAGGCTAGCATGTTTTTTTGCCCAGACAAAGAATAACTCTCTTCTTTCCATTTTTTTCTGAAACGATTCCCGCACTAAGAAAATTATCCTTATGTTGTGTCGCGGGGAGATTGCACTGACTTTTAGGACCCGTTTATGGATCGTAAAAATTCTTGTCCTACGCGGGGATCGAATCTAGCATATGATAGTGGTAATTGGTATGGTGACATATACCACTCGGCTATCCGTGCAGTCATGCGAGCCCGGCCAAAAAAGTCAATCATTTCCCGCACTCTCACATACTCGTGAATGAATAAAATAAATTGGTACTTACAACTACAAACAAAAAACTATCACACAGCAGAGTATACCTATTGCTTTTAGTAAAATAATTATTCTAACAGCTTTACATAGCTCTACTGCGTTACCATTTTCAACTTTTTTAACCGATTTTAACCCAGAGAATATTTTTGGTAAACGTATTCTAGTATTAGAAACATCGTATTGGAGACCTGTCTGGCCTTCCCTCAGATAAATATGTACCAATTTATTTGACCGTGTACTAAAATAGTTTACCACCCCAATTCTAGGTCGGAAATTGGAAAGTTTGGGTGCTAAAAATCAATTCTTGGCTGTCAATTTTGTTTAAGATTACGAAATATATAAAATTAAAGGGGCAAATATACTATGTATCCACAGATCTGTACAAGGTTCAGGTCCCTTTTTACACGAGCCTACGCAGTCTCCAACGACGCATGCCTATGTACAAAGTTATGAGTGACCTTTGAGTTGAGTATAGTGATAACTCCATACTGAAATCGTTGAGCATCGGAGAATTGTGTAAACTGTCTTTTACGGTATCATACCTACCTACGGGGGGCAAACATTAGTTTAATTTACTAATGCCTGTTATAAGGATCTTATTCCGCAGTTACACCCTCAATTTTAGTAGTACTACTAACCGTACTAGCTACTTTATCTACTACCTACTTCAGTGTTCATCAATGTACAAATCTTTTGATTATATTAATACAGATGTGTCAAGATCTTTTTTCCTCGACTACGATTAGTGCTCTCGCCTTCATAATACAACCTTTTTCCAGTGACGCGAATCGTCGGTCGCGGTCGCGGTCGCGCTCGCGCTCAGTGAGCCCGAGCACGTCCCCGCCCCCGCTCCCCGCGCCGCAGCCCCCGCCGCCGCCGCATACCTTGCACCCAGACAACGCATTAGGTGCAACACCGTTTTATACTTTACATATTATACTAGTTAAGCTCCTGTCTGGGAACTTTGGTAAAGTATATGCTGATTTTCTTGTTTTGTAAAGTTGATTAGAATTTAGTACGATGGTATATACCATGAATGTGTACATTTACGAAACTAATGAAGAAAATAATTTGTCCCCTCATTTTTTGGGTAACCAAAACTACCTTTTTCGGATCTTTTTTATAAAATTCCTGTAGACGTTTTTAGCAACGGACATACAAAAGCAGTCACAAGTACCTACTACATTTCGTGACTTCTCAATTTTGGTCTTAGTTTTTTTTTTATTATAAAGTTTCCACTTCAGTCATTATCAATTACATTTATGATATCAATAATGCACAGGTCGTGGTGCACTAAGCGCAGCGGGTCGCCAGCTGAGCGACCACAGCAACAACCGGGAGTCTTCCCTCGACGACTCAGGAGTGGTGGACGACCACGATGATGGCGAGCACACATCCGACGACCAGGCCACGCACCCGCACCCTCGGAGGCACCTTCTCATCCCGCAGCTGCCGCCGCCACACCCGCCCACCCCGATGCCCATGCCCCTTCCGATACACCTGCAGACCCCTATGCCTACCCCTGTACAGATGCCGATGCCGATGCCTACACCGATGCCGACCCCAATGGCTATGCCTATGCCGATGCCGCAAATACAACAGGTGAGAAACATGAGGATAGTGAAGATTTTTTATGAGTTACTGAAGTCACAACACGGATGTTGAGTCATCTATAAGTGTATAGGTTCAAGATAAAGAAACACGGTACAATTTTTCGTAATTTCAGGTTAGCCGAGATAATCAAACCCAAGAGATAAATCTTCAAAAAAAGCCTGATAAACCAGCGGTGAAACCAAAAAAGCCGGACAGAAGCATACAGGACAAGTATCCGCTGAACCCTGACTACCTCAACCAGATCGTGGTGCTAGGTAAAAACACACACATTACGCACATTCAAGTCACTTCTAAATTTTTTCGGGTTGAGTAATGCCATGAAATCCTATAAAGTTACGGGGGTTAGTAATACGCTAAGAGAATTCAGGCATATGTTCCACTTCCAAGATTGAGGAATTGGCAGCCAATCTAGTATAAACCAACAATTTGATGGCACTACACAACCTAATCCAATTTATTGGCACGGCTTCAACACTGAAAAGCACGAGACAGATAACACTGAAACTAAACGATGCTGCCACTCTGTATCAGAATGAACGCTTTGCAAACACGAAAGCCTAATAATTCTATGACAACGAATGCATTTAATAGGAGTTCAATACAATCATTGGGACTAATTAATTCGCAAAATTTCGTAGTTTAGATCCAGATCTAGGAAGTAAGTTTATTGGCTCTAATTATGCATGGTTTAAAAAATTCAAAATTGAGACTAGGACTTACTTTATTTTCTAAAACATCTATCAAACTTTAAATGCTTGCGTTCTTTGCAATTTTCTACTTTTCTAAATTTGGATTACGTTGTACAGAATAATGATTTGGTTACAAAATTTCTAAATTACTAGGTAGTTTGTATTTAAGTACTTTTTCTTCTAAAACTAACTATTCACTCTGTTTCAACTTACATTTGCAACAGATGATATTTTCTTTGGATTTCAGAAGCATTATGTAAGGCTCCACTTTGATTTTTGAACGAACCTTAACCTTGTAAGCTGTTTGATAAGGACAAGGTCTTGATTAATGTCTGAAGCGACGCCTAATCAAACGGCTTCAGGAAAATTTTCTTTGGTAGCTTTACTTATAAATCTTGACACTTGTGAAAGCTACCAAGGTTGTAGATACTGCATTATTACATTAAGCAATTAAAACAGTTTTAGGTACTGCTAATTTGTCAAAGAAATAACTATTCTGTCTTGAGTATTTGAATTATTTTATCCAACCAAGTAAATCTAAAGATGGAATAGGTATTTCTATTGGCTGGTAATATTCACCAGTAGCTTCACTTCTCAATGGAGCAACACTTCATTGAGCATTTTATACGACACGGTTGCAATCTCGCTTCTACCCTCATTAATATCGTCAGGGGCGGACTGGCCATACAAGCGCGCGCCCGACCTCCCGCAAGCGGAGACGACGAAAATTAATGAGCTCAGTTTATTGGCAGCCACGCACAAAACTCATATGGGCAATTACGAGCAAAATTGCACTTACTTCACAGGTTAGTAAACACAGACGCAAACGCTTCTACCCCCCAGTCCACCCCTGTTCCCCACGGGAAGACTGCCGGGTGACTGCGATTGACTAGCTGTCGTCTTGTCATACTCCAGAATCGCATTCAAGTATTCCCACATTACATGAGATTACTATTACAATACCTAATGACACTTGTGCTTAACTTTTATGCGATTCAGATTTGGAAACATCAAAATTCAAATGAGTGTTTTGTCGGTCTCTCAGTCTTACCAATGTACCGGTACATGCACTGTTTGTACACATAATTGGCATACCAAAATTTTTCGTACTACCATGCTGGTTTTCCTTGAATTTTTAATGCAATTTTCCTGCATATTTTCTTTGTCCTGACTTCGCTTTCAATTTCAATGCATGATGAATTGTTTAATATTTAATAAGTGATAGATTAATTTAGTAAAACGAAAGCTTTGCATCGAAGAGATTTGAATTTTGCTCACTATGCTTTCGCTGATTCTAATTGATCTATTTCTTCACTTCTTTGTTTCTTCTGTTCGTGACGTATTCTGTGTATATTTGTTGTTCTCGCTGTTTGTGTATTTCATTAACTAGTTTGACTTTGACCGCAGATGAGCTCGTGGACAGAAACTGTGAGTGCTGCGTCACTTGCTGCATAGACTATGAAGGCTGGCTTCAGTTCCAGAATTGCTTGTATGGGATCGTTAAGGATCCATTATTTGAGTTGTTTATTACAACTTGTATCGTTCTCAATACGCTCTTCCTAGCTTTAGAGCATCATGGTATGAGTGAGAACGTTAGACAGGCCTTAGATATAGGGAATAAGGTAACCTCTACATATTATTGTACTCAAGTGATTTTTTTATTGCTTTTTAACAAGAGGAATCTGAGTTTAATAACGGGACATATGTGTTTTCAGGTGTTCACGTCGATATTTACATTAGAATGTATGATGAAAGTGATGGCGATGAGCAAAGACTTCTTTGCCTGTGGCTGGAACATATTCGACTTGATTATAGTGTCTGCAAGCCTTCTAGATCTTATATTCGAACTCGTCGACGGCCTATCTGTGTTACGAGGTCTTCGTTTGGTAAGTTTTTTTAAAGTGTCTTACAATATTTGAAATGTGTTTTAATGAATCGAAAACCCAGCGATATAATATAGATATCTAATAAAGTCTTCAACTCTCAATCAAATAGTGTGTACTACGTAATTCGATACGCTCACAAGCACAATCTTGCTAGGGTATGAGTATGTTCTTTAAGTTTATTAAGGTAGTCACTAAGAGTTTACAATTACGAGAAAGATAATCGGATCTCGTCGGATACGAAAGGGTTCAAAATGCCTTCTAAATATGATAACGTTTGTTCCAGTTACGAGTGTTAAAGTTAGCTCAATCATGGACTACAATGAAAGTGTTGTTGAGTATTATAATATCCACAATCGGTGCTCTTGGTAATTTGACGTTCGTGTTAGTGATAGTTATATACATATTTGCTGTTATCGGCATGCAGTTGTTCTCAAAATCGTACACGCCGGACAAGTTCGACCCGGATCCTGTGCCCAGGTATGATTTTATTACTGCATGACGTCATTACTACTAATAATATAATTCTCCTTATTGTATTCAGGTGTTCATCATCTATATCATTTTTTCTTTGTATTTTTTTCTCTATTCTCTTAACAGTTAAATCCCATATTTATTTTTGTGCATGTTTTATTTCTATTTGCTCATGGTATTCTTTTTGCCATATTTTTAACTGATTGACGTGTAAAGGTGGAACTTCAACGACTTCTTCCACTCGTTTATGATGATATTCCGGATTCTGTGTGGCGAATGGATCGAGCCCCTGTGGGACTGTATGCGTGCAGAGCAAGAGACGGGAGCAGAGAGTTGCTTCTTCATATTCTTGCCTGCGCTAGTGATGGGCAACTTTATGGTGCTCAACCTCTTCCTTGCCTTGCTGCTCAACAGCTTTAATAGTGAGGAACTTAAGAATAAAAAGGAGGTAAGGACTAATAATATATACAACTAGCTGTGCCCGCGACTTCGTCCGCGTGGAATAATTATTTTGGGCATCATTTATTTTTGCGGACAACCTCCTTAGCTTTATAAATTATAGCTGTTACCCACGACTTTGTCCTCGTCATTTTCTGTTATTATTTTAGACAATTTAGTTTTTAATTATTTTAAAGTACCTACTTCTGCGTAAATTATATTTTTAGTTTTATTTTCTTGTGGCAGAAGTACATATTGATTTTCTCCACAACCTGATACGTTGATACAACTCTTAACAAATGCATTAATTTCGACCGAATTTGATTACCATAAAAACGGTTCTAGTGAGTTAATCTTAAAAGCTAGACATATACTGTCCTGGACATTTTTTTAGATCATTTTAATAAGAATAATTCTTTTATACATATATTTTTGGTATCTTGAACCGTTTTCGGAGCGCACGCAACGAAAGCCCTCAAGGATGAATAATTTTCCCCGTTTTTTTCACATTTTCCATTATTTATTCGCTCCTAATGGTTGCAACGTGATGTTATATAGCCTAAAGCCTTCCTCGATTAATGGTCTATTCAACACAAAAAGAATTTTTCGATTCGACCCAGTAGTTCCTGAGATTAGCGCGTTCAAACAAACAAACAAACTCTTCAGCTTTATAATATTAGTATAGATTAATTGCTATACATAGTTAAGCCAAAACACGTGTAACTTATAAAACGTAATCAGTACTTTTGAAATATCAAAATATGTCTTCCCGCGCTTACATCAACTTAAACCGTTCCAACTTCCATTCTTCATTAATGCGGTTCACATCTGGCGTACCAGATGTACCTACTTATATGTACAAACCTAAACTTCGGTTCTATAGACTAATACTTAGAAACGAAGGAATAATTAATCATAATTCTAACTTAGAACACACGCGACCAAAAATGAAACACATTAAAATTTTAACACACATTAAAACATCTCTTGACATTACAGGAAGTTGGTGAAGATTCAAAATTAGCTAAAAGTTTCGATAGAATACGTTCTATAGTAAGAAAAAAAGGTTTTCTTATATCGAGAAGTAAAGAGACTGACAAAAAATCTAAGTTAGAAGAGCTAGTTAACGAATTTATGACACAACAACGCGCCATAAAGGAGAAGAAGGCGTCTATACCAAGCGAACAGAGGTTCTCGGCGTCGATACAGGAGACCATCCTGTTCCCACACGACAATATCTATAGTCATAGTTATCAAGAAGCGCTAAATAGGTAAGTATTATAAAGACACTAAATATTGCTTGCAAATATCTTACATCAAGCAGAAAAATACGTTTGATATTAGGTCAATGGATCTGTCGTAAATCGTTTTCAAATAGAGCAATTGTTCTCTATTTAAATCGAAGTTTTAAAATTCTAAACAAAATCTTGTTCATAAAGTCTAGTTGTCTAACTCGCACAAAATATTACAGGCCAATATCGGTAGGTTCGGACTTCGCCTACCCCCATATCTTCCAACCGACCAACAACTTTAACCACGGCAGTCAAGAAACTTTAAAAGACGTGCGTGACTTGGCAACGGAACATAAAATCACGAGCATTAGAGAAGACTCTAAGGAGAATTTGGAAGATACATCGCCAACTGAACAAATAGTTGCACAAAAATTATTGAATCAAATGTCTTCTGGATATCACACGCAGCCATCAGATTCAAGAGGTAAGGGCGAATGTTTAACTTCCATTTTTTTTTTCTTTTTAAGCCTATTAATTTCAAATTTAAACAATGATACATGCTAACACATTTTTAGATGAAAACGAACACTATGAAATGGCACAATTATCAAGTAGAACAACGCCAGAGAAACCGAAGAGGCAATGCAGGGAACAGCCACCGAACACATTATGTAAGGAACCAGCGAAACCACCCGATGACGAAGACATGAAGCATCCATGGCAAACTTTAGTCTCATATGTAGATGAATTAACCGTAGGTGGGAGAAAAAACTCCAAGGGTCAATATATTGATGCGATGGGAAACTTTCCTGGATTTGGAAAGCAGAAAGAGCCGAAAGTACCCGAAAATTGTTTTCCACGACAATGTTACGATGCGTATGTATTCATTCAAGAATGACTCAGTGCTCAATGCCATATTTGCTTCCATTTCTATATTGGAGTATGTAGTTATCCAAGTCTAATGTTTTAACAAGTTTCTATAATACATTCATTATTTTCCTTAAAATTCTTCATGCCCTTTCGAGTTGTGTATGTCTAAACCTTTTTACTTCTCAACAATCTAATGCATCCGGTAATGTAACTCATCCAACTTTATTGCTATGACCATTGCTTGAAAACATTAACTTAATCTAACTTCATCCGGAACCAAGGCAACAAATAAAAGGTTCCAGGGATGGGAAATAGTTTCTCGACTCTCCGTACGTATTAACGATGGCAAGACCTAGGTAGGTACAGGGTTTTATCAGGTTTTGTGTTCTGAGTGAATGGAATTAGTAATGTCCTTTTAGGAGTTCTTGTTGGGACGCATGTATTGAAACCAACATTGGTCAGCGATGGATGTTTCTCCGCACATACGTCCTGCGGTACGTAGACACGCCTGCCTTCGAGTGGTTCGTATTGGTGCTCATCTTTGCATCGAGCATCACGCTTTGCTTTGAAGACATCCACCTCGAGAAGAACAAGCCGCTGAAGAAGATCCTCTACTGGACCAACTTGGGGTTCTGCATGATTTTCATTATCGAGATGTTTCTCAAATGGATTGCGTTGGGGTTCTTCAGATACTTTACTAGTTTCTGGACCTTATTAGATTTCACTATAGTCTTTGTAAGTAACAGTTTTCATAACCTTTTATTGACGCTTACATACTTCTCTTTTTAACGCTTGAACCCCGCTTTCAGGTTTCAGTATTCAGTTTGTTGATAGAAGAAAACGAGAACCTTAAAGTTCTAAGGTCGTTGAGAACTTTACGTGCTTTGAGGCCGTTGCGAGCGATATCGCGGTGGCAAGGGATGCGAATCGTAGTAAACGCTCTCATGTACGCAATACCTAGCATCTTCAATGTATTATTAGTTTGTTTAGTATTTTGGTTAATATTTTCTATCATGGGAGTGCAGTTTTTTGGCGGAAAGTTCTACAAGTGCGTCGATGATGAAGGAGAGTTGTTACCGTTAGAGGTAAGTGACAGTGCAATATTGCGAATATTTAAAATTGATGATTACTCTTAATGTGTGATTTAATTGTATTTCAGATAGTAAATGATAAGTGGGAATGTTATTATAACAATTTTTCTTGGGTGAATTCTAAAATATCATTCGATCACGTCGGTATAGCGTATTTAGCGTTATTTCAAGTAGCCACGTTTGAGGGTTGGATGGAGGTGATGGCTGATGCGGTGGACGCACGAGGAGTGGACCTCCAGCCGGCGAGGGAAGCCAACCTCTATGCATACATTTATTTCGTCATCTTCATAGTGTGCGGTTCATTCTTCACCCTTAATCTGTTTATAGGAGTAATTATAGATAATTTCAATATGCTCAAAAAGAAGGTAATTGTCTTTCAATGTCACTTACTTGAATCATGCCCCTAATTTGTGTAATCATACTAAAATATTTATATTTCAGTACGAAGGCGGAGTTTTAGAGATGTTTCTTACAGAAAGCCAAAAACATTACTATACAGCAATGAAAAAGCTCGGTAGGAAAAAGCCACAAAAAGTCATAAAGAGGCCGAGAAATCAGTTCTTGGCGATGTTTTACGATCTATCAAACTCACGACGGTTCGAGATCGCCATTTTCGTTTTGATATTTCTTAACATGCTCACAATGGGCATAGAGCACTATGATCAACCGCATTCTGTTTTCTTCATATTAGAAGTTAGTAACGCGTTCTTCACTACTGTATTTGGGTTAGGTATGAACTTTTTATTATGTACTTTGACTTCAATTTTTCTGACGACCGCGCTAGAATAAGATAATAAGATCACGGCATTTATTTCCATATTTTTACATATTATCTCGTGGCCTTCCTACTATTACTAGTACTAGTAAAAGAAATGGAATTTTTATAATTATTATTTTAAGTGTGAAAATCATGTACACTGTTAAACAGTTTCTATGGATAGTCTTAACTAATCTTCCGAATCTTGCTGAATTTGACGCGGTCGTCACCCAGACTCATGACCTTGCTCTAACCCAATCCTAAATTTACAGAAGCAATAGTGAAAATAGTAGGTCTTCGGTACCACTACTTCACGGTGCCATGGAATGTGTTCGACTTCCTGCTGGTGCTGGCGTCAATCCTGGGTATTCTGATGGAAGACATCATGATAGACCTGCCGATATCGCCGACCCTGCTGCGAGTCGTCCGAGTGTTCCGTATAGGGAGAATTTTAAGACTGATTAAAGTGAGTCCTGGTTTGAAGTGTTTCCGATAAGAGTATTCTTGAAGGAAGGAAGTTTTATAGCACTATTAAATGAACGTTTAAATGTGCACTCTATTTGAATTCAGATAGGGTTGACTTTGATGTAGTAGCATTTGGAGAGCCAGTGTTAGGTGCAAATTCATTATCATAACATTTTACGTTACGTTTTCTTTAAATATTATATTGCGTAGATTGCTAATTGGCATATCTTTTTTTATTTCCAGGCCGCTAAGGGCATTAGAAAACTGCTGTTTGCGCTAGTGGTGTCCTTGCCGGCGCTGTTCAATATCGGCGCGTTGCTGGCTCTCATCACCTTCATATACGCCATCATCGGCATGTCTGTCTTCGGTCACGTCAAGGAACATGGAGCTCTCAACGACATCGTCAACTTTCAAACTTTTGGAAGGAGTATGCAGTTGCTTTTTCGGTAAGTTGTTCTTGAGTTATATTGATTTTTTTTCAATTGTTTTCACCATTGTATCATTCCAAAATCTTCATTATCTTCAAATGCTGAATACCAAGCCAAAAAAAGACTAAAATCAAAACTATTTTTGCTATACGCGTGTACTATAAATGCTACTACCAATATGGCGGGTTATATATTCAAAAGTATTTAATACTGATCTTCATTACGTTCTAGTCTAATGACATCAGCCGGATGGAACGACGTGCTCGAATCCCTCATGATCCAGCCGCCTGACTGCCAGTTAGGGGAGCACGGCCACAACGGCAACTGCGGAAGCCCTCTCCTTGCCATCACCTACTTCACATCGTTCATCATCATCAGCTACATGATCGTCATCAACATGTACATAGCCATCATCCTCGAGAACTTCAACCAAGCGCATCAGGAAGAAGAGATCGGAATTGTCGAAGATGATCTGGAAATGTTCTATATTCGCTGGTCGAAGTAAGTGCGAAATCATATCAATAAAGCTACACAGTATTCTTAAGAATCAGGAGTCACGGCGTAAAAGTTTAGCTGTTCCCTTTAATGCTGCAATAAAATTTCGGTAACCTGTAGCTGAATGGGCCACTGAACAAAGAACAAAAAAACTGGCCCATTTATAGACGATATTCATATTCCTATAGGTTGTAATCGATTCTATCCTTGACTTACCTAACTACACATACAGGTCAATCCAATTAAACTAATCACAAGAAGGCACCAAACATTGGCAAACTTGCGTAAATTTCCTCGGGCCATTACCGCATAAACCTGTCTATAACCAATGCCACTTACTGTTATTACAGCCATTTAACATTACGACAGTTCGGAACGGACACTTTAAACACAAATGACGTCGTAAAGGGAACGGCTATAAATCTCGTGATCTATCTCAAGGCGCGTTCAGCTGGAGACGTTAAAAGTTACCTACTCAAACAATTAAGAACTAAATACATTATGAACGTAATATAATGTATAGCAATTGTTTATAACCCGCGTTATTCGTCATTTATTGAAGCGTATACTGTGCTTTTTATACTAGAAATTCTGGGCATTTTGAATAAGCAATTAATTTTATTTTCCAGATACGATCCTCATGCAACTCAATTCATAAGCTTCGCTCAACTATCAGACTTCATAGCATCATTAGACCCTCCGCTAGGTATCTCCAAACCAAACACAGTGGCTTTAGTCAGTTTTAACCTGCCAATCGCGAGAGGCAACAAAATTCACTGCTTGGATATATTACATGCCCTTGTCAAGCATGTCTTGGGCCACGTCGAGGAGACAGACACCTTCAGGCAGCTTCAGGAACAGATGGACATCAAGTTTAAGAAGCAGTTCCCCACGAGGAAGGAACTTGAGATTGTCTCCTCAACTAGGATATGGAAGAGGGAGGATAAGGCAGCAAGGACTGTACAGCGGGCGTGGAGGGATTATGTGAAGTAAGTTCCTGCGTTTGGTGAGCTCAATTTTATTTCAAACATTTTACATTGAAGACTTATAGATGAGCCCTGATTAAAATGATGTTCCCAATCTGGCTAATAGGCCTCACAGTGGCTGGCAGTTTCAGTGCCAGGCGCCTAACAGTGTATCTTTATACCTCCTTGATATTTAGACTCTCTTCTTTTCGCTTTTGTGTTGTTGTCATAATATTGTTCTGTTTATAGACGAAAGAATCGCAGTCCCTCTCAAGAAGAAGAAAGCACGAAATGGTCCCCAGGGGGTGGCTGGGGAGGCCGACTGAGCGCGTTGTTGCACGTGAGACGAGGCTCGCACGCCTCCAGTCGCAAGTCATCGCGCGCGTCGGACGCATCGGACATCAGCGAGCTGGGCGGGGCCTGGCTCAACCTACCGCTACTGCTGCTACCCGGGGCAGCCCCAGGGGAACAGGTGCGTTTGTAAACCATCAGAAAACCAACGATTAACTCGTACAATCAATCATTACATTCAGGTATCTTAGAAAAGTATCACATCGTACTGATCATAACAATGATCACGAAGATAGATTTTTAAATCAAAGTACTTACTCAACAAGGTTACTTAGATAGTACGCTTATAGTGTAGACTTGTTGACTGCGAGTTAAGCACGACTCTAAACGCCAGTACTTTAGCTTTCGGTTCTCCTTCATCTGTTATCATAGAAACATTTGTTGTCGGTTAGGCGAGCGGTTCAGAGTCGGCTCCGCCCCGAAGGCGGTCGGCATACGGCTTGCCAATCTTTCTGCGGCATCAGGACGCTATGGACGAAGAGACAGGCCCGAAACGAGCAGGTTCATATGTAATGTTTTGCTTTCCGTGTCTCTTCCTCAGTAGGTCTAGATTTAGACGCATTTAACTGTCTTAGTTGAGAAGCCTGTTGCTTACTTATGCCGCCCGAAATACTTTCCAAAACTGGTAACATTGGATAAAACAGTCCAATTTTTGGTCTCGATGTTCGAAATCAAATCATCCCAATACTGAACGAAACTTCTCCAGGACGTGACAGTTTAATATGGACTGCAATAAAAATATAAATTGGGTGGTGGGACAAAAACGGTATAAGGGTTTAGAGACAAGCTGCTCAGCTCAGACAAGTATTAGCTAGCACTGAGTACAAGTACTCAGTCCTCAACCCCTAAGACTCGGAAAGTAAATTAGTAGGGATCTAGACTTTTGTTAATTAACTTTGGACCATTTTATACTTCCTTTGGTTCCTTTGTGATCGTCTGTTATACCCCTTGAATGACTTTCCTTTTTATTATCCTATAGAATTTTTTGCTGTTGTCTTTTCCTTAATCCATATCGCTGAAAGAAAGTATAGCTGCTGCATCGCAACTCAGCTAATGTCATTCCGAATTCGACCTTTTTTTTGGATACAAAAAGCAGTTGAAACGTCTTAGGGTTTCCATGGGCTTATGCATGCTTTAGTCTCCCTCCCCGAGTGTTCGCTTCTGTAGCTATATCTATGTAAACTTTATGTAAGCATGGATATTGTAGTGTGTAAGTCTCAGTAGTTTGTCCTCTGTATAGATTTCCTTCATTTTAACGCAACAAAGGAGTTCGTAAGTATAAATCTGTTCATTACTTTAAGTGAGCTTATCATTTAAAAGAAAAGCTTCAATGACTACTTACACAAGACATAAATATACAACAGCTAGCGTGCCTTTCTAACTACATCGGCTATTGCTCCAAGCACGAAGCTGTGGCATCTATTAAAAATAGATGCATAAATGTCACGCACTCGTTTGCATAGAGTGTATCTTCAATTAACACCGTTTGTAATCATCATCAACTTGCTATTACCAATTGCAAGTATTATGTATGTTATGTATAATTGTAACTAAAAAAATACAGCATTCCTTCCTTTTAATATTAGATTATGTGCGACGTCCAGTCGTCACACAACCAAATTCGGTTACTGGCATTCACTGAAAAACTAAATGGTTGAATCTTAATCAAAAGTCTAAGCTTTTCAGATTTGTATGGTTGCGAATGCTCAGGTTCCCTTCGGCTGAGCTCCCGACGCAGTTCCATGCGGCGCGTGACACCGCCGGCACGCGCGCGCACGCCTTCGCCGCACGCCAACAGCGAGGTCAGCATCCTCGTGACGGAGGCCTCGCCGGACGCAGCGCCGGGCGCGCCCCCGAACTCGCCACCCCCGGCGCCGGCGCCCGCCCCGCCTGCGCCCTCCGCGCCCCCTGCGCCGCCCGCGCCCCCCGCGCCCGCCGTGCCGCCCACCGTCGTCAGGGTCCTCGTGCACCGCGAGTCCGACGAGCGCCCCAGCTGATCTCCAACCACCGAGCTCGAGCCCCGAGCTCCAGACCCGAACGCTCCCGATGCGAACGTTCAACAATGACTGTCCATCCGGCCAAGTGAACCGGCGACTAATTGTGATTTTAAAATTTAACTAGCCCCGTTTGCGGTTGTCTTTATGGTGGATACGTTGAGATGGATGAGCCCGTTTCACTGACTAGGCGCCAGTGAACGTTAGTACTCGAGCAATTTAATTTTGTTACTCACTGGAGCAATTTGGAACGCGCCCATTTATCTCAACTCTTAATATAATAAATAGTTAATTACAATAATAACCGGGAACTTCCAGAGTCGTTGCAATAAATTTTCCATTAGGATCTCGTCAACTTCAGTAAGCTTTACGATACGGAACCGCGGTGATCGCGTCACGCAAGCTGCAACACACGCTCTTAGGTAACATTCGTTTGTAGATGCTTCGTTAGAATAATGTAGCTGGTCCGGTTCTTTGGATCGTACAAATCAGGGCAAACTGTTTTTCAAGACTCTTAGCAATTACTTAAGGCGCCAGGATACAGTGCGGCGGGTCTAGAATTAAGGTCAGGCTTTTGTAAGGACTAAATATTGAATGGCAACTCCAAAATGGCCTACTATAAGTCTGCCACCAAGTCAATATGAGCCGAAATAATTCTAATATTTATCAATAATGATTAGTGGGATATAGAAGTCACTTTTGACCTTTTGACTACATTAGTTTTATAATATCAAGACTTAAATAACTTTATTAGCATTCCAGCTCAAATAATATTGTTAGACTTTTCCAGTAATAAAGAATGTTCATCGCTAGATTTATTAGATTTTAATGGAACTTCTTTATACGATCCAAAGTTCGGTAAAACAGCAGGTTTTTTTTTATTCTTACTGATTTAACTAGAAACGCTGAGACCATTATCAAGGCGGATTTAAACCAATTGAATGTATTGTAAATAGTGTTTTTAAGGATATGAGAATGACTGATGTCACCGTGTCGATAATTATCCGCATAATCGATTTGCGCACTAAGAATTTGACGATTTTAATCGATTTTGCGCCTCAGTCAAGTTATACATATTTATGCTTCTAAACTAATGGTTACAGTTAAAAGGCCATTTTCAACCGTCGTTTATTGTTGAAAATTATTAGGAACTAAGAACATAGTAGCAGGAAATTGGTTATGAAATGAGCATTAAAATGGACGGCGTGTTACATTGTATTTAGTTTTCCGTTAGCCATACAATTGGGCGAAATGTGCTTTATGTGTTCACGTGAAAAAACCCCCAGCATTCTTAACAATATAAATATTAAACTATTTCAATCCTCAGTAACTCGACGACAAAATCCAAAAGTAGCTGTGAAATTAAGCTTGGCAACATCGAAAATCACCAAACTAAGTACCGTAAGTACGTAGCCTTAATTAAATCGGAATGAGTTTTACCACTTAAAAGTAAACGAAATATTGGATTCTAGAAACAAGAACGAGTTTCTAACTATAGACGATTAAACTAGTCGTAATACCGTATTTTATTTCTGAAACAACGTAGCGGTTTTACTGCGAAAATAAGTGTCTTGTTTTTACTACTTTTTCTTCGATTTCAAACTACAAGTGGTCATCTTATCTCGCTGCTTTAAACTGATTGATATAATACTCTTTCAATGACGATCTGCAAATAAATAGACTTTATCAGTTATTGGAAAAAATATTAAGTAGTTAATACTGAGAAGACAAAATAGGCAATTGTCAAGAGACAACGTGCAATTTTTATACTAAGCCTTTCGTTTTTCAAGTATCAAAGATTTGCGTTGTTTCGAACCTTAATGCCGAGTTGTAATGTTCAAAATCAGAAATTAAGCTACCAGCCAAAGGATAAAATATAAATATTTCCCTGAAAGACTAAATCACGGGCTGCACAATATTCCCGACGCTCAATTAATAAGATGCCTTGGCCCTCGAAAACACTACTGCTTAGGTACCTTTGAAAATGGTGCTAGGTTTAATTTTACACTGACAGAAGAAAGAAAGGAAGTGTTCAAGGGAAGTCTGAATGCGCTTTTATTTAAAAAAAAGCTAGACTAGTATTAAAACGCTAGCTAGCAACATAAGATAATTATACATCTCAGAATCAAAACGAAGAGTTAACTCATGCACAATCTCACATACCTCGCTAGATATTAAAAAAAAAAACTGAAATGTCATAATTTTGACGTTAGATGTTGTTATCAAAATGGCGGCAATTTAGCTAAGACTAGACAATTTCTTGAAATCGATGATCTTGGTAAATGTAATGTTTAAAATACGTATCAGAGAGATGGATTTCAAGCGTTGGCGTTAAATCACTTGATTGCCTAATACAGTATTACATAACAACTAATTTAAGATTTATTTTTTTCGCACAACCGACAGACACTGCAGGCAGATGTACAAAATGGGCAACGTTCGCACAAATCTCAATAGATAAATTAATTATAATAGTAAATTTATCTTATTAATTTGTTAAATGTAAAAGACAATACCTACTGGTTTTTAATTAAAAGTTTGTTGACATAAAACTCGTTATTTCTTTCCATAATTAAGTAAATTATAGGAACTGCTTTAAATATTATAACAATTTTTAATCTGTATTGATTCTGTTACATTTTGTATTTTGTTAACATTTAGCCCGTCCACAATGTTCATTTTGTTGATTGTTTTATAGTTATAACATTAGCTGCTAATAAATAGTATTAACAAGTTGCTAATATAGGCGCACCAAGTGCTTTCTGATTATATTTTAGCTGCATTTGTGTACAATCGGGACGAAAAGTGATCACCTTGTACGTTGGTAAATAATTACTTACCACTATCACTTTTTTGACCGATTATACAAGTATGACGAGAATTTACTTAGTACGATTGTAAAGCGTTCAATTAAAACGTTGATACGGTTTAATAGATGAATAAATATAGAAGTAGCTTTTTTTCTAAAGGAAAAGTTTAAAAGAAAATTTTTAAAAATTCTCTAGGAGTATACTTGAGCAGGTACATTTAAAACCCCAAATATTATTCATTTAGCAAGGACCAAACGTTCTTTTGTTTCAAAAACTTTATCTCGATTTTCTAATTATATCCTTGACCAACTTTTGAATTAATTTGTATTTAGAATTTTCGAGGCCTGTATGAAATTATGCTAGACTTTTAGACGCTGACACCTTGTAACATACCTACTAGAATTTGTACCACCTCGCTTTGTGACAAGTTTTACACAATTGCTTTGAACCATTCGGTATCTCAACGACCCACTTAAATAAATTTAAAATTTTAAAATGAGATGGCATAATAAAATTGTTCTAATAGAAATTCTCAATATTGTTCATTACTATGTAAATAAAAGAGGATGCAATAATTTTCATAATTTTATCTATAGTTATATTGTGAAGAGGTTGTTAGTGATTACTTTTAACTATATTTTATAATATGTACGATGTACATGTAAAACTACTGTAGTTAGTGAAATTGCAATATTCAGAGCATGTGTCTGTGCATGGTTCGATTTGTGTAAAATATGTTTAAATTGTATGATATGTAAATAAAAACTTAAAGTGAGACCTGCGAAATATGATTTTCTTCCGAGGTACAAAATATAAATTAACCATGTTGAAAACTATGATTAAATGAAAATATAGAATTGTTGTATTTTTATTAATTGCATAATCAAATCCGAAAACATATTCGATTGAATTTTGATAGCCTGGTGGTAAGACCGCAGGACTGCCAAGTCAAAGAACTCTAGTTCGATCGTTCTCCGATCGTGTCTGATTCCCGTCCCAACGGACTGTGAGTAAGAGAACAGAGAATGCGCCCATTTGTACACGTGCTTGGCACTATAGTATGTACTGCGCAGTTAGCTGATGTCTAGTAAGACCAAGTAAAAAACCACTAAGCACTTTTTAACTCTGCAAACAATAAATTTACGCTTTTATTCATGCACCAGTCATCATCCAATCAAAATAATTTAACAACCCATAACCCCGAGGGGGTTTAAAACGGCATACGAATTCGGGCACGGCGACGTAAGTCATTTCTCGATCATTATTCAGAAATCATAACTTTTCGCGGTTATAAAACCATCAAATAGCTAACTCTTAGATGGTGGGGTACTAGGGTGTCAAGTCAAAACGCTAAACTTGTGCGCCGACGGCCGTAAATGCTAGAACTCCAGTGCACTCCTATTATACTGATATTATATTATGTAACATTTTAGATTTCACAGAATAATACAGGAAAGCTCGTGTTTACGGGAGGCTACGATACTCCCAGATATCAAGCATAATAACATAATCAAGCAACAAAATCTTTGTGCACTACAAAAAAGTTATACTAATTACACAGAATCATCAATAATCTGCACTCAAATCTGATAATGATTTAAAGTAAATGTACAAGTAATCGCAAGAGTCTGGGATCTCTTAATTTTATATTAAAAATACAAATCCTGCATCAGCAACAAGCAATTTATTTATTTTTCTAATATTTTATACAGTTGTTCTATTAAATAAAATGTACTGCACCCTAGATCAATCTAGATCATTTATATATTGATGTTACAGTTGGATACTAGAGTTCTATTAGTAAAAAATAACAAGATAAGTTATACCATCATTTACTTCGTAGAGACCCTGGTGCGGCGGTTCCATGAGAAGTTAGTTCCATAGTTCTTGGGCTTAAAGGGTTTCTCAACTTTCGGAACATCGATGGTACCAGGTCCATCCATTCTTTTCACAATGCTGGATGGCTTCATCTGGGGATCTGAAGATGACCTTCATGTTGGAGAGTGGGTCTCCGGTTGAGGTCCACCCCATGAGGGGGTTTTCCCAACGCTGACGAGTGTCAAACTCCATCTCCCAGTGGTGGATGTTGCTTGTACCGCTCTGCATTGCGTTCTTTGGTGGCTGGTAGATGCGCACCCGACGGCACCTGATGTGTTCGTCTGGCACACCGCTAACAGGAGTCAGGTCCACCTGGAAAATACAATACCTTTATATAATAATTTGAAAGAAGCAAACTATCTTAAAGTTTTATTGACTTCTCTAGATATCCTACTATACCATTTTTAATTACAGTCATAAGTAAAAAAAAATGAGTTTCCATGTATTGCTAGGTTATCTGTAACAATGGATGTATTGCCACAATTTCATTTAAACTTATTAAGCAACTCATATCATGTTAAGGCTGAGTTAAATAGAAAAGAGGTGTATTTGTTACATGTAGTTTATACACTAACTCTTAGACGGTGCCATTGCTTGATGCATGTACTACAAACAGCAATAATATGGACGTTTAAGACTTCATAGCACCAGCTAGACACTAAATACACAAAATTTACTAAGTAAAAGGACTGTTTACCTTTATTGGGACCTGGATAGTGGAATCCAAAGCATTCCTTTGACGTGCCTCTTCAGGCAGCGCAGTTACGGTGTCATTCTCAATTTTTGGAGCTTCTTTTCGACAAATAGGATCGCAATCCGCCAGTTTCATGTACGTGGGGCATGTTGAAAAGGCAGGCAAGGACCTTAAAACCAAATCTTAACGTTATGGCACCAACATAAAGTAAGAACGCAATTGCATAAATAAAAAGTTTTTTATGGAAACGATGTCCATAAATGCCCTTACCTAGACAGCTGAGTTCTAGATAAACTCGCTGTATGTCTTAACACCTGAAACATGTTATTTTTTACGTAACAATCAGTCAATGAAAATATACCAACCACAATCTGTCTATTTGTGAGAAAATTGTCAATGAATAATTGTGACAGTGACATTGACGTTTACAGAGAAAGGAATTGCCATTTTGAATGTAGACTTTATGATCTTGACTATCAAACCAGAACAAACCTACATTTCTTTATAAGCTGTGGCCCGTCTGACAAAAAAGTGACAATTTGTCAGAGTTGTAGCTTGCTAGTTGCTAGTCAAGTCAAATTTGGATTCGTCTTGCGAATATTGCAAAAATCTATTAGCAGCGCTATTTTAAAAATAATTGTTTTAAGCTTATGTAATTAACTGTAGCTTATGTTTAAGTGTGAATTTAATTATTATTCTACGTGAAAAATGTTGTGCAATATATGTTCCCTGTGCATTGAACTTACAACAGCTGTTTTCATGTAAAGGTAATATAAGTTTACGATTTACTAAACATCTATTTATAAGTTACAAACGCTGGGATTCGATTTATTCCTGCGATTTATTTGTTGCTATGCTAAGTGCCGAATCGCCGGTACTTACATACGACCTTGAAGAATATTTTTGATAGTTACGGATTTGTTTTGACTATGAGTGTAACTCTAAACCACATAGAATTTGTATTTTTATTATTATTTAATTGTTACTTCACATTTCCTTTTAACCTACAACTATAATAAATTCCAGTTGGAACTATTTTGATTGCACTCTTTTTTAAATTCTGTTGCAATATGGTCTGGAACATCTTAAGACGGCAATATAGTATAATTTATTAATGGTGAAACTAAGAATTTTTAGCAATTATTTTTTTCTTTTTTTTTTATTACATTACCGAATATTATGTTACCTATATTGTTCCCAGACTGCCTCCACTCCAATCATGTCCTGCTAACGAGGAACCTGTAGCTCCCTTGGGAGCTACCACGGAGCTAAGCTCTACATTGTACCTGTTTTATTAATCTCCATAAACTTTTCTACTACATATCTGATACTATTTACAAGAGAGAAACTAGTCTATATCTGTATAGCTCAATTTATTATTGACTGTATACCTATTTGTGGTATTTGGACCATTAAAATGAGTAAGCACAAAGTAGAAGTAGATTGCACCTCACGGTGCAGATCTAGGAACCATGGACAGGCTCTTACGAGTGCCATTACAAAGAGATCCGTCAGTGATGAGGAATTGGCCAGCTTCATTAAGGGCACCTGTGCTAGCTTCAACAAGGCTTTCGACTTTGAGGTCAGTATTTCTATTATTGATTGTAATTTGATAATTATAATACAGCATACAACACGGCTGCTGCTTCAATCATCTGTCATAGATGTTAGAGGCCACTGATGATGATGAATACAGCATAAGACAAGATCATTGTGAATAGAGCATGTTTAATAATAGCTTGAGATAAGTACATTGTTTGAAAGTTTACCTCATCTGCTCTTTATTGCATATTTCCCACAGTCCATAATATTGCGACATTTTACTATTGCACAATGTATATTTATATGAAATTAAAGAGGTCTATTTATTTTATCAGTTTTTGATTATTGCACAATCTAATAGAAATATATTTTTATCATTGCTCCATATTTAAATCTCAAATGAAAAATGTCACATTTTACTAGAAATATAATTAGATTAGTTTATGATTAGCCAATCTAATTATATTTCTAGTAAAATAAGTTCTCAAGAGCCTCATTTAGACAAAGCGAGAAATATCATGAGTCTTTACATGTGCAATACATTTCTGACCCTGATGTAACTCCTTTACTGACAGTGCTGTGCAACTCCGCAATATGTAATAATATTGTATCGTCGTCAAGAGACTTTAATACGTAATCTGATCTTCCAGGGTCGCACTGCTCTCCACATGGCTGCATCACGCGGCAGGATCAATCTCATGGACTGGCTCACTCGCCACTCCACTGAGGCGTTTATTAACGCGCGTGACCGCGAGTCCGGATACACACCCCTGCATAGAAGTGTGTTCTATGGTCAGATACACGCCGCTGTGGGGCTTATGAGAATAGGTAAGAATTTCTAATAGGATTTGGTACCTTATTATTAAGCCAGTAGGGTCTGAATTCAAAAAACTTTTGGCAGATCTAGATAAATACACGTGCGTAACTCGTATTATCAAATAATTACAAACACGTGTTCACTGCAATTGGATTTGAAAAATAATCTCTATTACAAAATCCAAAGGTCAAAATGTGTGCCAGTCTTAGTAACGGACTAAACGTGGGTAGAAAGGGATGACGCTAGATCAAATGCCTCCTAGATATTTATATAACACTTATATTTCGCTTAACCTGAATCAATTATATAAAAAAATATGAGTTGTGATTTGTAAATATCAAAGTCCATCTTCCATTTAAAAAGGATACCAACATAAATCACCTTACTTTAATTGCACAATAGAGATCTCAATAGACATATTTGTTTTATCGTTATTCCCGAGCCTCATCATCATCCTATCGCAGTCTACTGCTAGACATAGGCCTCTCCAAGTACACGCCACTGAGATCTAATTTCAGCTTCATATAACACTATTATTTCCACAGGCGTAAACACAGACATCGTCGACAAAGATGACTACCGGGCATTCGAGCATGCTATGCTGGACAAGCAGTATATGTACAAGCAGGACGGCAAAGAACCGAGTGAGGTGTATATGTGGGGCAGCAACTCTAACTACACCCTCGGTACTGGCACCCAACAGCAAAGGAACACACCGGAGCTCCTGACTTGCTTTAATAGGACCAATACTAGTGTTAAGCAGGTATGTAGTAATTACATTATGTCTATTCTAAAAAATACTGCTTAGAAAAGGGAATGGCATGCCCCTTTTCATGTTTTACATATTTTTTTTTATGCAATTTTGCTTGAACATGACATCCGATATTTACGATTAACGTCCTCATTTCTCATAGTCTTCTTTCGTACTGTTCATGAAAGTGGAACTAAAATAATCGTAAAACAATGGCTATTCAATCACATTAACATATCGTTGATAGATAGTGTTATCTACAAGTAGTCAGTGACCTTTAGAATCTAAATAGAATAGAAGGAACGTGCAAGCGCCTATCTGAATAGCAGTCCCACAGAAATGCTACGCTCAAACAAATTGAGCAGGGCAGTTGAAAAGCATCAAAACCTTTTTAAAACTAGACCTTTTTTTCGTACATAGAGTAAAATGCTGGCTTGCAAGATTTCTGGCGAAAAGTCAAACAATATCAAACGTCAATTTTGGAAATAACCTGTACAGATTAATTATTATTTTATTTTCATAAATCTTTAAACAAATACTAAATATGCACACTATTAGCTTGCCACGAACGTGTTTGGGATTTACGAACATACTGTTCTTTATGATTGGATTCGTCGGCTTCATAATCTGCGTTTGGTGCGCCGTCAACACTGAATTCTTCCGCGATGTGAATTATACTATCACGAAAAGTTCTATAGTCGATGTTGTTGCTAAATTCGTGAATCTCAACCTGTGGTTTACACCAATGACTACGATACTGATACCGATAGCATTGCTTTCAATGATGACGTCATGCTGTGGAGTGTTGGGCGCTGGTTGCAAAGTGAAATGCGCGGTAAAGTCATACATATTCCTCGTCTCCACGCTCTCTCTAGTCGCGTTCTGGATATTCTTCATATCAGGCGTATACAACATTTACACGAAGAACGAGAGCACGAAAAGGTCCATGCAGGTATCTATAAGCCGCTATTACGGTAAAGACAATGACTTCATCACTTACATTTGGGACCACATCATGATTAAGCACGAATGCTGTGGCGCGGTGAACTATCAAGACTTTGATAAAAGCCCGTGGCACAAAACAAATCCGAACAAAATATATCCTGCCCAATGTTGTAAGCTGGCTAACGTGAGCGCTCTCATACCTATCTCGAAAGACTGCGCAGTGAGTTTAGATCCTGAGATCCTGTCAAACAAAGATGTCGGATGTTTTGACGCCCTACGAATATCAATAATCAACAATAAAGGGAAAATTATATTCTACATAATATTGATAGCATTCCTGTATTCAACATTGACGCTTTTTGCTTACTGCATTATTCGGGGTGAACCATTGTTGGGGGCAATGGCGGGCAGATTTACAGAGCTCATGCCTTCCAAGGCTCGGGAGGAAGGGAAAAAGGTTATACCGTCAAATGTGTCCTTGGGAAATATGGTGTATGTGGAAGAACAGCCAAAGAAAATCGTGAAAGTAGTGTCTACTGCGAATCCCTTCCAATCTTACAAGTACACCCCGAGTGCGTACAGGAGCAGTGAGGATTACCGCCCTAATATGCGAAAATAGTCTTAAATTAAATTTTAAAATTATGTGAACGGTTTTTCATTTCGCAAGTTGAGTTTCTCAGTGATAAGACACTATTACTGATACTATTTTACTATCATGTTTTTAGTACTACTTGATTACTTCGCCGTTGGTTCAATATGTCATAAACGTAAATAGGCAACGGAAAAATAACATTAAGTCAACACGTTTTTAAACCAGTACACTGCTTGCAAGGCCATTTATTTTTTTCTCAAAAAAAGTAATATAACAAATATGTATTGCTAAAAAAACCAAGTCACTCACGAACTGAAGTTTTAGTTTAGTCAGAATATACAAGAATGCTCGTTAAATTTTTAGACATTCGAATCTGCGTCCTCGTGCAAGAAAATTATTACATAGAACCGTACAGAAGTTAATTTACATGTGTCGTAGCTTCGAACTCAAGGGACCGATTCTTCTGTGTTATAATATATTTAAAGGCCTAGCCCTTATTTGCTAGGAATTGCTAGAGGAATAAAGTAAGGGACAATAACCAAAAAAATGTGAGACTGTCCAAATTTCTAGTAACTGAACCCTTGTTGAATTATATTTTATCAAATATAGAGTAACTTTCAGTTGTCCGTGTGGTGTCCGGATATAAAGAATAGCACCACCCCATATCCTCCACTGGGTGTCGTAAAAGGCGACTAATGGACCTTAAGACCCAGTGCACTGTACCAAGCACCTTGGGTCACCCGAATGGTGGCGGGTAAACAACCAACAATCGCATTCCCAAAGAGGGTTAGTGTCAGGCAGGCGGCCGACTATAAAACCATAGCCAAAACTTCAAGCAACATGTCTAAAAGACGTGTTGCGCCGACCCCAAGTAAAAATTGGGATAAGGGCAGGGGAATGATGATGATGATAGAGTAACTTTCAAAGTTAGACAAAACAAGTTAATGAATAGTAAAGACTAAATGATAAGTCGTGTATTGATACATTTTTATTCTAAACTAACGACCAGCCCCAGCGTCGCACGGGTGAAATACTGATGTATTATACATACAAACCTTCCTTTTGAATCACTCTATCTATTGAAATAAACCGCTTAAAATCTTGAGACTAGATGGCGTTGTGTGAATAATGAGGAATATTTATTTATTATTTTATACTATGTAATAATTGCTGATTATAAATTACATACATACAAAACGTCACGCCTCTTTCCCTTGGGGGTAGGCAGAGATCACATCTTTCCATTTGCTACGATCCTGGCATACCACTTTAGCTTCACTTTCTGATTATAAATTATCGCTCATTTTCCCCGATAGGTGTCGCTGGGTAAGTTCCACAGCGTGAAATTGGATAGAAGTATTGTTTAAATTACTGATCATTGCTCATTTTCCCCGATAGGTGTCGCTGGGCAAGTTCCACAGCGTGTGGGTGTGTAGTAAAGGCGACGCGTGGTGCTGCGGGCAGCTGGCCCGCGCGGGCGGCCCGCACTCCACCGCGCTGCGCCCCACGCTGCTACGACTGCCAGAGAAATGTACCGCTGTGGCCCTCACGCTAACATCCACTGTGTTTTTGTTGGAGAGTGGGATGGTGAGTATAGGAAATTTCAAGTATACTGCGCTCTATCGCGCGTTGGCAAATCTTGAGTTTGTATTTCTACTGTTCGGTAAGAGACCAATTTTGGGCACCGACATATATGCAATTCCTGCCTACCTACCACGACCTTACGTTTTGTGCTATTAGTCATGAGTTAGGTTTTTGACCGGTTCATTGTAAGTCCAACCTCAAGACTTGCCTTGCTCAGGTCTTGGAGCATTTCTTCAAGTTCTGAATGGGATTCGGAACGATACTAAGCAAAAAGTCCCCAAAAGCTTAGATGGCATTTTATCTTTGTCACTGATACATAGAATGTGAAAGGACAGATTTCTTATTTCGTTCTTGAATAAGTCCTTGAATTCTTAAAATCGTATTTTCAATATCTCTCAACTAATTGTAACCATCTCCAGGTACTACAATACGCCCTAAACACAGCTGATAACGTGAGCGGTGCGACAAGCCAGGCCCCGCCATACATCAAGCTGCCGTCAGTGAAGCCAGTCATCAAGCTGTCAAACCCGCTCGGCGTGTGCGGCGCCAAGTCACACGCCGTCGTATGGAACACACGCGCTGTGTATACCTGGGGGACCAATAACGGTCAGCTGGGACACTCCAATGATGATAAAGTGGTTAATACGCCTAGGAAGGTTGGTTTACTCTTTTTCTCTTAAATCCTTTCCGTATTGAACGCTCAAAAAGTATTTTTTTAAAGTTTCCCCACACCTCATTCTGCCACATGAGAAAACTAATTCTTGTCTCGCGGAGGTTTATAATTATTAAAATTACATAAGAACACGATAGGGAATCGTGGAAGGACTTGGGGGAGGCCTTTGTCTAGCAGTAGAACACTACGGGCTAGGAAAAAAAAAAAATATCACTTGCACGCACGCACAACCTACGATGTATGCCAATCAGTCATCCATGCGGTATTTGTGATGTTCGTCGTTTCTTCACGCTATCATAGTGCATCTAAAATTTTATTGCTCTGTACGTACAATCAAGACTATCTTCTACCTTATTAACTAATTCAATAACATATTTATTTCTACCACCAGGTGGGTATATCAATGAACAACAAAGAAGAAGCCGGCATCCAGTTAGTGGACGCTACCGACGCAGCCACCGTCATAACCACCAGCCGCGGTGATGTGTACTTACTGCATAAGTACATCTGTAAGAAGATCGCTATCAAGTAAGATACATTTACATACTAAATACCCCGAGATAGGCCACTTCAAAAACCAAAGTTATGTGTACCTATAGGTATATTATTATAATAACTTTCGTGAGAATGATTCATATTTAAGAGATGTATAACGGTTACTCACGCGTATTTATCGGGATAGCCCGACTAGTTTCGGACCCAACCGGAGTCCTTAATCATGAGCTGACGCGGCGGAGGGGCCGCGACCCCTCCGCCGCGTCAGCTCATGATAAGTAAACCGTTATACATCTCTTAAACCTATAGGTATACTTGATCAAAATTACTTAAAAAAATAAAGAAAGAAAAACAACAGAAAAAGTGTCAATTAATGGCTGTGTGAAAAAGAATATACAAAAGAGAATAGCCAAGGAGGACCTATACCCAGCTGTGGGTGATTCGGGGCTGATGATGATATTGAAAAGAAATAAATAGTTGATAGATAGATATCGATAGAAATTGGGATCTTAATTAAAATTGTTAGCTAAATAAAAGAAAAAGTAGGCCAGTCTAATAGGTGTTTTTTAAAATTCGCGACTTGTACACATATTTTAGACAACAAATAATTCGGTGCAACTAGGCTGAAACGTCGAGAAAAAAAAATAATATCGAATTATATCGCGAATAAGACCCGTTTGTTGTCTAAAATACAGTCTAATCAGTCTAAAAGATGTTAATATATTTTTTTTCGACCCATTTTTCCGGTTTAATGGTCTCCAGACAGATAAACCTGCGTCAAGTGTGCGTGGAAGCCAAGGTGAGCGATCAGGGCGCGTACTCCCGCGTCACAGTGCTACTGCTCACCAACGTCGGACAGCTGTTCATATGGCAGGACACCACTAATAAACTTACTAGGTAAACATCATTTACTTTTAAAATTCTTAAGAAAATACTGTATTTTAAAAATGAGACATTTATAGCTATAACGACACTTAATAAATTGTTGTTTTTGGTAACTGTTACTCGTCATCTTCTTGTCCTTATCCTATTTTACTTGGGGTCGGCGCAACACGTTTTTTTCTTCCATTCTCCCCCATTAGACTTCACAATATCATTTTATTCATATAATTGCTCATGCAATCGATCCATCTTTTCTTTGGACTATATACTATATAGTATGAATGTTGAAAGACGAGAGAAAGGGGAAGGCCCCTTTCTCTCGTCTTTCAACATTCATACTTATCACTCTCTTAGTCACATGGTAACTGCCACAACTTTTTTTTTTGGCATTTGCCAAGGTCTATACTCGTAGCTTGACCATATAAACACTCAATTCTCAAGGAATTATAGATTAACAATTGTTTTTAACTCATTCCAGATGCGTATTCGGTCTAGTTCATCAGACAATCATAACCAACGTAGCGTTAACACACGACGCGCTCTATTTCACGACTAAATACGGCGAAGCTTACATCGGCACGATCTCCCGCAAGGCCCCGCCCACCGCGCCGCCGCAGCCAATCAGGAAGGAGAGGGAAAGAGACAACAAGTCCGCCCTCGTCAAGTTCTTAGAGAAGGACGACTGTACGTCTGTGAAGATCACTAAGATACCGAATGTGTATAGAGCTGTGTCTATTGCTGTGGATAGTGAGGGACTTAATTTTGGGTGTTTGCAGGTTTGTGTTCTCTTTTTCGTTTTCAATAAGTTAGCTTTAAATTTCATATTATGTTAGTGGTTCCGTGGAGCATTGATCTTATGTCTATTTACAAGGCTAGGTGTAGATTTTAAATGTAGTTTGTTTTCGGATTTTAGAACGTTGTTTTATAGCGAGAAGAACCTTGATGAAATATTAGGCTTGCAATAAACAAGTTTTTTTTTTCATCTGCTATAGCTATTTACCATCTAATTTTATAGATAAAACCAACATGCGGTCTTAAGTCGCTACCACAGCTGTCACCGTCGAGTTTGTCCAAACACATGGATACCCTGCGAGAAACCGCTTCAGAAGACGACCTGCTACACGATGTTGTTTTCAAGGTAATTAATTTTTTTTTAAATTCGTTAAAAGAATGAACTAAACTATAGTTAATTTGTAAAATAATAAAAATTATTTCAGTACACACACTAGAAGAATCACAAAGAAATATAAGCAAAACAACAGTTTACTTTAATAATTCATCTATTTTTCATTTACAGTTTTGTTTAATGGCACATAGTAGGTAATTGTTTTACCACAATAACTAAGCTAAACTACCAAGACTAAATAAATGTTTTTAAGCTTTCGCGTCTTGTACACATATTTAAGACAACAAGCGGATCTTATTCGCGATGTTATTCAATGTTTCATATCTCAAAAAAGAAATATTAAAATACATCGCGTATAAGACCCGTCTGTTGTCTAAAATAATTTTAAATAACTAAACATTACCCCCAGGTCGGTACAAAACGCTATCCAGCACACATATTCATAATCGCATCAAGCAGTGAACACCTCTACAACTTATACCAAGACAAGCTTATAAACCCCGGAGACAAACCGGAGATCCTTCTAGAAAACGTTCACCCGGAGGCCTTTGAGAGAGTCCTGAAGTTCATGTACACTGGTTCCTGCGATGTGGCAGAGCTTGGCCCCTGTGGGTTAAAGGTCAGGAAGGAAGATGTCAAGAAGGAGAAGGAGGAACCTGTTGAGGAAGTTGAGCTGGAGGTCATCGGTAAGTGGTTATGATTTAGAGTGAAGTTGAAGGACCGGGCATTTGAATTTAGACTTTAAAGATATGGGTGTAAAGTTCATTATTGATGTAAATAAGGTATCAGCTGCTCGCGAGTATTTGAGTTGTATTTTTTTTGTTAAACCTTTGAGAGCTTTATTGCAATAGTTTTAAAGTTGTTTTTTGAATATTAGGAACTGAGAAATCCGTTTTACTTTTCTGGATTAAAATTATTTTGATATTTGTTCAGCTTCAATGTCTTGTAACATGACACTATATTCTCATGTCTTTATTCTATAGACCTTAATTTTTTTACGTAGACACATAAAAATATTTCCAACAGAGAATCCATCCGAGATATCAGCGTTCGAGGTATACAACAAACAAGCGGACAAGCCCCGGCGTCGGTCACGCCGCAGTACCGACACGCCGCCGCGCGCGCACGTGCACTGCGACCCCGTCAAGCTGGTGCAGGCCACCGCCAAGCGACTGCATGTTATGGCGCTACATAAGCTGCTCGATAAGTTCTAGTGAGTGGAGGTTTTTGGTGTAGATTGTGGTTTTAAGATATGATACTATGTATGTGAGTTGTTGTTGAGTGAAGGATTGTATTATGTTCGTGGATGAAAATAACTATCTATGCTGTTATGAGCGCGTTTTGTTAAATTAGTGGTAGAAATAGTGGGAAATGGTACATGAATTTACCAATTGTTCGATTTGGATGGAGTGGATTGGAGTGTTTTTTGGCTATTTCTATTCCACTCCACTACCAGGATTTTTTATCCCATTTACGATAAAGACTTAATTTTTTTATAGTCTATTAGATCCCGAATAGAGTTTCACAACGTCACTAATCGAAACATTTAGCCCAGTGACGGCATAAACCCACTCCTTAACTCTTTCGCTTTATCTAACAAGTATTATTTTCATTATCCTTCCAGTTACAAAGACGGCAACGTCCGTCTTAAGGGAAGCGCATCCCTCCCCGAATCTTTCGTCCCAAGTTGGCAGCGCTCAGGGCTCCCGCGACTGCTGGACACCAGCGTGGTGGCCAAGGGCGGCCCCGCGCTGCCCGCGCACCGCGCTGTGCTGGCCGCTAGGCTCGAGTACTTTAATGGCATGTTTATGCATGCTTGGACAGAGGTTAGTAGAGTCAAGTTGTTTTTTTTTACCCAAGAGTCCCAACTCAAAGTCGAAAGCTATAGGGTGGGGTCTGTAGGTAGCTACACATCCCACCCTGCAGCTTCCGACTCTCTCCAACCCATTTTTTATGATGATTTTAGTCGACAAACTGGTCTTACTCGCGATGTAATTATAAAGGTTTGCCATTTCTTATCTCCCGACGTTTCGGACGAATTGCACAGATCGTGGTCACGGGTGGACTGCCAGTCCTGTCCACAGTTTAATCCTAAAATATGTGTACAAGTCGCAAAAGTTTAAAAACATTTTTTACCCATAACATATAATATACATATAAGTGCCCACATATTGCTTTTGATGATACCTACGACTACACTGTTAAGAGTGTAGCGCCTAAGTAGAAGTGCCCTACTGTTGGTTACTAGTGGGGTGTTTGCCCAACTGCCTGGTATATTAAATTCCATACTGTTTTGTCCTGGGCTACTTCACAACAATCCAAAGTGCACAATAGTAATAATAATGTTACTGTAAGATAAAATGTTTTTACAACCCTGTTTTGTTTTCAGAGCAAAATAATGTCAACAGTATCCCTTCCAATCAACTACGGCATCTTGCAGCCTGTCATCGACTTCCTCTACACAGACTCGTGCCCAGAACTAGAGAACTGCGACAGTATCGACTTCATATGCAACCTCATGATAGTCGCCGACCAACTGTTCATCACGCGACTTAGAGAAATGTGTGAGATCGCTCTAGCGAACCTCATCAACCTGAAAAACTGCGCGGAACTCTGCCAGTTCGCCCACACATACAACGCTACACAACTTAAGCAGTGCTGTATGGAATTCATAGCATTAAACCTCTGCAGTGTCCTGGAAAACAGATCTTTAGACGTCTTAGAAGAAACTTTACTTGAAGATATCACTAAGTATTATTGCCGGTTCAACCCTATCATGTCATCCAGAGTCATAACTCCGTTCTATAATGCCCCAAGCGATGAAACAATTGACGAGTTTGTTAAATCATGCTCGGTCAACCTAGAACTGACTGATGAGGATTATAAGAAAGATGATAGCCTTGTGGAATCAGCTAAGAAGAAAAAAGGAAAGAAAATTGAATATACAGACAGTGAGAAAGAGAGAATGAGGTATGAATCTGTTAGCTCGGTGACTTCATTAGACTTATCTAACGAAGTCTCCGGCGATATTACGTTATCACTAAGGAAGTTATCCAAGGAGACCGAGAAAGGGGCCAAAGATAAGCAAGAAAAGTGGATTGAGGTGCCATCCTCACAACAGAAACAGCAGAAAGTCGTGCAAGCGAGACTGAAAGCCATCAGCGTCGCGAGGGACATATTGAACGAAGCTCCCGTCGAATCCTTTATGAAGCTAACCAAGAGTACTTCCTCAAGTGCCATGACAATACAAGAGAATCTACCCACCACTTCAAGACTATCCGTCTCCCCTAAAGACTCCCCGCTAGCCGAATTAGCAAGGAGTCCACAGGGAAACGTTTTTATAAGCCATGTTGGGCCTAAACTGTCTCAAAAGCAGAGAAAGAAGATGGCATTACAAGGAGCTGATACCACACAGAGTATTGACGATTACTTTGGTAAATTAAATGTTGGGAGTCCGCCGGAAAAGCCTAAGAACCCGTGGAAGATTTGTGAGGCGCCTGTAGCTAGCAGCAGCCCGAACTCCAAAGCCATAGAGTTTAACAAGATTTTGAATGACCAAAAGAAACAGAAAGAGGACCATTCAAGAATTATGACTAAGCCCCTAGTTATGACACAAGTAAATATCTATTTTGTTTTTAGTATGTATTAATATTATATTCCACCACATTCAGTATATCTCTGATATAGTTTCATCGCATCTGATATAGCAAAAAAAAAACTAAGAAGTTCAATATTGAATTGAATTTAATTTTTAAACTTGGCTTGGACTAAAATTGTTTGTCATAATTCAACATGTTAAAATATTGCACTATTTAATACACATTTTAACAAACTCCCAAGTTCCATCTGACTAACATTATACCTTTAAGATAATAAATCATTTTTTTTTTTTCAGCTGGAGGACAAAGCCATAGAGCAACTAGAGAGGTTCTACAATGTCCATGAAATAGATGATGAGTTAATCACCGTCAGACGCATTGAGCTTCAGGTGTCATCACCGCAATGGTTACACACTGCCCCTAAGAATTAATTGTGCTATTTTATACACTTTACAATTATTATTAACTATTGTTCTTATGATCTAAGATTAAGAAAACTTATTTTTAATATATAATATGACATGATTTTTTGTTTTTATTTTGAGAAGAGATATGTTTGGTCATATCCTACTAAAATATTTACAAACCTATGTAAGTTCATACAAATACCTACTTCAAAAAAATTTACTGCTACAATTCTACTTTTAAATGCAAGTTTGTTAATGTGGATGGATGGATTGATGTCGGTTACTCTTTCACACTCAAATGGGTAGCAACTTTTGGTATGGTGTTAGTTGACACCCCTAGATAAACACTGGCTAAAACCTTATAGGTGAGCCTGAAATCATTAGTAGTATACTCTCCGATTATTACTTAAAGTAAGTATAAGAAGAGTTGTTGAAGTAAATTAATGTTCATAGCTTAATGGTGATGTTTCATAATTAATTAGTCTGATAGGATTTCAGTCAAAAACAAAATTGTAACATTAACTATTTATTTCTAAAATTAACTATAAATACAAATTTTAAACAACTATTTCACACTTTTCTTTGGAGGAAAAGATTTTAATAGCTGGTTGAGTTGTCTATGCGTCAGTTTCTTCTCTCCTGGAACGAGAATTCCTTTCTTTCCTAGCTCTCTTTGGGAAGACATTCTTTCACTGTATTCTTTGTAACAACCCTTAAATGCCGCGACTTCCTTCAAGCACTGCTGCTGATCGAACTCGGATTTCTTGAAACAAGCAAACATAACGGCCATTTCTTGCATACAAGCCGCTTCTTTCAACTTATCTCCTTTACCAGATACAGTTTTCTTCAGCTCCAATGGTAACAACATTTTAAATGGAACTGGTTCTCTTTGCGGTGCCCTCGCACTCTTCTGCGATGGACCCGCAAACAAAATTGGATGCAACCTCATTTTCGAGGTGTAAAGTATTCTAAATTCTACAAATACAATAGTATTTCTCACCAATAATGAAATTAAAAGTGAGGTTATAATTACGTTCAACAGAACCAAAATAACTTGACAGTTGACATTCGGCTGACGAAAGAGACAAAAATACGAAATTTATGTAACGGCAACAGAGTAACACGATTTTGTTATGCTTATAATTATAGTTTGTTTTACCTGGACATCCGGACTTTTTTGACATATTATTAAACGTTCCGAAATCACAACTCACATCTTAATCAAAGAGAAAAGTAAGGTATTCTCATGACAGGAGACAAGAAATTGACGCATATGCAACGCAGCACCCCAAGCAGCCCTCTAATAAAATCTTTCCCTCCAAATAGTGAAGTGAAAAGAAAGTCACAAATTTTACACCGGCTTCATTATACAAGAAACACAAGAAAAAGATTAGCTGTAGGAAATAGATCATAGATAGTCATAAATAAATCTATAATATTATAATAATTAGGTACTTACCTATGATAGTTATGCCGCGTGTGAAAACCGGTTTTCTTTGGGAAACTCTTTCAAAACCTGCTATCTAACATACCTACATTGTTTTTCTATTAGCAATAAGACAAGTTTAAGAACCTTAATAGATAAGATAGTCATTTGCTTTTTGACGCCGCCATAAGGTCTTAATCACTAAGATTTTAATTTATAACCAAACCTGATTATGTTATAGAGATGTTCATTTTTTATGCATTTTTTGTCTTTTTCCGTTATCTAACATGTAATGATGCATTGATTTCAAAAGCTTCATGACGGTACGACGTTTAAAAAACGTCGCGTCATTGTGACACACTTACCCCTGGGGTCTGGAAAGCTGATTAATTGAATCTGCTATTACCTAAATCAACTGGTCACGACTGATGGGGTTGACCGTAAAACAACCAATCATAAGCTTAACCTTAGATGTGACAGACGGTAAACTAATTTTTATGCTGATCAGCGTTTGAGAAACCAGGTGTTAGTAGACTTAACAGGCAAACACCCTAACTTTAAGTCAGTTTTTCTTATGTAGCCATTTTTTTTATTAAACTCTGACTTGATTGAACGAACAATACAACTAACAGCTTTCTCGCGATATAATGAGAACCGATTTTAATTATAATATACGGTCAAGCAAAAGCGACAACGATTATGCAGGAAAAAACATTTTCGCATTCACATCACTGAATATGTGAGGAAACCTGTGCCAGCAGTGGGACATATTATACAGGCTGCTAATAATATTATTATTTGAGAGAAAAGAATTGGCATTGCCATTCAGCGTGGTAATGCGGCCAGTCTCCTGGGCACGTTTCCCGCCATTGACGGAGATGAGGATATTTATATTATTTTTCGACGCTTTGTAAATATGTAATTTTTTTGTTACATATTAAGTTTAGTTATCAATGTAGATATTTCTTGTTTAGTATTGTTTCTGTTCAATAAAAAAACCTGTTTACCTATATTATAGGTAAATATACGATAGGGTGACTAGAGAAACGTGAGATATAAGTACCATTATATGATATGCACCTACATAATCCTTACAATAAAATGTAACTGGCCGAATATTGATAATTTTCTGTATCTTTACGACGTTAGTAAAACGTGTAACTGATCTGGTAATTAGAAACAAAATATATGGCTTGTAAATAAATATACTTTATCTATTGTATCATTTCTGCGTAATAGACTGATTGCGATGTTCTAACTTTAGTACATAGGCCTATTGTTGCATTTGACCATTTTTGTACCTCAAAGCTGCGATTCCTTCCTCGTTAAGAAACGGTATTACTCAGACACATTAGTTAATATTCCAGCCGACTGTAAAAAACGTACAAAATCTAATCCAGTACCTATTTTAAAATAGAAAACGCTTAGTTTGAAGAGCTAAAATTGTTTTTACTCATTTACGTTTGTAAGTTAGTTGAAAACGAGAGGAATGAGAAACAAAAGCATACCTAGTACGTTTTCAAATTTCCCTGGTTCAGTCAACATAATACTTTGATTTTCGCAAGTTACTACCGAATATAATTACCAAAAAAATAATTAATTATTACTAAATATTTTATAACCAATAATTTTCGCGATAAGTAGGACCCAATACTAAAACAATAACATTGTAATAATAATATTTATATTGTGAAATAGTTACTGATATAGGTAATAAGGAACACTCAAAATTTTTTATTAAAGATGAGATTAAATTGACGGTAATAAAACGATCGCGGCAGTAAACTTTAAGGAGCCAATTCACACAATCTTGGAATGTTATGATAAAATGCAATATGTGCGTAAGTTCACCGATAATACCTATTATAAATACTAAAGATTTTTTGTGAATGGCATAGTCGTGTGTTACCCAGACATAACAGTAAGTATCTGCTCTCGTTCAAGTTTCAAAATTATTAAAAAGTTTATCTAAATATAATAATCTATGAGTAACAATTCCTAAATTTTCTAAAGACTTCTGTACTTTCAGATAATCAAGATGAAATTCCTGGTCGCCATTACCCTGATCGCCACCGTGGCTTCGGCCTCCCCTGTGCGCCCCATCGGACAGCTCCTCGAGGCCCTCGGCGCTCTGAGGCCACCGACCGCTGCTGCTGGACCAGCCATCCTCGAGCCTTTCCCCATTGCCGTTGGACCCGCCATCGTTGACTTCCCCCTCCCCGAAGGCGCTCTCGCAGAGGCCCCCGTTGTTGCCCCCTCCCCTGTATCCATCGTCGAGGGCCCCGCCCCCGTATCTGACTCCAGCAGCGCTCCTCTGGTCCAGATCATCCTGAACATCAACCAGGCTTCTGCTGAGGCTGTTCCCGTCGGCCCCGTCGTCGCCCCCACTCCCGTGCAAGTTGTTGAGTCCGCTCCTGAGCCCGTGCAGGTCGTCGAGGCCGCTCCCATCCCCGTGAACCCCGTCCAGGTTGTGGAGATCGCTCCCGTCCCCGTGGCCCCCGTCCAGGTTGTGGAGGTCGCCCCCGTGCCCGTCGAGTCCGTCATCATCGGAGCCCCCGTCATCCCCTCCCCCGCCATCACCCTCCCCGAGGAACTCAACTAAGCGATATCACAATCACATCGAATCATCATAATTTATTAAAACCTTCAAAATACTCCTCCAACAACCCCTGCCTATTTATGAATGAAAAAAATTATATTACAATAAACTAATTTATAACAGAAAAAGGTTTTTCAATATTTATTTTATGTCCTCATATTTGTAGGAGAGCAGTCTGAAAAGTGAACATTTGAACTTGATAACTTCGATTTACTTGTCTAATAGCCCAGTATCCCATATGACACACTTCGTTTACCTTATTTTACCTTACTTTTTGAGTCAAACACTAACTACTTACGGTTACTAAACTATTACCGAATCACGATTTAAGTACTTACAACATACTTTCAGAATTAATGATGTGTGCAAAAAGATATGTTGCAAAAATGCTAAAATAACCTGATGGTTTCTATTAGAATTAGTAATACATGCAAAAAGAAAAAACAAAAATGCTTGTTTTAGAATGTTAGCCAAGAGCTATTTTTTTTAGTAATTTGTTTGCATTATTCTAGTCATTCAAATATGGATAAATAAATATCAGTAATAGCCATTAGAAGGCTGTAAAGTTAAACGTCACACTGACAGGTGTTATCACTTGATAGTATGAAATGACTCTGTCTGTCAGTACCATTTTATGCGTGGGTAAGCTTTCAAAAGGTGTCCGGCTTTATCGGGATTAATAAGTCCGGAGAGTGGGATTGGTCCGTTCGTCATCATCCGCAAGTGAGGAATTCTGTTACCTCTTAGAAAGAACAACCCAGAAACCCTTTGTGCAACGCTAATCAATAGCCCACCTCTGCGGTTACTTTAAAGGAATCTCTTCTGAGCATCGCTACATACGGCAGCTGTCTGTCAGTATCTAGTGTACAATACACGGGTATTGCACTTCTTCACAGCTTTGACGAACGCTAGTCTACTTATAAATTACTAGCTGTGCCCGCGACTTCGTCCGCGTGGAATAATTATTTTGGCCATCATTTATTTTTGCGGACAACCTCCTTTGCTTTATAAATTATAACTGTTACCCACGACTTTGTCCTCGTCATTTTCTGTTATTATTTAAGACAATTTAGTTCTAAAATTTTTAACAGAACATAATTACGTTAAAGTACCTACTTCTGCGTAAATTATATTTTTAGTTTTATTTTCTTGTGGCAGAAGTAGGTACATATTGATTTTCTCCACAACCTGATACGTTGATACAACTCTTAACAAATGCATTAATTTCGACCGAATTTGATTACTATAAAAACGGTTCTAGTGAGTTAATCTTAAAAGATAGACATATACTGTCCCGGACATTTTTTTAGATCATTTCAATAGAAATAATTCTTTTATACATATATTTTTGGTATCTTGAACCGTTTTCGGAGCGCACGCAACGGAAGCCCTCAAGGATGAATAATTTTCCCCGTTCTTTTCACATTTTTCCATTATATCTTCGCTCCTAATAGTTGCAACGTGATGTTATATAGCCTAAAGCCTTCCTCGATAAATGGTCTATTCAACACAAAAAGAATTTTTCGATTCGACCCAGTAGTTCCTGAGATTAGCGCGTTCAAACAAACAAACAAACTCTTCAGCTTTATAATATTAGTATAGATAATTATTAATGTCTGAAAGAGCTGGGACCAAAAAGTATACGTTGTATTGTTTTGCATTGTTGCTCCATCTCGTGCTCCTGGTAATAGGTAGGCTCCAAACGTCGCTATGTAAGCTTAATTAAATCCTACAAAAAGCTTAAATCAAAACCAAAATGGTCGTCACTTCGCGTGGATCACACTGCGAGGACTGGTTCGGTGCGGTGCAAGATAGAGACTCGTGGAAGGATTTTGGGGAGGTCTTTGCCTAGCAGCGAGACATTACAGGCTAGAAAAAAAAGGTCTTAAAATGTTCGGGGGTACATCGCATTACAGAAGAAAGCGCAAAAAAGCATTTAAATTTGTTGTAAGGGCAGGCCTTTTCGACAAATGACGTGACTTTGACTAGTCAGTTCGACATGATAGAGCGTTAATACTCAGAGAATTATATCTTATCTACATGTTCTGACTTGGACTTGAGATTCGTTGTCACTCATTAGTTTGCCCTTTGTATCGAATTTAGCACACGTAGCAAATAGGTTTATAGGTCGGTCATTGTCGGTGACGCTCATGCAGTTTATAGCACTATTGGTAAAGTCGTAGCAAAGTGGACTATAATAGAAATTCGTAGCTTTACTTTCGTAGCACACTTGAAATACGTAAAATAACTCAAAATCAAAAGTCATTTATTCAAATTAGGCTACAATGTAGCACTTTCTGAACGTCGAGATTCATAAACTATAGACAGCACCCCATCGCCCACCCTTCACCACTTCCTGTGCTATTGCTACAGGAAAAGAAACGTCGCAGCAAACTCCCCAACAGCACGCTGTCCTTCCAATTAACAATGTTCTAAAATTTTAATTTAAATAGAAATCATGCGAGATAAATAAATATTTGAGGATATCTATAAAGTACTATGAAATTAAAACCATTACTGACTACATTTCATAGCACGTATTTTTAGCTCGTATGATTCATAACACGTATGACGTAGGATTCGTAGCTCGTGTGATTTGTAGCACATAATACGTTCGTAGCATATGATTGTAGCACGTATGATTCTTTGCACGGATGATTCGTAGCACGTATGATTCGTAGCATGTATAATTCGTAGCACCTATGATTCGTAGCTCGTATGACTCGTAGCACCGTATTCGTAGCACGTATGATTCGAAACACATACAATTCGCAGCATGACATTTTAGCACGTATGTTACGAAGCACATATTATTATTATGATTGCAGCATATGATCCGTAGCTCGTACGATTCGTAGCATGTACGTATGATTCGAAGCATATAATTCTTAATAATTTGTGTTTAAATGATGAATAAACAGATACTAGTATTTGCCATATTTTGAAAGGGAAGCCGGTAGAAATCGCGATATATGGACCCTTCGCCACTGGTGACTACTGAAACCAAGGTCAGCAGACCGACTAGCTACCGCAAGCAGCACCCGTTCACAATCGTATGACGCAGGGGTCAGCCATCACCTCCCTCGCCATATTTGAGGGAAGGAGGTGACCCTACCCAAGACGCCACCGCAGGCGCAGGCACCATTAACTAAACTTAATGGTGTCCTTGTGATATTCATAGCGTATGAAACATTCATAGTAAATGCCACACTTGCGATTAGTAATACACTAGTAATGTGATACACAAATGGAGTGTTTGTGGCACATTTTAAATCTACATCATTATGATATGATGTAATTTAAGATTCAGCTTGATTTAATGTCACGTGATATAACTCAATGAAAATGAGATGAAGTTTCTTTTAAGAGTATGTAAAATGCTACACGGATCTTTCGGCACGTGTTTGAAATCAGAACTAATACCAACATTATTTATAATTGTTGATTGTACGGTATACTCACGCGTATTTATCGGGAATGCCTGGCTAGTAGTACGACTCGCGACTCCTTCCCGAGTCAGTTCATGATTAAGGAGCCCGGTTGGGTCCAAAACTAGTCAGGCATTCCCCATAAATACGTTTGAGTAAGCCGTATAAATGAACAATTATTATGCTGACATACAAGAAAAACCATAATTTTTGCCAAAAAGTTAGTGATTTTTTGTAGTGAATGTGCACACGTAATGTCATCCACGTGCCAAATGATCTTTGTATCTCTACACAATGAGTTTAAAAGTGATCATAAATAAATACTGCAATGGTTTTGTATGCAACCGATGTTCTTCGGAGATATGGTGAATGACACGCCGAACTTTCGAGTTATATGAGTTTTTATGAACTAAAATCTGGCAACTACTAAAAAAGTAGGAATGTCGCAGTTGTGCAAATCAGACGCCGTAAGCAGTATCTCGTTTCCACACAGCGCGAGCAGTGGTTTGTGCAGGAGCAGAAACTTTACTCAGCTTTGAAATACTTCGAAATATTCGAGGATTTATCACACCAGCTCGAATTTACAAGAACATTTTCAATGACATTGAATCATACCAAATAAAAGATTAAAGGAATGGTAATAAAACGATACGCAGCAGTAAATTTTAGGGAGCCATTCACACAATCTTGGAGCATAATGATAAAATGCATGAAATGCGTAAATTCTCAGATAATACCTAATATAAATACTAGCATTTTTTTCTGAATGGCATAGTCGTGTTCTACTCAGACAAACAAGTAAGTAAAATTTACTCTCATTTTATTTAGTTACAGAAATTAGCTATTTATTTTTTTACAAGCCGTATATATTTTCATTGCAATTTTATGATAGCAAAATACCACCATATAGACGTTCCACTGCTGGGCACAGGCCTCTTCCCGAATAGGAAAGGTTTAAGCATTGATTATAATATTTGAACCTGAAATATTTTCCTTCACTGTTTGTCAGTGGTGTCTTATAATAATTAGACTTAAATAATAAAATGTTTTTCTAAAACATTATTTTTAGATAAATTATGCCCCTTTTCAGATAATCAAGATGAAATTCCTGGTCGCCATTACCCTGATCGCCACCGTGGCTTCGGCCTCCCCCTGTGCGCCCCATCGGACAGCTCCTCGAGGCCCTCGGCGCTCTGAGGCCACCGACCGCTGCTGCCGGACCAGCCATCCTCGAGCCTTTCCCCATTGCCGTTGGACCCGCCATCGTTGACTTCCCCCTCCCCGAAGGTGCCCTCGCAGAAGCTCCCGTTGTTGCCCCCTCCCCTGTATCCATCGTCGAGGGCCCCGCCCCCGTATCTGACTCCAGCAGCGCTCCTCTGGTCCAGATCATCCTGAACATCAACCAGGCTTCTGCTGAGGCTGTTCCCGTCGGCCCCGTCGTCGCCCCCACTCCCGTGCAAGTTGTTGAGTCCGCTCCTGAGCCCGTGCAGGTCGTTGAGGCTGCTCCCATCCCCGTGAACCCCGTCCAGGTTGTGGAGATCGCTCCCGTCCCCGTGGCCCCCCGTCCAGGTTGTGGAGGTCGCCCCCCGTGCCCGTCGAGTCCGTCATCATCGGAGCCCCCGTCATCCCCTCCCCCGCCATCACCCTCCCCGAGGAACTCAACTAAACAATAGGCGTCGCACCGATTCTTCGTAATTTATTACCCCGACTATTTAATTAACTATTTATGAATGAAAATTAAATACTTAATACAATAAATATTTATTCTGCAAAACAATGTTTTTCAATGATTATTTTAAGTATTCATATTCAAAAGTTGATATACACAACATGAACGACAAAGGAGCTTATGGCAAAGTTATGAATTATTAGGCATAACGATCTTGAGGCCCCCAAAGTAAAATATGGATTGCTGACCCTTGAGTGAGTAGGTAAACGTGCACACCTCTCCCACCCTGTCTCTCACCATATTCCCTAACACACAAGACATGACATCAGACCCAAAAGTACAGAAGCAAAAATTTCTCAATAAAAGATACCGTTATCAAGAATTTATGGTTAACAATCCGAATTATAAACGAAGCGCTGATAACCACGCAATCGATAAAGAATATTAGATACCAAATAACTTATGTTAGATTATATTCATTAGTCTCAAAGTCTGAAGAACTTTTTTTTACCATTCCCCTACTAAGCACTTTAATCCTTGTATCACGAGGGGTTGCACAGACATACAATTCACATGCACAAAGACATCCAGACTCAGAACAAGCCTTTGTGGACCGCACAAATTCTTGGCCTACGCGGGGATCGAACCCGTGACACGACGTGGTGACCTATAGCACTCGGCTATCCGTGCAGTCAAATCTTCCACAATGGTATCCCAAAGAAGATATTGAGACTTGCTAGTGGCTTTAAGGCACTAGGTGATTGTTTTGAACAGAATTACACAGGTAGCCTGATTGCTGGCTTTGATTGCTTTCATCATCATCATCATCTCAGCCGTACGACATCCACTGCTGGGCCTCCCCCAAATATTTCCAGGAATACCAGTTAGTTATTATTATAATAACTTTCGTGAGAATGATTCACATTTAAGGGATGTATAACGGTTTACTCACGCGTATCAGTTCGACTCGCGAACCCGCCGCCGCGTCAGCTCATGATAAGGACTCCGGTTGGGTCCGAAACTAGTCGGGCTATCCCGATAAATACGCGTGAGTGAACCGTTACACATCCCTTAAACCAGTTAGTTATACCTGCATCCAACGATATTGTTTTACCAGAATATAATTAAATAGTTTACACGTGCCCACTGCGGGCTTATGGTTTTATTACATGATATGATATCTTACTGGCAATATATGATTCATATACCAGAAATATTCTGTTTGCTTCAACACTTCAACGACAATGACAAGTTTGCTAAATGAAATGTCATGTCAATGGCGCTTCAGATGTTTTATTGAAAGCTCTCTTTTGCTACGAGTTCCCCATTTGCTACAAATGTTAAATGTGCTACGAATAACAAAATTTTTAACGTATGCCAAGTTGACGTGGCTGTTATTATTCAAATGACCACGCAAAAAATCGTCCCAACCCACCAACAGATTTCAAACGTATCTCATTTAATACATCATGGTATCATGATCATTTTTTATTATGACGACATCACCGTAAGTCATGGGGTTAACGTGCAAAATAACAATTCTTGTTCACTTTTTTCAGTACAAAAATTTTTAGGCACACTATTTAACTATAAAAAAAGCTATTGATAGAGAACAGCCGTGAGACGCATAGGTAAAATAACGGTCTAATCTCACTGTACCCTCGCCCCTTGCCATGCTAACATGCGCGCGCGCACCTCAGTCGTGTCCTGTACGTTCCGCTGTGTTCACGTTGTTTATCTGTGCAATATCGGCTTGTTTATTGGGCCCTTTGATAGTAAATTAACAACTACAAAGAAATGTTTAAAATACTAACCTAAAATGTTGTTTTTTTATCAAAAATATACATACCTACATAATACACTTGAATATTTTTGCTATTAATACCTAAAATGTTCAGCTGAACCCCATTCGTTGTGTTGTAATTAATAGCTAAATGTAGTTATTTAAAAAATAAACGCCCTTTTTCAACTAAAATGTTTTTATTTTTTATGTAATAATCCCATATATTTACGGACAAAAAATAAATATTTGTCTTTTTATGGGACTTCATAATTATATTAAAACTAGTCCCAAGTCTGTTGGTGCTTGGGACAGAGCCCATACAATTTTTTGCATACTCCTTTATCAAAGAATATTTGTTTATTTAGTATCGTTGAAATCTCGATAAAAGTTGACTGGCCTGTTGGTCTCGTGGTTAGAGGCCCTGACTGCTATACCGGAGGTCATGGGTTCGATTCCCATCTACCCCATCAAACGTGCCGATTATCCATGAACACGTTTGACGGTTTTGACGGTCTGTCGCTCATTAGTCTGCCACTGTTGTGCGTTGTTAAAGTTCTCTGATATGGTTACTTAGACCTGGTGTCAGTGTCGATCTTTGACTTGGGAGTCCAACAGTCATAGCATAAGACCGCTTATCACTACTTCAGAGATGTGCAGATTTTTTGTCTTTTCTTCTACTTTTAACCCAGGACTAAAATGGGCATTTTAATCCTACTAGCTTCTTTTTAAGCACGATAACACAAAAAGCAAGTCATCATAAGATAAAAAACTGCTTTTCTGTTATTTAGTTTTAGGCTGCTTCAGTAGCACCAGTTTTAAAAAACGTCATAAAATTCTTAGGTACTAATGAGGAAGTTCTAGCCTAGAGTAACATTAGGCAAATAAATAATAGTTACCTTATCAATATAAATCATAAATTTTAGTAGACATAGAACAATAAATTTGAAGATAATCGGTAATTGCCCTGAAGATCCTCCGATAGCAAGGTATATAAAAATCATCGCAAAAAAAATAAAATTATAGTTGTCTTCAGTACACTAAAATGTAAGTATTCTATTTCTAATAATATAAAAACTATTATTCATATTTAATATCTAAACTTTAGTAAGAACCCTAATCTATACTTTTTACTTTTAAATAATTTTGTTTTGTTTTTTAATTATTTTGATTATTGATTTAAATTCATTTCTGAAACCAAAACGTATTCCTGTTCCAGATCTTTCAAGATGAAATACTTCGTTGCCATCGCCCTCATCGCCACTGTGGCTTCGGCCGCCTTCGTCAAGCCCACCGGCGTGTCCGCTGAGCTGGCCGAGATCCAGGAGATCATCGCCGCCATCAACAGCCCCAGCACCAACCCCGCCACCGCCGCCGCCCTCGAGGAGATGCTCTTGGATGTCCTCGGTGTCCAGGCACCCATCGTCCCCTCTCCCGTGATCGTCGACCCCTCTCCTATTGCCCCCGTCCCCGTTGTCATTCCTCCTTCTGCCGTCGCTCCCGTCCCCGTCGTCGTTCCTCCCTCTGCCGCTGTTCCCGTTGTTATTCCCCCCTCTGCCATTGCTCCCGTTCCCGTCGTCGTTCCTCCCTCTGCCGCTGTTCCCGTCGTTATTCCTCCCTCTGCCATCGCCGGCCCCTCTCCCGTCGCCCCATCTCCCGTCGGCGTTGCTCCCGCTCCCGTCGCCCCCGTTGCCGACGCTAGCGGCGCTGCTCTGGTCCAGATCATCCTGAACATCAACGAAGCCTCTGCTGTGTCTGGCCCAGTTGCCCCTGCTCCCGTCTTCGCCCCTGAAGCCGTCAAGCCCGAGCCCGTGCAGGTCGTTGAGTCTGCCCCCGTCGTGGCTGAGCCCGTGCAGGTCGTCGAGGCCGCCCCTGTTCCTGCTGCCCCTGTGCAGGTCATCGAGATCGCCCCCGAGCCCGTCATCATCGGCGCTCCCATCATCCCCTCCCCCGCTGTCAACCTCCCCGCTGAACTTAACTAAACAGTAAATAACTTACAGTTCAGAGATATGTAACCTGTCAACCTACATACTGAATATGAATGTGATTTAATAAACTTTCTGCATCCTATACAGTAGTTATTTTTTTACAAATTTATAATTAACAATTTAATTAGTACAACACTAATGCCAACACTTCTGAAATATCAGAAGTACTTCTTGGTTTTGAGTTTGATATTTATAAAACCACGCAAGAAGTATATTTTACTACTACAAATTATGAGTAGTTAGTGTCATTTAAGTACGGATTCTGGAAAACCCCCGAACATATTCGTACTTGAACATCAGCTAGGAACTTAACATTTTCTTTTCTTTAGACAGATGAGTTAAAAAGAGAGACATAGATAAAAATATATAAACTGAAGAAACTTAATCACAACTGTACACTGATAAAAAAACTATTATTTGAAAAGTTAACTTTGAAAAAGTTGCATCAAAACATATTTGGAACGCAATATTTTTCCTCAAAAACATATACCTATTAACATTATCTATTTGCAAGGTAATCAGATAGTACTTAAGCAATAAAAAGATTTTAAGTACTTTTAGTGGTTACGGGAATCCCAATGTCCTCAGTTCGAATACTCACTTTTATATTAAAATATTACAAAAAAAGAAATTGCACCAGCTAATAAGATTGTGCTGAGTCTTTTACCAAGCCCGGCTCCTTTTTTTTTGGATTGAGCAACAAAGAGCCTGATAGTATCCCACGGGTCTTATCCTATAATATATTGTAGAGAAGGCCATAAGATCATTATGGTTGCGCAAAGATCACCGATTCCAGATTTCAATATTGGGAGTTAGGTTTCCCCACGATGTTTCCTTTATGTTTAGTCAGTAATGACGCATAGTTAAGAAATTACAAATAACTTTGTAAAAGTCCTATTGGTAGTTGTCTGCACTAAAACCTGCAAACACGTGCAGTCAAACCCTTTAATAGTGCCGCAAGACATCAATCAAGAGAGATCAATTTTTATGAGAAATAAATTCTATTCTATTATATCAACGGAGCACTACTCCCTGAAACTGTCCAAGTTTATTATTCTAACAACTATTTATTAGGTTAAATGAGACGTGCAGTATATTTGGGCACAGAAAACGAAGATCTTCTTAAATCCATAGGGCAATAATCCGGATTTATCGGATTCAGTTAAATATCACTTGCAAAAAGTAACTTCCTCGTAACCAAAGTCCTTCAAGAGAACCAATACGGATTAAAATTTTGCCATTGAAGCCCTTTGTTTGCTAGCTGCGCTTGGGACCGCAAGAACGAGGAAATCTAAATGATTTTCTCTTTCTCTCACTTTCCTTCCGAAGGTTTCCCTTGCCAAATTTCGCCATCGCGTTCTAGAGACTCGGAGTCAGCTTTCTTGTCATTACGCTATTAAGCAACGTTCGGATGGGAACCCGAACGTTTAACTCTAACGGTCCTATTTAAGCTAGATAATTAAGAGAAAATAAAGCTGGAAGTCCCCATAAAGAGTAACCCCCCGAAACATTTCGGTCCGACGTCCTGAAACAGCTCACCACAAGCTGCCTTACGGAAGTCTGCTCCTATACAGTAATAAAATACATTTTTTATTTAGATCTCAAGGTTTCAGAAATGAAAAGATGTGCCCTGAGATTCGTTATTCCAATAATTATGAACACAACCCATCGATACATGTGATTTACATAAGCCACGTAATCTGTGTATCCTTTGTTTGAAATCCAAAAAAAGAATAAAATTATGACTTGCCCCGAAGGTAAATAAACTTACTACTATTATGATATTTTTAATTATCACAAATGCTTAATCTACACTATGCTCTTTAATCTTTATACGACTTAATTGGGTATTGAAAACGCCGCTAGTTTAATTTTAATCCGGAAAGATTACATTGTCTATGGATTAGAAACGGACAGTACTTTTCTCTGATTGGTTGATTTAATCAGTAAATGTAATTTTTAACCTTTTTCCTGTTTTTTTTCTCTGGTATTTTCCATTCTAAAGCTGCGGGCTTAATTTTGATTACCTAAACCTAACTGATTTTAATTTCACTTAGCAACAGAATTTTAATCTAAAGAAAAGATTTCATTTCAGCAGAAGTAAAGGTGTACGAATCTACGTATTTAAGCTACCTAAATAAACAAAAGATCTGTCTGATATCAATGATTTTGACATATATTATTATAATAAAGGTTTAAGATATTCTGGCACAAAAAGGAGTCTAGCAGACCAAGTATAAAGACAACCGGTCATGAATTTTAAGTCTGACCTGAGGTTTGATACAGTAAAGCATCAAAAAGGAATAATAACCATTCAAAAAGTAACGGATCTTTCTTAGGATTACTTGATAGAAATTAGAATCCTAGATCAAAGACTTCCTTATCCAGACTATCGTAAATCATCGAAAGCCTTTGAGTCAGTCGATGTGTGATAATTCTAAGCAGAGCGATAAAAACGAATATAAATACTCAAACAAAATAAAACATGATCATAGTTGTGTTTTGGCATAATTAAAAGTAAGTGGTCTAATTATATACTCTCTAAGAATTTTTACTTCTTGATGTTAACAGATTTTAGCTAACATTTATTAACATTTTATTTTGTGTTTAGATCTTTCAAGATGAAATACTTCGTTGCCATCGCACTCATCGCCACCGTGGCTTCGGCCGCCTTCGTCAAGCCCACCGGCGTGTCCGCTGAGCTGGCCGAGATCCAGGAGATCATCGCCGCCATCAACAGCCCCAGCACCAACCCCGCCACCGCCGCCGCCCTCGAGGAGATGCTCTTGGATGTCCTCGGTGTCCAGGCACCCATCGTCCCCTCTCCCGTGATCGTCGCTCCCTCTCCTATTGCCCCCGTCCCCGTTGTCATTCCCCCCTCTGCTGTTGCTCCCGTCCCCGTCGTCGTTCCTCCCTCTGCCGCTGTTCCCGTCGTTATTCCCCCCTCTGTCATTGCTCCCGTTCCCGTCGTCGTTCCCCCCTCTGCCGCTGTCCCCGTAGTTATTCCCCCCTCTGCCATCGTCGGCCCCTCTCCCATCGCACCCTCTCCCGTTGCCATCGTCGAGGGCCCCGCCGCCGCCGCTGACGCCAGCAGCCCAGCTCTGGTCCAGATCATCTTGAACATCAACCAAGCCGCCCTTGAGTCCAGCCCCGTCGCCCCCGTGGCTACCCCCGAGCCCGTGCAGGTCATTGAGTCTGCTCCCATCGCCGTGCACCCCGTCGGTGTTGTGGAGGCCGCTCCCGAGCCCGTCCAGGTTGTGGAGGTCGCCCCCGCCCCCGTCCAGGTCATCGAGGCTGCCCCTGAGCCCGTCATCATCGGAGCCCCCATTGTCCCCGCCCCCGCCATCACCCTCCCCGAGGAACTCAACTAAATCTCAATTGTTTGCTTCAAAAATAATATCAAATCTTTGTCAAATACCTTAATGATTTGACTCAACTCTATTCTTCAATAAAACATTTTTCTAAACAAATCTTCCACAAAATGCAATAAACAAAACTGTTTTTTATAAAATACCTTGTTTTAATCCAACAACAAAATTGTCGCCGCTATATTATCTCAATTTTAGACCCCAACTACTTCGATTCATTAATATTGCTAAATTTTTATATTACCGGGAGAATTATTTTAATGGAACATTTTGTTTTTACCTTTTGAGGCACTTTTGAGGGTTTTTATTTCGAGTAGACTTTCTCAGACACTTTTAGAAACGTTATCGACTCTAGTTGCGCTCTATCTTCTACGTAGTCACTAAGGATTACAATAATGTTTCAAGGCCCGGCTCTAAAAACGTATTTCCCCATAGAAATAATAATACTTAGTCAAATCAAATAATCCATAGTTATAGTGTCTGATAATCTAAATGTTATAAATCACTTGAGTTGGGTTAACAATCTCTAAAGATAACAGAATTGGGTGCGATGAACTACAAAGTGAAGACGACAAAAACTATCATATTTCTGGTCCGTACTAAGCTACATAGAACTTATGACAGTTAATAAATATTTTCTAAAAATCGTCTAAGTAGTTTTATATCTACATTCTTTTATTATGTAGCATGCGTAGCACGCGTAGCATTAGCAGTTGACGCACCGATCCTTATCAGTAACTCTAACTTAACTCTGCTACATGAATAAATTTATGACTACACGTTTTGTCATAAACTATCAAATAATTCCGAAAAGTGATGGAAACTTGGGCTAATAACCATTATTAATAAACTCCAGACGTTTTTAATCCAGCATAATCAACCTTGTCAATTACAGATAAAAAGTGATATTAAAGACAGAATATAGCAGTAAAAGGTGTTTCAAGGGTTTAGGACATGATTCCCTCTCTTTGACTTAGGTTTTTTTTTGTATTTAAGGTGTAATCAGATCATTATTCCTACCGATTTCAATAAGATTAAAAAATACATTTTTTCCTTTAAATACTTTACTTAATTTGTGTGAACGTGATTCCAGCAAAAAAAAAATTACCTAATTGCAAAATAATAATTACTTAAGCCAAAATTACATTTGGACAGTGATACCGTATTGTCACTTGCTCTCGTTAGTCACACAGTTCCGCTGCGATCCCGGGTCGGGCGAGTACTTCAGTCTAAGCGCTCGTTTAAACAGCTTGCCTGGTGCAGGAGTCAAATCGGTGGGATCAAAGTTAGTCAGTCTTAGCTAAACTAAGTCAGTCCCTTTAACAGGGTTTGTATAAGCTTTTACTTATCTTGCAACGATATTAATCTTGTTCTAAAACAACTTTTTGCCATGGAACCAAGACAAAAAAATATTCAGCATTATCAATATTACAGTACATGCATACGGTAGTTTTCGATTCAACTTTGGTTATATAGCAACTACCCTAGCGTCGTGGTTGCGATTTCCCTTTACAAGTGTAGGTACTTGTAAAGGTTAGTGATAAATAATAAAAATCTAGAGTTTTAACCATATTATTTTAATAAACTCCACTTAAAGCTTATACAATCATCAGTGTGCATCTTATAGATCTTGTAAAACATACCTATAGAAGGTTTCTAGTTCTTAAGATATTTGCATTCGTCCCCAACGTCAGGCGGGCTGATGGGACCGGGCGCTGCGGTGGTGGAGAGCCAGCACTGGCCGGTGATGTGACACATGTTGTGCCGCAACTTGCGGAGGGCCTCAACGCGCACGGAGCCGGCGGCTGGTCTGGGGATGCTGAGGGCCGCGATGATTCTCCTGGACCTCCTCGGAAGTCAGCGGCTCGTTGGACGTTGGCATGGCGACCACGGCCGAAGCCACGGCGGCGATGAGGGCCAGGATAATGAGGTATTTCATTTTCAAAGACCTGAAATCGAAGAAAATTTTACATGACACGAAATGTAGATAAATAATTGGGATTCGATCAGTAATATGAAGTATAAAATTTCTAATTAGAATTCAATCAGTAATTTGATGTTAAAAAATTTCCAAATGCGTAAAACACATTTGTACTTACTTGTGTTAATTGTGCAAAACACGACACATGTGGACACAGACTGACTATGCCTGTTTAATTTCTCATTAAGTATTTATATTAAATTTTTATCGCACAGTTCGTTAATTAGGTAGGTATAATTAATTAATGGAGATATCGCGAGGTTCATCTGGTGATTAATTACTCTGAGGATAAGGATCTAGATGTAAAGATTATTGTATTAAAGGTATTTCAAACTGTCCGAATTTTTTTGATGTGCTATAATTTTCTATGGTCAATTATATTATGATCAGAAGATTATATGCTTAACATTTGAAAGAGCAAAATGAGTGGGGTTATAAAGGCTCTTGTCTTGTGTTTACTACGACCAAAAAAAGCTTAATACTTACATTTACCATTTTTGTTTTATTCGGTGTAAGAATTCAGTCGCAAATGAGTAAAAAAGTACTGAAAAGTTCGGTCATGATGAAAATACTTAGTTATTTTATCCCATCAAGAACCGCTCTGTAACATAATTAGAATGAATATATTGCATACAACGCCAGTATTCATCCTTGTATATTGTGTTTTGGGTGATTGACAAAAGTCAATCAAGCGCAGAAGATTATTTTTATTGATACCTTATCATATTTTGAAAGGACTGCAGTAAAAAATTATTATTTATTTATTTATAACTAGCCGTTAGTGTCCCACTGCAGGGCAAAGGCCTCCCTTCCCTCTTTCCACCTATCCCAACAGAAAAAGACCTCGCGGTAGACCCAGGAGGAGATGGCGCGATGAGCTCGACTCATTTGTTCAAAACTGGCCCCAGTTAGCAGTAAAAATACTTAAAAAAATATGCGTCTTCTTCTTAAAAAATAAAATTGATGAGAACATAGATGTGTTATCAGAGATTACATTATACAGATAATTACAATTAACGAGATAGCTCCAAAACATTATTCGGAAGTGATTGATTATTTGAAATGATAACGATCATCTGTCTATTTTATCTAATGATTGCGTTGGAAGTGTTGTTCCAAAAAATATCACTAATTGATTTACTTAAAGACCTCCCTAAGTGCGACTTAAAATAGTGTAGGTTGGTTAACAAATGTTGGAATCATCGAAATATGGCTGGCATTCCTCGTCGGGATGCTCCTCTGCCGACAGGAGTTTGGATTTGGTCGTATTTGGTCCTAGTACTACATCGATAAAGAGAAGAGAGAATAACCTCGAGGCCTCCTGAAGCTGTAACAGCTTCATAAGCATCCTTTTTCTGTTTTCCGGGATCCATCGCGATGATTTGGCTGACCTTGACTGTTCCTAGGATTGCAATGCTCTTTGGGGGGTCAAATGCCTGCTGCCTGCTGAACCATTATTTTTAGTTCAGAAATTGTGTCTATCGTAGAGTGAGTAGAGTGATCGTCGAAAACTGAATTGTTTCGCAGCTAGATCCGGCCCCACGTGAGTCAGATGATGAAAATGGCAGTCTGCTAGGTATGATCTTTACAAAGAATTTCACCACTTCGTCCAGTAACAAGGTGAGGCGGTAGGCCAAAGGTGACTCCGATGGACGCCTTTCCTTTTCTAGCAGGACCAGCTTTCAAGTCTTCCAGATTTTCGGGAAGCGGCTTTGTATCAAGCTCGTTAAAAATGCTCCAAGAGATGAGGGCTCAACGACTTCACAGCCATCATAAATACCCGGACTGGAACGCCATCTAGTACTGGAGCCGTGTTTTTGATCTTGAGCCTATCGGTTGCTGCTTGTAGTTCCTGTTGCGTTACCTCCAGGAGGAAATGCGAAAGTTTGTGAGTATGGATGAATGGTAATTACTCTTTCACGCTTAAACGGCTTAACCAATACGAAACCGCGGGAAAAAGCTAGTATGCCATACAATCTTGATAAATATTGTACCGGATTAGCCACGTTACACTATTTACTAGACAACCATAAATATTGATGTAACACATAATCATACATTATCGAAGTAATTAATCTCCAGATGTTATGTGCGCCAATCTGAAGATTCTAATTAACTAATTGGGCGATAAAGGTATACTAAGTAAACTGATATGCGCAATTCGAGTTCTACGTGATCTGGTGATCAGTCAATGCCTAAACTCTATCTCACAGATCTGTTTAAGAAAGAGTTATGTTCTGTACAGTTATAAATCAGTAAACTCCAGACATTTCAATGTATTTTTTAGCCAGCGCCGACCCTACCACCGCTGCTGCTCTTGAGGAGATGCTCTGGGATGTCCTCGGTGTCCACTCTGAGCCCACATCCATTGAAACCGCCATGTTGGACTTGTCCCCATTGCTCCCCCCCCCCTAGTCTTCGCTGCTTCTCTCCATTGTTTCTGTCCCCGTCATTATGGCCACCATCGCCATTTGTTTAATGAACAAAAATGTTTGCAATAAAATTTAAAACATGGTAAATAATTAACATTTGTTTCTTTTTCACCGCGGGGATGAGTGATTTAATGAAAGCCAGATCGGCCTTTACCTACCTTTTACATTGAAGTTTTTTTACCTAGGTAAAGACTCGTAGAGTTTGTCCTCTAATAAGGATTATAAGAATTTTCGAAGAAGTTTCTTATTTTCCTCTTACCGAGGTCTATGTAAGTAAATCCGCATTCCAAATTATCCGATTAGTATCTAAGTACTAAGAATTTTTAAGTTTAATTGTTTCAGTTGTCTTGTCACAACATAATTATGATAAGGTATCGTATCAATTTAATGGAATTAATCCTTTTCGCTTGATTGACTACTGTCAATCAAATAAAAATAGTAATAATATAGGCGATAATACCTGTGTTGGCTGCAGTGTATCAACAATTACAACAATTATAACGAAAAAAGAAAGAGGTTCTGAATTCGGATTATTGTTCTTGTTTTTCTTCATAAGTACATTATCGACAAAGATTTATGGCCCCCGATAGGGGACAACTACGTCTTCATAAAACAGTAGTAACCGCAATATTACTTTAAAAAGGTGATAGGGCCTCCAGTCTATATATTACATAAAAATAAAGGTATCCCTGAATCCTGCACTCAATATTTGATATGATCTCTCGTTTACAACATTCAGGGGCTACACAGTGTAGCATTGCATTTAAATAGGGAACAGTAAGCTCTCAATACATCGAATTGACATAACTTTTCAACAACTGGCATAACTTTGGGACATTATTAAAATTAGTTTGAAATAAACAATGAGTGCAAAAAGTATTTAATGCTCAGATAGTGGTATATCGATTTAGCTATTAAAACTATTGAAAAGAAATACCATACCATACGTGAATACGCCATTACTTTCTAACTTTGAATGGTCAGGTCCATACGTATGAACGATTGGGTCAGAGAGTTTTCCAAACCGACCAAAGAACGGGTCTTCTGGTTTAGCCAAGCTGGGGCTCAGTTAGAATTGCCTGATCGATCTCACATCCTAGCATTGGAACCTAAAGCAAGCCCACCACCTATTGAGCTTGTATTTAAGAGGGGAGGAACAAAATCCACCTTGCAACCCATTACTGTAATTTTCTCGCGATGCCTTAAGAAATAAAGAATAAAGTAATATGTTTCGAACCACTTAGATACTTCTTTATCCTAAAAGTGATTGATCGACAGAGATGCAGATCGCGATATCTCTTGTGATTACCAAATAATTATTTATACCTACCTAATTAACGAACTCTGCGATAAAGAGATACTATAAAAACTTGGTTTGAAATTAAACAGGCATAGTCGTATTCTGCACAATTAAGACAAGTAAGTACCGTTACCACAGCCGTTACTAACGTCCCATCCTTTTAGGAAAATTAAATATTTTAATATAATTATTGATTGCATTTTAATTACAGGTTGTTTATTTAACTCGAACTGTCTTCCATTTCAGATCTTTCAAGATGAAATTCTTGGTTGTCCTTACCCTCATCGCTGCCGTGGCTTCGGTCGCCGTCGCCAAGCCAGTGGACGCTAACCCGCTGACCCCTGAAGATGTGGAGCAGATCGTCACCGCCCTCAGGAGGGCCGCACCCCTCGACCCGGCCTTAGTTGAAGCCCTGTCGCTGTACAACCACTGGAATTGTCAAATCACTGGTATGTGCGTCACTACCACCGCCGCGCCCGCTCCCATCGGCCCCCCTGGCGTTCCGGACAACAACTGCTATAATCCTAAGGACTAGGAACTTTTCTTAAACGCTGGAGGTCCTTAATTGACAAGCAAATGATAATTGAACGATGAATGTATAAAGTTTCTGCCGATTTTATTAAAAGTTAATAGTAAAAACATTGGTTTGTTAAAATTTTAAACCTAAGTAGAGTCTAAATAGAAGTTGAAAGTACCTACTCTAATTGTGAAGAGAAATCCGACGAACCCAACGAAGGTGAAAGCGTATTTCGCCTTAACTGTGGATATTTTTCAAGTTCTACTCCTTTAACTTTCTTTCCGTTTAAGGTTGCTTATTTCAATACGGCAAATCAGCGTTTACCTAATTAAAAAAAAATGTATTTTCACTTACTAGCTGTCAATGCCTCTACTGAGAATGTACCACATAAAATTCGACTCAACATAGGAATTAGTAAGTAATCGCACGACACTAATTTGCAACCAAAAAGATAGCATTATCGGTCAATAGCTGTCGTCAAAAAAGGTCATAGGATGTTTCGCGCAGCTTAAATGCATTAGCATCATAACAACATAATGTTAAAGTGCTGGCTAGATGTTGGTTGGTTGGAAGAAGTTTCAATTTGGACTTAATGTACTCAGATACACTCACAAAATTTTCCTCAATTCCTTAATTTTTTTTGAAAAGTGTGACTCAAAAAATATCTTGTTTAATAGATAATATACATACGATAGAAGATTAAATATGTTAACTTCCTTATCCTCAATGTTGTAAATCACCAAAAGCCACCGTAACAATCTCTGATACAGTCATAAAGTGCTAGATAGTACAACAATATAAATAGTCGAATAGAACAGAGAGAGGCATAGTCGTGTTCTGCACAATTAAAAGTAAGTATCTACTCTTTGAATATGTGTAAAATAATAAAATGTCATTTGAAATTAGCACACAGTATCTGATAAAATTATAATTACAAATGTGTGACATATGTGTGTGCCAAGTTTGAGGCTTTATTAATTTGAACTGAATTGCTTTTTTAGATCTTTCAAGATGAAATACTTCGTTGCCATCGCCCTCATCGCCACCGTGGCTTCGGCCGCCTTCGTCAAGCCCACCGGCGTGTCCGCTGAGTCTGGCCGAGATCCAGGAGATCATCGCCGCCATCAACAGCCCCAGCACCAACCCCGCCACCGCCGCCGCCCTCGAGGAGATGCTCTTGGATGTCCTCGGGGTCCAGGGCACCCATCGTCCCCTCTCCCGTGATCGTCGCGCCCTCTCCTATTGCCCCCGTCCCCGTTGTCATTCCCCCCTCTGCTGTTGCTCCCGTCCCCGTCGTCGTCCCTCCCTCTGCCGCTGTCCCCGTCGTTATTCCCCCCTCTGCCATCGTCGGCCCCTCTCCCATCGCTCCCTCTCCCGTTGCCATCGTCGAGGGCCCCGCCGCTGCCGCTGACGCCAGCAGCCCCAGCTCTGGTCCAGATCATCTTGAACATCAACCAAGCCGCCGCTGAGTCCAGCCCCGTCGCCCCCGTGGCTACCCCCGAGCCCGTGCAGGTCATTGAGTCTGCTCCCATCGCCGTGCACCTCCCCGTCGGTGTTGTGGAGGCCGCTCCCGAGCCCGTCCAGGTTGTGGAGGTCGCCCCCCGCCCCCGTCCAGGTCATCGAGGCTGCCCCTGAGCCCGTCATCATCGGAGCCCCCCATTGTCCCCGCCCCCGCCATCACCCTCCCCGAGGAACTCAACTAAATCAAAATCTCATTGACTGAATACTTACCTATATCTTAACAATATGAAATATAACTAATAATACGTACAAAATAATACAAGCATTCTTTTTTCTTGTTTCCTCAACAATACAAAACTATTTTGAACCAGAACTGCTCACATTATGCTGAAGTCACACGTTCTGGCTTATATATCGGTTCTTGAAATTACAATATTTTTATTAGAATCATTGCGAAATAATTAAAGCCGATTAGAAAAAAAAATATGAAAAACAGTTATTCAGATGGGTTTATCGAAAAGAGTCAACTCCTGAATTAAATTTGTTTTTTGAATTAAACAAGTACATTTTCATAAAATGAAGTTTTATGTCATCATCCATCATTCATCATTAAATGATGGTGAAAGATGTTTTTGGAATCCTTGTATCGCGAGGAGTGTCACAGACATTTAATTGACTTGCTCAAACACACCCAGACTAAGAACAAGCATTAATTTGTGGATTGCACAATTATTTGTCCTTTGCGGATATCGAAACTGTGACACGTGGCGCACAGTAGAAATCGGCGTAGTGACCTATACTACTCGGCTATCAGTTTAGTTCGATTTGAATAATATTAAACAGATCTCGGTGATATGAAACTGAATGAGGTTGGTTGCATTTCGAACCCTTTAAAACGAAATCATTACTTGCTTTAGATTTGTAGAGCTTTACAAATAACGTGTTTATTTTGTAATTAAGCTTTCTGTATAATATTTTTTAAAGTTTTACTGATTACTTCCTAGATGAAGACTTAATAGATCCCAATATCTGCAAGGATGTTTGGTTATTGTTCAGTAACTAGGTAACTTCCGTTTTGACTATCGCTAGTACATCTGTAAACTTACTTTGAGTATTAAACTCAAAGTAAGTTTTGGAATACAAAATAGCAGCTACTACGCCCCTAATATATTAATATATTGACCCAACTACTGCAGGGAGACAGCTTACATAAAGAGCTACAAGGATCTTTTGGCACGTGTACGATATTGGCATGTGGGCGCTGGTGTGCATACGCGTAGCATGAATCAACTGTCAAAAGTGATGGGTTTTCATTTATGACGGCATTTGTTCTGATTTCAGCCACATACCAAGAGATTCTTGAACAAAATATATCAGCACTCCACCGTCACCAGACGACATCTCAAGTGACGTTCAAAAATTGAAAAATATAAGTATAGTTTATTAAAAAAAAATCATCGATTGCTTGTGATCAACTGGGATATAAAACGAAGATTTATGTAGTTAAAACGCATATATTAAATAGATAAGAAAATGGTTTAGTTCACGAAGAATGCCTTAAATTAATGGTATAGATCAAGGATGTTATGGATAAGCAGTTTTAGATACTGTTACGGATACGGATGCATGAAAATACCACACCGATTTTAGTTACGATCACGAATTTGAAATTATTTCGGATTATCCAGGGATTTCTGATAGTTTCGGTTAAAGATAACACATTTTTAACGAATTTAAGAAGTATTTATTAAAAATGAGCGTCTGGCGGATTGTGTGACGGCTGGTCGTCAAGAAATTGTCACCACGTGTTTTGTTTTATACTCCGTCCATATCTAAAACTTATTATGTTGGTTCCAGATATGGATCCGGATAACTTTTTCATTTCGGATATCTGATAGTTTTGGTTACGAATACGGAGCTCCATAACATCCCTGATGTACCTAATTTAGTGTTACAATTTATAATACCAACTTATATTCATCCTTCTGCTAGGCACAGGCTTTTTCCTATAAATTTCAATATTTTAAATCTGAGTTTCGATTTACACCGCTTGCATACAAATCCATGTATCAAAAACCGCTATGAAGAATTAAGTTTCCACAAAGTTATCTCCTAAAACTGCACTTGGTCTATTAACGGCAATAATCCTATTTCTTTTTCACATACTTCATAACATGTATAGAACGGTTAACATAAATCTATCAAATTAATATTATATTTATCCATAGAGATAATATTTGGACATGAAAGGTATGCTTTTTTAATTTGTCAGATAATAAAAGGATTTGACACGTGATTTTATCTTTGTTCGAAAGATAAAACTGCATTAAAAATTAAGAAACTCTTGTGTCGTATCACATTGGCAAATGTGGGAAAGGAATGACGTTACAAAAAAAAACCATTTGGAGTAATTCTGATCAATTTTGTTTTGCGGGCAAAAGGAAGCTTTTACCTCAAGGACAAAACAAAGAAGTCATAATCCTTAAGGGCTTATTGGATTCTTCAGAATAGGAGCCAATTGACTGTCTGCTAATAGTGTGCGACACTATAAAATCCGACCGAACTGAGAAACAAGTTGTACAACTAAAAGGAGTTAAACTATACGGGGTTTACATGACTGGGTATAAATCAACTAAGCATAAGATAGCATCTTGTCGCAAAGATAGTGTTATCGGTTAATAACTCTGAGGTACCAACGCAAAGGTTGTTTTAAGGAGCTTTGTTGCACTTAAGGATACGCATAACGTTTTCCAAATTCCCTTAATAAGGTTCTACAAAGAGTGAGTAATAAACATATCTTCTGCGATGTATAATTATGCACACGACAGTAGATTAAATGAAGTGCATGTCTACTTCCTTATCCTCAATGTTGTAAATCATCAAAAGCCACCGTAACAATCTCTGATACAGTTATAAATTACGCGATAGTACAATAATATAAATACTCCACCAAAACAGACAGAGGCATAGTCGTGTTCTGCACAATTAAAAGTAAGTACCTAGTCTTTCAATATGTGTAAAATAATAAAATGCCATTTGAAATTAGCAGACAGTATCAGATAAAATGATTATTGGATACATTGGAGGCTTTATTAATTTAAGCCTAATTGATTTCAGATCTTTCAAAATGAAATACTTCGTTGCCATCGCACTCATCGCCACCGTGGCTTCGGCCGCCTTCGTCAAGCCCACCGGCGTGTCCGCTGAGCTGGCCGAGATCCAGGAGATCATCGCCCGCCATCAACAGCCCCAGCACCAACCCGCGCCACCGCCGCCCGCCCTCGAGGAGATGCTCTTGGATGTCCTCGGTGTCAAGCCTGAGCCCATCTCCGTCGGACCCGCCATCGTGGACCTCCCCGCCCCCATCGTTCCCACTCCCGTGATCGTCGCTCCCTCTCCCGTCGCCCCCGTCCCCGTCGTCATTCCTCCCTCTGCCGTCAGCCCCTCTCCCGTCGCACCCTCTCCCGTTGCCATCGTCGAGGGCCCCGCCGCCGCCGCTGACGCCAGCAGCCCAGCTCTGGTCCAGATCATCTTGAACATCAACCAAGCCGCCGCTGAGTCCAGCCCCGTCGCCCCCGTGGCTACCCCCGAGCCCGTGCAGGTCATTGAGTCTGCTCCCATCGCCGTGCACCCCGTCGGTGTTGTGGAGGCCGCTCCCGAGCCCGTCCAGGTTGTGGAGGTCGCCCCCGCCCCCGTCCAGGTCATCGAGGCTGCCCCTGAGCCCGTCATCATCGGAGCCCCCATTGTCCCCGCCCCCGCCATCACCCTCCCCGAGGAACTCAACTAAATCAAAATCTCACTTACTGAATACTTTTCTTTAAACAATATATTACAATAAAACTATTACTATATATAAATAATATGCAACTCTTATTTTATCTGTTCCTTTTTCGTATAAAAAAGACATAATTCTGTTACTAACCATGTTGGCAACAGTTTTAACAAAATTGTTATAAGGAGATGTTTCTCATTCTAATTTCTACGCATTCGAAATACATGTTATATTTTTTTGTGAAATTGATTATCAAAAAAAATTATATCAGGCATTGGTCAGGAATGGTAAATACTTAATGGTTATTACAACATCGTGAGGTAACCTGGATTCCAAATATTGGAATCTGAAATCGCCAATCCGCAGTGAGCTAGCGTGGTGATTAATCCGTGGTGATTGATCAAACCTTTCCTATTTGGGAAGAGGCCTGTGCCCAGCAGTGGGACGTATACATAGGCTGGTTTATTTTTATTTATTACAGCAGACTAAAATCCTTGGACAGCTCCTTATCGCATTTTTCTGTCCAGAAAAACGTAGTAAAACTTGGAAAGCACGTAAAAGTACTGACTGACATACTCGCAAATTAATCTTTGGCCGTCAGGAAATAATTTTTGTTATGGAAACCTGGTAAGACTTTGAACTGTCCCTCAAAATAGCTCAGGGAAAAAGCAAGGTTAATCGGTTTGTTAAAACTAGGTAAAACAGTACTAATAATGTCCTGACCGATTTCGGCCAGCTACGCAGAACATGTAATTGTGCACAAGCGCGTGCGCAAACACAGGAGCACTTTCTATTCCTTTACTCTCATAGCCCGATGAGCCGTCAATTTTAGTTTTATTTTATTTCACCGGAGAGAGATTAGGCGTAGGACCCACTTTTTTACGTGCCTTCCTAAACATAGAAGTTGTGATACTTATTTTCAAAACTTACACAACATTTAAAATTTCGGTGCGCACCATAGGATCGAACATTGGCAGTCCTACGGTCTTACCACTAGGCTATCACAGCAGAAGTACAACAACTACAGTGAAAACTTATTTTTTTTATTATCCTCGATAGTTATAACGAAATTGTGACAGGCTGATGGTAAAAGCGGGGTTGGTAGACCTTTTGCAGTAAGGTACATATTTTGTTGTTATGTAGTTAGCTTTGTAGAAGATTATATGACAAGAAATTGTGGCCCATTTGCGACCAATTCACACTAAACTCTTGCTCGTTGCACCTTTTCAGAGTGGATTTTTTGGAACAGCTTTTTGGCATTTCGAGTCTTAGAGACACAAATACTATGAGGTTATAAGTAAGATTAACAGGTTAACGGACTGGCTAGCTATATCAAGGATACACAGAGATTTGTAACTAAACTACTATTCCGTGTGGTGTCCGGATATAAAGAATAGCACCACCCCATATCCTCCACTGGCTGATCGGCTTTAATTATTTCGCAATGATTTCAATAAAAATATTGTCATTTCAAGAACCGATATAAGCCAGAACGAGCGACATCAGCATAATGTGAGCAGTTCTGGTTAAAAATAGTTTTGTATTATTAAGGAAACGAGAAAAAAGAATACTTATATTATTTGTACGTATTATTAGTTTATTTCATATTGTTTAGATATAGGTAAGTAATCAGTCAATGAGATTTCGATTTAGTTGAGTTCCTCGGGGAGGGTGATGGCGGGGGCGGGGACAATGGGGGCTCCGATGATGACGGGCTCAGGGGCAGCCTCGATGACCTGGACGGGGGCGGGGGCGACCTCCACAACCTGGACGGGCTCGGGAGCGGCCTCCACAACACCGACGGGGTGCACGGCGATGGGAGCAGACTCAATGACCTGCACGGGCTCGGGGGTAGCCACGGGGGCGACGGGGCTGGACTCAGCGGCGGCTTGGTTGATGTTCAAGATGATCTGGACCAGAGCTGGGCTGCTGGCGTCAGCGGCGGCGGCGGGGCCCTCGACGATGGCAACGGGAGAGGGAGCGATGGGAGAGGGGCCGACGGCAGAGGGGGGAATGACGACGGGGACGGGGGCAACGGGAGAGGGTGCGACGATCACGGGAGTGGGAACGATAGGGGCGGGGAGGTCCACGATGGCGGGTCCGACGGAGATGGGCTCAGGCTTGACACCGAGGACATCCAAGAGCATCTCCTCGAGGGCGGCGGCGGTGGCGGGGTTGGTGCTGGGGCTGTTGATGGCGGCGATGATCTCCTGGATCTCGGCCAGCTCAGCGGACACGCCGGTGGGCTTGACGAAGGCGGCCGAAGCCACGGTGGCGATGAGGGCGATGGCAACGAAGTATTTCATCTTGAAAGATCTGAAATCAATTCAGTTAAAATTAATAAAGCCTCCAACTTGTCACACACATGTAATAATCATTTTATCAGATACTGTAATAATAATTTCAAATTACATTTTATTATTTTACACATATATTCAAAGAGTAGGTACTTACATTTAATTGTGCAGAACACGACTATGCCTCTCTCTGTTCGGGTGGAGTATTTATATTATTGTACTATCGCGTAATTTATGACTGTATCAGAGATTGTTACGGTGGCTTTTGATGATTTACAACATTGAGGATAAGGAAGTAGACATGCACTTCATTTAATCTACTGTCATGTGCATAATTATACATCGCATAAGACATGTTTTTTTACTAACTCTTTGTAGAACCTTTTTAAGGGAATTTGGAAAACGTTATGCGTATCCTTAAGTGCAACAAAGCTCCTTACAAAAAGTTTGAGTTGGTACATCAGAGTTATTAACCGATAACACTATCTTTGCGACAAGATGCTATCTTTTGCTTAGGTTATTTATACCCAGTCATGTAAACCCGTATAGTTTAACTCCTTTTAGTTGTACAACTTGTTTCTCAGTTCGGTCGGATTTTATAGTGTCGCACACTATTAGCAGACAGTCGATTGAGTCCTATTCTCAAGAATCCAATAAGTCTTTAAAGATTATGACTTTTTTGTATTGTCCTTAAGGTAAAAGTTTTCTTTTGCCCGCAAAACAAAATTGATCAGAATACTCCGAATGGTTTTTTTTTTGTAACGTCAGTCCTTTCCCTCATTTGCCAATGTGATACGTCACAGGCCTTTCTTAATTTTAATGCAGTTTATCTTTCGAATAAAGATAAAATCACGTGTCAAATCCTTTTATTATCTAACTGACAAATTAAAAAGATACCTTTCATGTCCTAATCTCTAGGGATAAATAATATTATTTTGATTGATTTATGTTAACCGTTCTTTACACATTGTGAAGTATGTGAAAAAAGTTGGATTATTGCCGCCAATAAACCAAGTGCAGGTTTAGGAGAAAACTTTGTGCAACCATTATGAAAACTTAATTCTTCATAGTCACTATGAAGAATTATTTAAACCACTATAACATAGTGGTTTTACGGTTTTTGGTACATGGATTTGTAAGCAAGCGGTGTAAATTGAAACTCATGTATAGGAAGAAGCCTGTGCCTAGCAGAAGAACGAATATAAGTTGCTATTATAAATTGTAACACTAATCTAAGTACATCAAAGACGTTATGGAGCTCCGTATCCGTAACGAAAACTATCGGATATCCGAAATCAAAAAGTTATCCGGATTCGTTTCTGGAACCATAAGAAAAGTTTTGGACATGAAGGGGGTATAAAACGAAACATGCTGTGACAAGTTCTTGACAACCAGCCGTCATACAAGCCGCCCAACCCAATTTTTTTCTGTATATCCCTAAAATGCCTTAAGAATTTATTATTCTTGACGGGAACTATCGGAAAAACCGGATAATCCGAAATAATGACTTATATTTTTCGATTTTTGAACCTTACTTAAAATGTCATCTAGTGCCGGTAGTGTACTCATGTATCTGCTACAAGGCTCTTTTGGCACGTGGCTTAATCGGAACAAATGCCGTCCTATATGAAAAACTTTTGACAGACAGTTGAGTTGATTCGTGTTGCGAATATGCACACCAGCGCCCTCATGCTAAAATCGTCCACGTACCAAAAGATTCTTGTAGCTCTTTATGTAAGCCGTCACCCTACAGTATTTATTTTATTTATTTTTATGTTTATGTTAGGGGCGTAATCGCTGCTATTTTGTATTCCAAAGCTTACTTCGAGTATTAACAGATGTACTAGCGATAGTCAAAACGGAAGTTACCTAGTTACTGAACAATAACCAAACATCCTTGCAGATATTGGGATCTATTAAGTCTTCATCTCATAAGTAATCAGTATGACTTCAAAAAAAAAATTGGACTAAAAACTTAATTAGAAAATAAAAACGTTGTTTGTTACTCAAACAAATCTAAAGATTTCATTTTAAAGGGTTCGAAATGCAACCAACCTCATTCAGTTGCATATCACCGAGATCTGTTTAATATTATTCAAATTGAACTTATCGGATAGCCCAGTAGTAAGGTCACTACGCCGATTTCTACTGCGCGTGACGTGTCGCAGGTTCGATATCCGCAAAGGGCAAAAAATTGTGCAATCCACAAATTAATGCTTGTTCTTAGTCTGGGTGTGTTTGAGCAAGTCAATTAAATGTCTGTGAAACTCCTCGCGATACAAGGATTCCAAATACATCTTTCACCATCATTTAATGATGAATCATGAATGATGGATGATGACATAAACTTCATTTTATGAAAATCATGCTTGTTTAATTAAAAGAAAAAAAAAAACAAATTTAATTCAAGAGTAGACTCTTCGATAAACCCATCTGCCTAACTTATTTTCATATTTTTTTTCTAATTGGCTTTAATTGTTTCGCAATGATTCTAATAAAAATATTGTCATTTCAGGAACCGATATAAGCCAGAACGAGTGACATCAGCATAATGTGAACAGTTCTGGTTCAAAATAGTTTTGTATTGTTGAGGAAACGAGAAAAAAGAATGCTTATATTATTTGTACGTATTATTAGTTTATTTCATATTGCTTAGATATAGGTAAGTATTCAGTCAGTGAGATTTTGATTTAGTTGAGTTCCTCGGGGAGGGTGATGGCGGGGGCGGGGACAATGGGGGGCTCCGATGATGACGGGCTCAGGGGCAGCCTCGATGACCTGGACGGGGGGCGGGGGCGACCTCCACAACCTGGACGGGCTCGGGAGCGGCCTCCCACAACACCGACGGGGTGCACGGCGATGGGAGCAGACTCAATGACCTGCACGGGCTCGGGGGTAGCCACGGGGGCGACGGGGCTGGACTCAGCGGCGGCTTGGTTGATGTTCAAGATGATCTGGACCAGAGCTGGGCTGCTGGCGTCAGCGGCGCGCGGCGGGGCCCTCAACGATGGCAACGGGAGAGGGAGCGATGGGAGAGGGGCCGACGGCAGAGGGGGGAATGACGACGGGGACGGGGGCGACGGGAGAGGGGGCGATGATCACGGGAGAGGGAACGATGGGGGCGGGGAAGTCCACGATGGCGGGTCCGACGGAGATGGGCTCAGGGTGGACACCGAGGACATCCAAGAGCATCTCCTCGAGGGCGGCGGCGGTGGCGGGGTTGGTGCTGGGGCTGTTGATGGCGGCGATGATCTCCTGGATCTCGGCCAGCTCAGCGGACACGCGCGGTGGGCTTGACGAAGGCGGCCGAAGCCACGGTGGCGATGAGGGCGATGGCAACGAAGTATTTCATCTTGAAAGATCTGAAAGCAATTCAGTTTTAGTTAATAAACTTATAGATTAACATTATATACACTTTTCCCGATACAGCATAATACAATTGATTTGATAATTATACATATATATTCAAGGGCTAGGTACTTACTTTTAATTGTGCAGAACACGACTATGCCTTTCTCTGTTCTGGTGGAGTATTTATATTGTTGTACTATCGCGCACTTTATTAATCTATCAGAGATTGTTTCAGTGGGCTTTTGGTGATTTACGGCATTGAGGATAAGGAAGTAGACATGTGCCGATTTAATCTACTACCTATCAAAGAAGATATTATGGTAATGACTCATCTCTTTCATTTACTTCAAGGGAATGCTCTTTAAAAAGGCCTTTGAACTGATGAGCTAAAGTCTATAACCGATAATATTATCTTTATATACATTTCAAACAAATACAATCACAAAAATTTTAACAAGTACTTAGCTTCCAAAATCGCAAACAGTTTATCAGCTCGGTGAAATTTTACGTTGTCCGCTGTGATCGCTAGTAAAAACTTTAGCTCCAGCCAAAGGAATGATGACTACCAGTACCTTAAGTGCTTTTGACAGAATAAGGAAAATACACGTTAAGAGCTATGCTAAAGTAACTCCTAGAGTTCTCTTTGTATTTTTGATTAGTAATTGCAAAAGAAAGTTTTCGGTATCTGTCTTCGACGTCAGAATTTTTATGTCCCAATTTATGGCAAATCGGTTAACGTTACGTCACCAAACCATTTTTGTCTTTCAGATAAAGACAAATTGCGAGCGAAATAGTTGTATTTATCTTTCTAAGGACTATATATCTCTCAGGCCTTGTTATTATCTCTATTATCTAATAAATTGCTATTTTGATTGATTGAAAATAGCCTCTCTAAATGTAAAGCATTGCTTTAGTATATTGCCGTCAATAAATCAAATATTTTTATAATAACTTTCGTGAGGATGATTCATACTTGAATGATATAACGGTTAACTCACGCGTATCGGGATAGCGCGACAAGTTAGTTCGACTCGCGATCCCGCCGCGCGCGTCAGGTAAAAGGATCGACTATCGTTAACGATAATAGTGCATCAATAACTTTTAGATAGTCATATCAGCCACACACGTTTTTTCAGGCATGATTTATCTACCGTTTAGTATCTAAACAAACGCTACGCATTATCATCATATCTAGCTTTTTCCCCATATATTGGAGTGGACTTCCCGTTAAGCAGGTGCAGCTAAGCATCAGTGTTTATGCAGGGCGACAGCTTCTTTGATTTTTCTAATTTCTACCTAGAAAAGTGATAAAATGAGACTTAATAAAAACCATTTATTTGTTAAAGCGGTAGAATCCTCGTGGTCACCTACCCTACCTCCTTGCAGGAGAAAGTGGCTAGAATAAGACTCGTACTGACTAAACCTGAACATCAGTGAATTGCACATTTTTTGTTCATCACGCACTTAATAATCTGATGGGAATTGTACTAATTTCATTACATTGAGTTTACGGAACTGGACATGTTACGGTAGATGCAGTGTTAAATCTAGGCATTTCGTTTATGGAATATTTGATTCCACTACTGCTGGATTGTTTTATTTAGCCCATAAAATCCAGTTTGGCAAAGGTCCCCTCCAAATCCTCATATATCGTGTCATCCCGAATCAGCACTTCAAACTCCAAAAAACTACATCATGGCGATTACTTACGACTACTAGGGTTCTTTAACACTAAAATAGGTATATAGCGACATTTGAAGGGGCGTTTACTTATCCTTATACAGATTTCTATTGACAAAATGTGCTAGATGAAAACTTGCTTGTAATACTAAATCGTCACCCGTTAGATGTCCTGCTGTCTTTGTCACGATCGGATCAAATTTTAATATGCACACGGGCATTTTAGAACGTCACCGAGCATAATATCGTTCTTACATACGGCCATTAGCCATTAATACTGGGTTTGATACGCTTTCATTGAGTTTTTTCACTGATAATTTATTTTGGACAGGTTATGCAGCGTAAAGTTAAAAACAGTGTTTAGACGTATAGGTTCGCTTTTATTGAGTTACATGTAAAATAACAGTGTATAAACACAATAACAACGAGAACCGTTCTTCTTCTTAGTTGAGTTCCTCGGGGAGGGTGATGGCGGGGGAGGGGAAGACGGGAGCTCCAATAATGACGGGCTCAGGGGCAACCTCGATGACCTGGACGGGCTCCACGGGGATGGGAGCGATCTCCACAACCTGGACGGGCTCCACGGGGATGGGAGCTTGCTCAACAACCTGCACGGGCTCGGGGGCAACGACGGGGCCAACGGGGCCAACAGGGACGGGGCTAGCGGAAGCCTGGTTGATGTTCACGATGATCTGGACCAGAGCAGCGCTGTTGTCAGGGGCGGGGCCTTCCACGATGGAGACGGGAGAGGGGGCAATGGGAACGGGGTCAACCACGGGGGCGGGCGCGATGGGGAAGTCCACAATGGCGGGTCCAACGGAGATGGGCTCAGGCTTGACACCGAGGACATCCCAGAGCATCTCCTCGAGGGCGGCGGCGGTGGCGGGGTTGGTGCTGGGGCTGTTGATGGCGGCGATGATCTCCTGGAGCTCAGCCAGCTCAGCGGACACCGGGGTCGGCTTGACAATGGCGGCCGAAGCCACGGCGGCGAAGAGGGCAATAGCAACGAAGTATTTCATCTTTAATATTCTGAAAAACAAAAAAAAGATCAGTGTTGGCATTTTTTTGTTTTATACATTTACGATGAGATTGAGTTACAATTTCAATTTAGAGACAGGTACTTACTTAGTGAAACACTAGAAGAAGATAATCATTTCAACAATTGCATAGTATTTATATGGAGAACAATCATCTTATCTGTGACGCCATTACGAATATCTACCGTCATTGTCGTAAAATATTTATTTTTTAATAACTTAAAGGCCGGATGTCTGGAATTAAAACCGATTTATACTCTATAATGCTATGACATGCAAATATTTATATCCTGAATTTCCGTTCGACTTTTTAAGTTTGAGGTTCCGTATCAGCGGAATATTATCTCTTAAATCCCATTTTCTTGCTGAAAAGCACAGCAGCAATGCTTTGAATTTGACTTTGTACAGACCTTTTAATAATCTGATTGTGTCAACTGTTAAACGTCAACGTTTAAATAACGCTATGGAAATTGTAGAACTTTAGTCAAAACTTCGAAAGAAAGCAGTAGCATATATTTCTCACTTTTGCTTGTGTTTTTTTAAAACAAATATCACTAATTTAATTGCATGTGATATCTTATCGATGACGTTCTGTTAAGAAGGATTTTTAATAATAACTTGTTCATAAAAATAAACAAAATCCCTCGATTGTTATATCAGTTGTAAATTTTAATTAATTAAACCTTTGTAATCTTGCACGTTTATGAAAAAGTTGTACTTTAGAATATGTTACAAGTTTTCACTTTTAATCATATGAATCAATCCATCAATCTACTAATTGCTTTTGTGCATATAATATATGTATGTTTGTCAATATTTTAAGATAAATAGATAAAGTATATGTGTAATTTAATTTAAAAGTGCTAAATACAGAATAAAAAAAACTGCAGTCTACTGCAGGATATTAGTTGCCTTTCGCATCCAGTCTGTCTCACTTTATTTTGTAGGTTTTTAGGTTGTAAGTATAACTAGAAAAAAAATAAAAATAAGTTACTTTTAACCACTTCTTGGTATCTGATTGATTTAAAATTTTGCATGCTTTCGTACCAATTACTGCAATTGACTTGATCTGATTCTGGAGGTGGAAAGTGGCCTCAGAAGCTTTGCGACAAAACGATATAACCCCATCGAGTTCGGGCTTGCCTTGACGAGAACTTTGATTCGAAGAAAGCTAAAATGTTATTTAAGAATCTTTAACTAATTTTGTTAACATCTAAATAAATATTGCCTATATTGTTAAGGCAGTTCTGACTTCAACAAGGACGAGAATACATAAGTGAGAACATCATCATCATCATTCCCCTGCCCTTATCCCAATTATTATTATTTGGGGTCGGCGCAACACGTCTTCTAGACGTGTTGCTTAAAGTTTTGGCTATGGTTTTATAGTCGGCCGCCTGCCTGACACTAACCCTCTTTGGGAATGCGATTGTTGGTTGTTTACGCGCCACCATTCGGGTGACCCAAGGTGCTTGGTACAGTGCACTGGGTCTTAAGGTCCATTAGTTGCCTTTTACGACACCCAGTGGAGGATATGGGGTGGCGCTATTCTTTATATCCGGACACCACACGGATGATAATACATAAGTGAGAACGCGTAATGAATATATTGTTGGATAGGAGGGATAATGTTGATTCACTTTCTAAAATCTTGCATTATGGTGTTATATTAGAAAAAAATACTTTCAAGAAAGTGTAAAGTGTATTTTATAGACAATTGCACAATAAAAAAAATGTTTCTAAATTTGTTTTACGATAAATCCCTATGGCTGAAAATAACCCCGTGTTTGTTATCTTTGATCTCGTTCCTTTTACACACTTCACACCAGACTGTCTTTTAACACTTCATTGGTAAAGGTGCGTTAAAATCTGATTTAATTTTTAGCTCTATTCAAGAAGTAGTGTAACCTTGAATGTCTAATTTAAGACTAGACCGAGCAGTGGAGCGAAATCTCTCTTCCATCGGTACAAAAGTCCTAGAGGTAAGGAGAGGTGGAAGTGTTAGACCGATTTTTCTTTGTTGTTGGGGGCGAAAAGCTAATGACTTCGACATGTTGCGTTTGACGGGCCTGTTGGTCTAGTGGTTAGTGACCCTGACTGCTAAGCCGGAGGTCGTGGGTTCGATTCCCACCCAGGACAAATGTTTGTGTGATGAGCAAGATCATTTGTCCTGTGTCCAAGTGTAATTTTTCTATAATATGTATGTATTTAGAAATATATGAGTATGTTTATCAGTTGTCTAGTACTCATAACACAAATTACTGTCGTATACTTAATTTGAGACTAGATGTCGCTGTGTGAATGTTGAGGAATATTCATATTTTATGTCGGACTCCACCAATTTCAACACTCTAGGCCCATTCTGCCTAAGCTAGAGTCACGGAATAACTCGCGCATGCTTTGCTCTCCTCTAGCTGACCGCAGTCATACAGAAAACTTTCTCAAGAGGTGGTTGTAAACAACCCCACCCTCTATTCCTCAAAGGAATAGATGCGCAGGACGACGCATTTGTCTCTTACTTGGCCTTTTCATTTGATTTTACTCACATTGAATTATTACTTAGTAATAGGAAAGAAGTGAAATACAACGATGCATTCTGTTGCACTTTGTAACTATTCCTCACTAGAAAACATAAACAGCCTTATCCAAAAAAAACGTTTTTATAGACCAAGTCTGTGAAAAAACAGAGCTACATACCTATACATTTTTATATAGGTACACCCAAATATTTTTATGGGTTAAATATATGCGCCATAATATAATTAATTCGATTCCTAATCCCTCCATCCGGGCTTTTCAAATTGGACAATAATATTTATCTCTTATGGCAGTGTAGATAGCTTGATAGTGCGCCATATATATAGAATGCTGCAATTTCTGAGTGCATCATCATTGTCAGGTGTCTTAAAAGTAAGTACTGCATTATTTAACTCTTTATTTGTCATGTAAATGCTTTGAAAAACTCTGAAGAAATATGTACAAAGCTGCATTTATCACTATTAAATATCTTTTAAGATGATCTATTAATTAACATTTCTTCTTTTTCTATTAGATCTTTCAAGATGAAATACTTCGTTGCTATTGCCCTCATCGCCGCCGTGGCTTCTGCCGCCATTGTCAAGCCGACCCCGGTGTCCGCTGAGCTGGCTGAGCTCCAGGAGATCATCGCCGCCATCAACAGCCCCAGCACCAACCCCGCCACCGCCGCCGCCCTCGAGGAGATGCTCTGGGATGTCCTCGTGTCAAGCCTGAGCCCATCTCTGTTGGACCCGCTATTGTGGACTTCCCCATCGCGCCCGCCCCCGTGGTTGACCCCGTCCCCATTGTCCCCTCCCCCGTCTCCATCGTGGAAGGCCCCGCCCCTGACAACAGCGCTGCTCTGGTCCAGATCATCGTGAACATCAACCAGGCTTCCGCTAGCCCCGTCCCTGTTGGCCCCGTCGTTGCTCCTGAGCCCGTGCAGGTTGTTGAGCAAGCTCCCATCCCCGTGGAGCCCGTCCAGGTTGTGGAGATCGCTCCCATCCCCGTGGAGCCGTCCAGGTCATCGAGGTTGCCCCTGAGCCCGTCATCATTGGAGCTCCCGTCCTCCCCTCCCCCGCCATCACCCTCCCCGAGGAACTCAACTAAGAAGCTGAAAAACGACTGAAGAACGACAATCAGAATCAGTAGAGACTGATTGTTACTCGAAATTGTACTTATACATGTGATTCAATATAAGACTTTTGGTATACTTATCTACTTGGTATCATTTATAACAATCCCTTATTTTTATGTCAATTCTAGCTAAAGTAGCTAGGCTCCTAAGACAATATTAGGGATAGATTTACACAGGCATTAGCATTTTGCCTCCATAAAAAAACATTTGGAGGCCCTAAATGTTTTAACTGCTCATTCAGCTGAACCTTACATAATTATAATCGAAGACCACAGCTGAAGGTTTCATACTACATCTGAAATTGGATTTCTACAGCATCTACTTACTACCTTATTAGTATAGTAGTAGTAAAGTATTTATATTTAGAAAAAATAAGATAGCTGACTTTAATCGGTAGATATGTAATACCACAATCACAATTAAACATTTCAAAATATTTTTACTTTAATCAGGAATTAAAATATATAGATAATGATATTATAATTAGTAAATGTACCACGCCTTTGTTGTTTCATTATCTGTGTAAAAATTAAATTGTGATTAGACGAGTGTTGGTTGAGTTGTGTTTTAAAGGATTACAGTAAGTTTTTTACGATTTTCTCATTTATTTTTATCTCAATATGGACTATCTAATATGGATGGTGTGTTAATAGTAACTTTTTTCTTTATAATAAAAGTACTTGTTTTACTAATAGTGTATTTTTTTTCATTGTCAACCAATGTTTACAAATGTTTAATGTTAAAATCTTACAATCTCGTACAATCTTAAAATGTTAAAGATTGTTTTTTTTATTTCCACTAGTATTAATTTGACTTCTAATATATTACAATACTGAGAATTTAGTAGACAAATGAAGTAGGTTTGTTATCTATATTTGTATCAATATTATGAAGTGATAAAGTTTGTGAGTTGGTGACGTTGTAAGGGCTATTGAATCAATAGTGATAAAACTTTTACTTAATGAAATCAACGTTATTCGTGATTGTCACAGGCAAAGGTCACAGGCCATATATTAAAAATATTGCTCAAAGAGATGGGCACGTGTAGCCTGTTCAGTAGGCTAGTATAGAATAAGTATACAGTCCACGTAACAGTAACACATATTTTTTTTTTCAGAAAACAAAAATGCAGTTCTTCGTCACACTAGCCGTCATCGGCACCGTGGCTTCAGCCGCCATCATCAGGCCAACCCAGATCACCGTTGAGGAAGCTGACGTCATCAAACACGACGTCACAAGCTCCTCTGATAAGGACCCTGGTCAGGCTATCCCCTCTAATCGCTGCGTAATTCACGTGGACCCCTTACAGCCGGGCCCCGGGCAGATTATCATAGTAGCGCCTTCTCAACCAGGCCCAGGACAGATTATCGTAGTCCGTCCCGATCCGGATCCTTGCGAAGGTATTGGTTTAGATCCGTCTAATCCTGATCAGATTATTGAGGTAAACCCTCTTGAACCAAGCCCTGATCAGATTATTGAAGTTGACCCTTCTGAACCAGGTAATGGTCAAATTATTGAGGAAGTCCCTTCAGAACTAATTCCTGATCTTCCTGACCAGATTATTGGGATAAGCTCTTCTGAAGAATAATCCAATCATTTCGACTTAACATATTTTTATTGATTGATAAGAATGATACCTTATGTAAGGTCAGGGTCTAAAAATGTTTACCAGTTTTCAAAATTAATTCTTTATCATAATAATGTGCAGTTTAGTATGTCATGCTTTATCAATGAATACAATTATCGAACTTATGTCGTATAAGTCTGTACAACTTTAAGGTGGTCAATATTTTTAAACCCCAACTGCACCTGTATAGACGACAACATATTAAATAAAATTACAACCAAATTCGTTTTTTTTATTTCTAAGGTTAATGGCATTTTCCTCACCTGCGCAATTCTTTCAAACTCCATTGTTATTAAATTTGCCACTACGTCACAAAAAACACCTACTAAAATGATTAAATATTAAAACCTATCTGTTCTTACGATAAATGTCTTATAGGTGTTATAAACTGCCGGTCGGTAATCCCAGTTAAGTCCGCGTTAACTCTAATCGAACGATAAAATCATAAACTGTGATAAAAAAAAATAGTAAGTATATCGTGACGTATGTGGCAAAAATAAATAGTTCTAATAGAGCCTTTTAAAACTCAAAACTTAAGGTGATATGATCCTCTTGGCCCTCAGTCTTAAGTTGTTTAGTTAAGTAAAATTTAGGACTTATAACTACATGTATACCTACATTGGTACTACATGGTGATATGCAACGTGTTAAAAGACTCTCAGAATATTTAAAAACCGCTTCAGTGCAAATTCGGTAAAAAAATAATAATGGACCTCTTCTAAAAATAAACTAATAGAATTTTTTGATAGGAAGACCCAGATTTTTAGATTAAACGCACCTTTTTAATTTCCTTGCGCTTATGCCTTTATGCTTATATATTATGAAGGTTCGAACTATAAACTGCCCATAAGCAGGGAAAAGTACTATCAATAAAATTAACACTAACACTATAGATAAGAATGACATTTTGAAATCGCGCAACTAAAATCAGTAACGTTTAATGCAGTACCTGAGAAGCTACTTGAAATAAAAACCTTTTGATTTTGATAAGATGACGAAATAATCCAAAATCTTACTTTTCAAAGTACTATTTCCTTTCGATAAATCACGTGTTTTAGATATGACAATATTGCAGCGTCACTGAGTCGGAACCTTTCATAATATACGATAGGTTATACTTCTCAAAGCAAACTATTATTATCAGTATAAAACAATAAAAAAAACGTGCGCACATGTTGACGTTAAGCCGGATTATTCTAATCGCAACAATACTAGTATAAGGCGCCAATCCTAGATATCCAGTACTTAAGTATTATAAAAATGTTAGAACAATCTGTAACGTGCGAAAAATCAGTTCCGGTTTGTTCAAAGGAGCCGCCAACTCAAAGTATGACGGCTGCAGTTGTAGATGTGAGAAACCGCTCTACAAAATGTAGAGCGCTGTCGTGATTGCACAACTGCAAGTCATATTAACATTCATATCGTTTATTGTACTCCCTACTGTACATTATTGTGGGCACAGCAAGATAGTTAGACGAGAGGAAGGCGTTTAATGTTAGATAGTCCGGTTTTAAAAGGTGGTAGTCACACAATAAAGATTACTTTACTTTACTTTAAATGTAGTAATAGAGCTGGTGGGTGTACTAAAATATAGTATTCCTCTAAGAGAATTATCTTTTCCACATGAAACATCACCACGTTTGCTCACTTGCCGTTTAGCGAATACGAATTCCGGAAGGCCCACACAGTGTTACATCCCGCAAAATTTTGAAAGAGAAATCCAAATGTTAATGCGGAAAAACTAAAACATTAATTAAGATAACGTGACCGTCAATAATTCGTCTTGTAGTCCGAAATATAAAGTGCTTAAGTATAACTAGAACAGAAAACCTTAGATATACATGAAAGACATTCCTTTTCGACAAGAGATGTTCCTTTACCTTTTAGTGGAATACATTTGATCTACCCGTCAGTGTTAACTTAAGGAAAAATTTAACGTAAAGTATCATGATGACCTAGCAATCAAATAAACCTAAATCACCACGTCTACAGGCACTTTTCAAGATACGGTCGGCGATATCTATTCTAGGAAATACACAAGTCAAGAAAAGGAAACTAATTTATAGGTACTCTAAGACAGATCTTTGTATACATGGGATAACGCTAAAATAATAGTCATTAGCGCAAAGACTCATACACTTTTTTTTTCCTTGCTGAAACGCTAATGACTTCAACCCATGCAGAGGGCACGGCGTGGGGATATGTCAGACTCCCACCGACTAAAAACACCCCGGGCCCTTCTACTACCTAAGCCAGCATCACGGGATCGCTCGCGCATGCTCTGCGTGACCCTGGCTGGAAAGACCCATACACTTAGCTATCTGTACCTACAGTCAAATACGAATGAACTCTCCTCACATGGCATACACTGTGCTCCTTATAAATTACCGGCAGCTAATCCTAGTTAAGTCCTCACAAATTCTAATAAAATGATAAAACAATAAAGTGCGATTAACTTTATATATGTCGTGACGTCACAGATGAATGTTATAAAAGGTACTTCTTAATCGGTATAATCTGATGGCGTCGTTTCTTTTCCTCTTTTACTCCTAAGCTTGGTATATTTTGTAGGTAAACAAAGAAATTATTCTAAAAAATAAATTTTGTAAATACTACATCAAAATCCATTTATTCAAAATAAACCTGTATTAGTAGCACATGTCGAAGAATAAACAAATGAAGGCACACCTAATTACCTAAACACATAATTACACGGCTAACCTAAACTAACCTAAACTTTCATGAGACTAATTAAGAACTTTTTGGTAATTTTAATCTAAATTAATAGTTCTTGCATTTATGTAATGAATAACAACATAGAAATATTTTTTTTTTCTTCAAACAGGATAAATGTTATCTGTTTCACATGTATTTTTTTTTTTCAATATAAGCTCACTGGAATCGACATTTCCGAACTGGCTACCCTGAGAAGAAACGTCGAAACAAACTCAGGGGTCATCGCCTCTTTTAAAGTCCAGGCAAAAAAGTGTTTTCACATCGAGTAAACAAATGCAGTGTCTAGACTGGCCTTTAGCATTGCACCTTATCATACTTTAATCTATAATTGTAATAAATTATGATGCTACCTAAATACGTGTGCAGTATTTTTATTATTTTGCACCTGCGTTAAATCCCAAAGGATTTTTTATCAGTCTACCTCAACGTAAGAGTGGAAACGTAGATGACAAGTATTTTTACAATGGTGATGATGATGATGATTATGACTTCTTTTATTTCAGGTAACAATAGAAGAAAAACCGTATGCATAAACCATACCTACTGATACGTATAATGTTAAACAATCGGTATGGAGGCAAACTACTCAAATGTATTATACTTGTTTGTCATGTATTGTTATCAGTAGGACACAATGACTTTCAAATTTATGATATCTATCTAATACTTACTTAAGCTCTTATAAAATCAGCGCTAATATCAATAAAACTATTTCACAATCATTTTTTGACCTATAGAAAGCTTTTGGCTGAGTGTATGAAATATTACATAGGTAAGTAAATGTTTTAAAAGTTACAACAAAATGAATAACTGACCTTGATTGATACACTGTTTGTACAGATAACGACGTTATAATAATCTAGGAAAGCTAGGTATTATTATTTAGCCTATTTTGAACACATGACTTTTCACGGCACCATTTTAGGTCTAATGTTAAGTTACGAAGAATAGCAATACTAAAAATCATTCTAAGACGGCCAGTGGTAGCCAACGACAGCCACTTAAGATATTTTTTTTCATAGATTTTTTGTTCAGATGAGACACCTAAATGCTGGCGGCGACTACTCGCTACAGCAAGGGTACGCCATCAAAAAGTAGCGGTATTTGTAACTTTTACTGGTCAGTAGCCTTGGTTGGCGGCTCGTTTGCACGAAGACTAAATTGATGTAATTGACAACGGAAACAAAGTCATATATTTAACCCGTGGTCAAGATCAATTTTGCTTAAGCAATTACCTAATACCTCCTAGACACATCCACTAGCCATGTACATAATGACAAACACAATCTATTGGAATTCACACTTCATAAAACCATTTGAGTTTACAGCGTCATTGATTTATGATTATGCATTTATTGCACCAGAGTACATAATTATTTTACCATTTCAATAATCTTCGTATACACTGTATCCATTTTATCACAGGAAGTTCTGATAAAAGAACTATATAAAATGGCCAAAGATTCTAAATTGAATATTGTTCCTTCACAATACTAACAGGTAAGTCGACTTTATATCACTCCTAACGAGACATAGTATCCTAAAAAATTCTGAATCTTAGATAATATAAAAACTGCTATCGATTTATTAAATCTCAATCTAATCAAAGTTCAGCAAGCACTCTAATAAGAACTTGTGACTATTTTTTTCAGCAAACATGAAACTGGTACTGTTCGCCTCTCTGATCGCCGTGGCAGTCGCCGCGCCCCGCGCTGGCCTGGTGGTGCCTGTAGCCGCCGGCCCCGTCCCCGCTCCCGCATTCGATGGACCAATCATGGCTCCCGTATTTGAAGTACCAATCAAACCTACCCCCGTGCCCGCTGTTGATGGACCTCTGCTCTGCGCACACAACGGCATGCTCCGCAAGGTGGACGTCAGCGCTGCCTGCGCTGGAGTCATCATCCCTCACCCCGCTATTGCCGCCCCTGCCGCCCCCGCTGCCCCAGTCGTCAGCAACCCCTCTCCTCTGGTCCAGATCGTCCTGAACATTAACCAGGAAGCTTCTGCTGCTCCCGTCGTCGCCCCCACCCCCGTGCAGGTGGTTGATGCTGCCCCCATCCCAGTGGAGCCCGTCCAGGTTGTGGAGATCGCCCCCGAGCCAGTGCAGGTTGTGGAGATCGCCCCCGTGCCCGTCATTATCCCAGCTCCCATCATCCCTTCTCCTGCCGTCACCCTCCCCGAGGAACTCAACTAAGAAGCTGATATACTTTTCTCATTATTATTGTTTCCAGAAATTGTATTTTTACATGTGATTCAATATAAAGGAGAGTTTAGCATTTATACAGTTGTATTACTCGTACTTAATAATTTGATCACAAACCTTTTATGAAACTGCGCTTTTATGAAAATAATCATTTCAAGATTATTTTTTCATTTAAATCACATTGTCTGCTACTTTGAAATATGCGCAACTAAATCGAAATTCGTTTTATCAAAACCTTTATATAAAAGATAGATAACGACAGTGAAGAATGGCATAAGCAAAGACGAGCCTAGCTGTGTTGCCGGTTATCTAGGGCTGATCCTGGTGATCAGCTCAATAAGATCATGAGTCATTCCTTTTCTTTTCTTTTGAGATCCCCAGGACCTAAAATACGCAGGTCAATATAGTCGCTACACTAGCCGATATTTACCTTAAAAAAACTTACATAGAAATCTTAAATCCCGAGAAAACGCTTGTTTACTCAATAAGCTTAATGCTATTCGTCAATAGGAACTCCAAAACTTTTATTTATCTAATTTATCCTTAAAAGTAGGTAAGTTACAAAATGTTGACAAGCTGTGCTTGTAATCTAATAAAATGTAAATGGTTACGTTTTCTAAATAAGTGATTTTAAGTATTGCTTTGAAATGACCTCTTATTTTATGCATTCTAATTTTAGCCTCTATCTTTGCTCCGCGTATTAATTACGCAGCGTGTGATTCGTAGCACGAATGATTCGTAGTACACACGATTTGTAGCATATATGATTCGTAGGACGTATGATTCGTAGTTTATGATTCGTAGCATATGATTCGTAGCATATGAATCGTAGCATATGATTCGTAGCATATGATTCGTAGCTTATTATTCGTAGCATATGATTCGTAGCACGTATAATTCGTAGCTCGTATGGTTCGTAGCATATAATTCATAGCACATATAATTTGTAGCATATGATTCGTAGCACGTATGATTCGTAGCTTATGATTCGTAGCATATGATTTGTAGCACATCTGATTCGAAGCACATACGATTCGTAGCTCGCATGGTTCGTAACATACAATTTGTAGCATATGATTCCTAGCACGTATGATTTGTAGCATATGATTCGTAGCACATATGATTCGTAGCAGGTATGATTCATAGCACGAATGATTCGTAGCACATATGATTCGTAGCACATATGATTCATTGCTCGTGTGATTCGTAGAACGAATGATTCGTAACTCGCATGGTTCGGTTAGGT